>SJYQ01025589.1:41089-63647 GCA_006410935.1 Redunca redunca
AAAAAAAAAAAAAAAAAAGAGAGAGAGAGAGAACAAAAAAAATGCCATCTTCAGGCACATGGATGGGTCTGATCATATTCAGTCAAAAAAAGCAAGTTTGCAGCAGAGACAAATGCCATATGATATCACTTAAATGTGGAATCTACAATAAAACAGAAATCAACATGTATATGAAAGAAAACAGAGTCAAAGATCAGAATTGTGGTTCCCAAAGTGGAGGGGAGGGAAAGATCGGGAGTTTGGATAGGAATGGATAAGATAGGAATGAATAAACCTAGATAGATAGATAAATAGATAGAAAGATAGATAGATAGATGATAGATAGATGGGGAAACAGTGGCAGGCTTTATTTTTATTTTTTTGGCTCCCAAATCACTGCAGATGGTGATGGCAGCCATGAAATTAAAAGACACTTGGAAGGAAAGTTATGGCCAACCTAGACAGCATATTAAAAAGAAGAGGCATTACCTTGCTGACAAAGGTCCATCTCATCAAAGCTATGGTTTTTCCTGTAGTCATGTATGGATGTGAGAGTTGGACTATAAAGAAAGCTGAGCACCAAAGAATTGATACATTTGAACTGGGGTGTTGGAGAAGACTCTTGAGAGTCCCTTGGACTGCAAGGGGATCCAACCAGTCGAGACTAAAGGAAGTCAGTTCTGAACATTCATTGGAAGGACTGATGTTGAAGCTGAAGCTTCAATACGTTGGCCATTTGATCAGAAGAGCTGACTGATTTGAACAGACCTGATGCTGGGTAAGACTGAAGACAGGAGGATAAGGGGACTACAGAGGATGAGATGATTGGGTGGCATCACTGACTCAATGGATATGAGTTTACATGAGTAAACTCTGTGAGTTGGGTATAGACAGAAAGCCCTGTAACGCTGCAGTCCATGGGGTCCCAATGAGTCAGACACAGTTTAAGCGACTGAACTAAACTGAACTGACAGATATATATACACATACATATATATAGATAGATAGATAGATAGATAGATAGATAGATAGATAGATAGATATAGATAGATAGATACACATATGTGTGTGTGTGTTGATAAACAAGATGGCCCTACTATGTAGCACAGGGATCTATATTCAGTATTCTGAAATAAATGATAATGGAAAAGAACACACAAAAATTATATATGTGAGTCATTCTGTTGTACAGAAGAAATTATCACAACATTGTAAATCAAGTATATTTCATATATTTGAAAAGAACTTCGTGTTGACCACATGGTGATCTAAACACCTTATTCAGACTTCTCCCACCGCCAGGCTGGGTTGTCTTTCCGCTGATGGGGTCATGAGGTGCAGGTGCTACGTCATTGCTGTGGTCAGGTGTCTTCATTCCCTCCAGATTTGAGCTCCCCCTCCAGTGGTCTCTCATCACATTGGGATCTTTTAACGGAACAGGTCAGCTTTATTTATTTATTTTTTTTTTTAAATAAAGAGCCTATCCCCCACTTTGGGTTTGTCTGAGGTATTTTGGAGAGGCCACCTCTGAAAGAAGATGGTGTCCTCCCTTGGCAAGTCCTGTGAACAGTGTTTGACCTTGCTCCTGGGGCCATGGACAAAGTGTGTGGAGGGCCCATGCCCATGGAGTCTGGGCCTGCTTTGATGACACTGTCAGGTAGGTCTCATGCTTGAGTTTCCTAAGCAGGTGTAAACTAGAAATAGGCTGACCTTGAGATTAAAGGGGAAGGCCTCCCCCTGCTCCAGCTTCGTTGAGATGAGAAAGAAGGATTCGCTGCCACATGTTGAGGGCCTTTCCTCTTTGCCTTCCTCTCTACCTCACTTCCTAAGTTTCACGGTGGGGGTGGGGGGCTGGGCACTGGAGTCATCACAAAGCATTTTGAGGATCTGGTGGAGGAGGGGAATGACACAGGTCGGGTTTCATGGGATGTTTTACCTGGCTCAGTGTGACTCAGTGCACAGCCTATACCTGTAAATGCACAATGGGGGAGGTTCTCTTATTTTGATGGGAAATGCAGAAAAAATTCTCCCCTCCCCCTGAATGCCTGAGCTTGCAGAGTATGGTGGCCCTGCAGTGGTGGGAGGACAGAGACAGTGTCTCCCATGCTCCTGTGCCTGAGACTGATTCAGTGTGCCCAAGGTGACACACCCTGAAGAAACAGAAATCTGAACATCTCAGTCCATGGGTCTCAGAACATAGCATGAGGATCACTGGCTCCCACTGCCATACTACCACAACCCTAGCCTACAACTTCACCTCCATTACCCTCATGGGAAAACCCTCCATCCTTTCAAAACTCAAAAGACAAGTGGGAGTGGCTCTGAAAAAGCCACACACACACACACACACACACACACACACACGCACGCACGCACAAAGTATGTAGTATTTGTGTACTTTTTAAAGTTCCTAAATTTGTGACAGTGTTTTTTCACCCATTCCAAATAAAAACTCACCTCCTACATTTGAGTAGTTATTACTAAGAAGACTCTCTGGGGCTTCCCTGGTGGCTCAGTGGTAAAGATCCACTGATACAGGAGACAAAGATTTGGACCCCTGATCTGGGAAGGTACCACCTGCCACAGAGCAACTAAGCCCACACGCCACAACTATAAGGGCTACGTGTGAGAAACCTGCATACCACATCTACAGAAAAGCTGGAGCAGCAAGAAAGACCCCAGAGCAGCCAAAATTCAACAAACAAAATTATAAAAAAAAAAAAAAAAGGAAGACTCCCTCTTTCTCAACTGGTTAACCTCTGGGTCAAACCAACCTGCTCTGAAAACAGAAGGTGCTGTCCACTGCTGATTGGAAGCAGCTGCCATCTGTCCTCTGCTGGTTCCAACAGGAGTGTCCAGGTGCAGAGAGAGCTTTTCCTCCATATTGAGGCTGCAGTAACAGCACCAGAGGGGTGATCGCCTCCCTCCGTGTGGCACTCTTCTCACCCAGTGCAGGTTCCAAGCCCACTGACATTATCAGCTTGCTTGCTCTCCCAACAGCTATGAAGGAGGAAGCTGAGGGGTGGCGAGGCTAGCACCTGCTCACAGCTATACGACCTTCAAGTGACAGAGGTGGCTTTGCTCTGGGTACTTGGCTTCGGGTCCTGGACACAGGGAGCTACTCTGCATCAGCACCTGGTGTGGGAGGTGATGGGACTCCAGTGGCCTCAGTGCATCATAGCTCCCTTCAGTCACGAGGTGGAGCACACACCACACCTTCTGGATTCCGGGTTGGGTTGTAGGCCTTGTTGCAGCAATGGAAGTTTAGTAGATGCAGTGATGGAAGGTTAGCAGGTGCTCCATTACCACACCCAGGTGACTGGGCTTGTTCTCCAGTCATGTGCCATGGACATGCCCAGGCCAAAGGCCTGGTCCCAGAAGGCAGATGACAGGCACATGGAGCAGAATGATCGACAACTTTCTATTCTAAAGGAGTACTTCTCCCTGCACCCTGCAGTAATTTTATGGTGGTTGTTACACAGCATGGCTGTAGCAACAGCTGACTGATACAACCTGTGTCCCTGATGTTTTCCTGGCTGCATACTGGCCTGAACTAGACAGGAAGAAACAGTTGAACACCCGCATACACAGATCCAACCCCATGATTTATCAGTGGCTGAATGATCTGATATACAGAAAGGATGTTCCAATTCTTAAAAAAGATGCAAGACAAAGCCCTGCTCCTTTCACTGAAAGACACCATTTATTTTATTAAGGTCAAGCAGGATGATCTGTTGAGAGGTAAACATTAAGTGTTGAGCATGAAATCGGTACACATTGTCCACAGTGGGTGGCATGATCAAAGTCTCAGCCAAGGCCTCTAACTGCAACCTCGAGAATCAGAGAGCACTTCTCAGCAGAGCCATGACCCAGGGTGAGCCATCAGCTACCACCCAGGAATGCCACGGGAGAAATATTAGCACTTGAGTGTTTGTATATGCAGTAATATAGCTATATACAAAGGTGTGCACACTGATTCATTGCAATCTTTGGGTCCCTGCCAATGAGACATTTATGAGGCACATGAGGAAATAGACCATTGTGATTCTATGTGCTTCCCTGAAAGGACACTAGAGCCCTGTGTATTGCTGTGTAGAAGACAACATCGTCAAAAGACACTGAACAGCTGGATACAGACACAGACTCTATTTTCACATTTCACAGACATATCTTCAAAATGATCACAATACTGTATGAAGAGGGCAAGAATCACGGATAAAAGCTTTGTGAAAATCAAAACACACTGACATCACTGCGGTTGCCTGCCCAAGGGAGAAAAGCAGGGCCCATGGACAGACAGCTTTTTTTCTTTTCTGCTATGACCCATTTTCACAGCAAGTGACCATAGCATGTGGGGAAGAAGATGACGTTTCACTGGCAGAAGAGGGATTTTTCAAGTTTTTCAAATACTTCGACAGATTAATTGAAGAGTAAGAAGTGAGGGAAAAGCCATTTCTCTTTGTGGATGGGCTGCCAAAGGAATGTTTATTGCCAGCATCACTGAAGCCTGCCAGGTCAGTTCCCTCCAGGGCTACAGAGATATCACCATGGCCAGTCCAACTTGTCACTCTGGCTAAGTGGGTGGGGAGTAGTGCCCTTTAATAAGACATTGTGTGCTTCTGTCTTTGGTAAGGCACCGGCCATTGGTGACAAAGAGATATCTCCCCACCTGCCAGAAATCTCCTTTCATGGGCATAAGAGGAAACAAGGAGAAATGTGATCTGACCTCCAAATATCACCCCAACATGAAATTATCTTAGGGCTTCTGTGATTATCCAGGCATCTCGCCCAAATAGGGTGGGACAGGAATGATCAGGTTAAAAATCAGATGGTGAGAGCCAAATCACAAGGGGCTGAACATCTACTGTGCCTGTTGACATGCATATATCCTCCTTGTGAGGTGTCTATTTAAGTTTCTGGCTCATGTTTTAACTGGGCTGTCTGTTTTCAGACTGTTAACTTGGAAATTTCTCTATACATTCTGAATACAAATCATTTGTCACACACGGGATCTGCTCCTAGAGAAGAAGAAGTTATCTTCTCCTAGTAGTGACTTGGCCTCTGGAAAACAACAGCTCAACAGTGTTTTCTTTAGTGAATAGGCTCCCTTGACTACCTTGCAATATCAAATGATAAAACAGGGAACGGACAGTGGTTAACTCTGTGGCAGAGAAAGACCAGGTCTAGGAGTTGTGTGGTCCACTAGGACCTCTGGAAAGCCAGAGCCATGAGTTCTTAGAGGAAACATGGCCCTGACACAGCCATAAGAAACCCAGAGGAGCAAAAAGAGACAAGCTGCCAATTATAACCCAGGATAACATACACGCCAAAGAAATGTTTTTCAATGGGGGCGGGAAGTAAATGAAGAAAATAACTCAGGAGTCTTAAGAAAAAATAAAAAAACTCTCACAAGCACATAACTTCCAGACACATTTTCAGCCAGATAATCTCATTTTGCAGGGCAAATATTTGCAAGTTGGTGTCATCCCAGAAGAACAAAACTCAGTATGTCCCTTCTGCATGCATCTCAAAGCATGCACGTTGTGCAAGTGGTGATTTCACCATAAGTGAACCCACCTGGGTGAAAGCTCATCATTTCACAGCTGGTCTTTAAACCTCATGGACAATATAATGCTCATCCTCATGATTTTTTTCTGGGTCAGGGGTCATCCTTAAAGGACAGACACAATGAACGGCACATTTCCGGACCCGTGGGAGAACACAGCCGCCCAGCACCTCCAGCGATACACTGGACAGCATGTGCACCAGGGGAGCCCCTTCCCACCCCACCCCCACCAACTCCCAACCTGCCTGGACCTTCTTCGAGAGGTGCACTGTTCCTTCCCACGTGGAGAACATGGTTCAGTACTTGTACGCAGGGCCAGCAGAGTCCACGTGGGTGACCCCATTTGCATGCACAATGTGCACCTGAGACCTCGTGCCACGTGGAGAAGCATGGGGGCACCAAGGGGCAGCCCGACGTGGCGTGGAGTTGGGAGCCACTCCGCTCAGTATTCCACGGGAACCTAAGAATTAAAGAACTCATCTCAAATGCACACATGGAAGTTATTGCTTTGCTGACCGCCACCTGGCCCTGAGAGGAGGACCCCCTCCCCGCCCTCCTTCCCCATCGACAGGAGGTAAATACAGGCTGCAGTTTTCAGCTACATCCACAGGACCAGAGCTCCACCAACACATCCCCATCCTCCCGCTCCAGGGAGGGATGGGTGAGGGCTGGGTGCACCCTCTTTTGCCTCTCTCTGGCTGAAGGTTGTCGAACAGGCACTTCAGCTACTCCTCCATCCAGCTCCTGCTGCTCATGACAAGCACCGACTTTATCTTGACAAAGTGCTCCTAGTCCACCAGGCTCTCGGGGCCCAGGTAGCTGGCCAGGATTTCGAAGACAGTGCCCTCCCAGTGCCCTTCCCTGGCATCCTCCTGCTGCTGGATCAGGACACTTCTCTAGCTGCTTCTCTAGCTGGGATTGCTGGACAGATGGAAGATGCACAAGCCTGCTGGGGACCCAACCCACGCGTGGGGGCTGGCCAGCGCCTCCCACCACCTGCGCAGTGAGGCTCCTGGATACACCCCTGCATGATGCACCCGGATAAACCCCTGCAGGAGGCACTCAGATACACGCCCACCCGCACCCCCCACGAGGCGCCCAGGTACAACCCTGCAGGAGTCCGGATGTCCAACTGGAGGAACACAAGAGCCATCTGCACCCAGAAAAGTCCCAAACTGGGAGATGCACAGGCAGCGAAGGACTCCTGGAGGGCCTGTGTGCTCCCAAGGCATTTCCCTGACAACACTAGGAATGGTATCAAAGTGGACCAAAGCAGTGCATTTAAAGAGATGTCCTAGGCCGGGATAACTAAACCCTTCTAGCAGAAGGAGAGGTGGAAGGTTAAGAGGACAAGGAGTTGGAAGAAGAGAGATGGAGGTGGGGTACAGGGCTGGTTGGTGGGAGGTGTCCAGAAGCTGCCCTGGCTCCTTACTCTGGGACACACAGTCGCCCTCACTCCTATACTGGCATGCACCCCTACCGTCCCTGCCCTCCCATAACCTGCTGTGAAAACAAGAGAAGGGGCGAGGAATGGCATTAAATAGACTCCAAGTAGCAGCTGGCTGACACCAGGGAATGCCCTGTACTCAGTCTGAGTTTCCAACACCAGCAGTGTCTCACATTCCTCCACCACCTGGTGACCTGAATGGCCTCCCCCAGACCCATTGGAGCATCATGGGGTGGGTGGGAGTGCCCAAAGAGAGGCCAGAGGCACAGGGCTGCTGCTTGGTGGGTGGGGGAGCTGAAAACAGAAACTGCTTTCCTGGTGCAGAGCCTGGGAAGGATTCCACGGCCTGCTCCACCTTTCAGGGCTGCCTGCTGTCTGCTAGAGGACACCCTGACCTTTCAGTAGAGTGCGAGGAGGATTAATTGCAATTCATTAGTTCCAACCAAAAGACAAAGAGACCTCAGCTGATTCTTGAAATGGGGCTACAGAAATCAGTTGGCATCCCTGGAGACTAGAAGCTGAAGACTGGAGTGAGGGAGTCCTATGTCCACAACTGCCCATATGTCCCACTTTCTATCTGAAAAGACAGGGGAGCCTCCTACAGCCTGATACTGCATCTTTGTCCTGGTTAGGCCTCCTGTCACTGATGGTTTCCACCAATGCTGGTCATAGGGGAGGACGGGCCTCTACACTGTACCTGGAGGAGGCCATGGACCACCACTGCCTCCAGATCTAAGAAGGTGAAGCTCATCAAGCACACTCATGAAGCACATCAGCATGTACTTACTGTGGAGACCCCAAGGGATACAGTGAAGGCTCAGGGCCCAGGAGGACCACAGGAATGGGGCCTCGCAGCAGACTCCTTCAATGTCTCAGATACTAACTAAGCTTGTGGACGGCATCACTGACGTGATGGACATGAGTCGGAACATAGAAAGTAATGCTAGAATGTTCTCGTCACCTGATGTGAAGAACTGACTTATTGGGAAAAAAAAAACAAACCTGATACTGGGAAAGATTGAAGATGGGGGAAGGGGAAAACAGAGGATGAGATGGTTGGATGGCATCACTGACTCAATGGATGTGAGTTTCAGTAAAACTCAGGGAGGTAGTGATGGACAGGGAGGCCTGGAGTAGTACAGTCCATAGCGTGGCAAAGAGTCGGACATGACCAGGGGACTATATAAAACGGGGAACCTCGTGGCGGTCCCCCACTACAAGAAGGGAGAGAGCAAGAGAGAAGAAGACCTTCTGCGACCAGTTGGACACCCGGCCCAGTGAAGCTTCCAGGCGTTCACGCCACACCCCACTGGCCCTCCCTGCTGTCCACCCATCCTGCCTCGGGGGGAGCAGCCGATCGCCTGCAGGTGTACTGTCGTCCAGGTTGTTGAGGGCATTCTCCATGTGGGCCAGGTGGTGGGACAGTGACACCAGAAGTTTCACCACCTCGTCGAGGCCCTCGATGAACATGTCTAACTTGTTGGGCTTGCACACAGCCTTGACCATGGCCTCCACCAGCATGCTGTTGGCCTGCATGTCCTCCAGCAGGCTCTCCCATGCTTCCCGAAGCACCTGCAGCTTGTGGCCGAGGCTCTCAATGAGCTCCTGCAGTGGGTACAGTGCGCAGGACTCAGTCGCAGCCCTGCTCACCTGGGTGCCCTGCAGCTCCCACCTGCACCTCCTGGCCTGCAGGCCCTCAGCAGCTTGTTTCGCATGAACAAATATCAGGTCAGCATTGAAAAAAATCTACAGGAAATAAATGCTGGAGAGGCTGTGGAAAAAATGGAAGCCCTCATGCATTGTTTGAAAGTGAAAGTTGCTCAGTCACGTCCAACTCTTCATGACTCTATGGACTGTACAGTCCATGGGATTCTCCAGGCCAGGATACTGGAGTGGATAGCTTTTCTCTGCTCCCGGGGAATCTTCCCAACCCAGGTCTCCTGCCTTGTGGGAGCGTTCTTTACCATCTGAGCCATGAGGGACACCCTCTTGCACTGTTAGTGAGAAAGTAAATTGTTACAGCCATTATGGACAATAGTATGGAGATTTCTTAAAACAAGAACAAAAACTAGGAATAAAACTACCATGTGATCTAACAAATCTCAGTATTGGACATATACCCTGGAGGAAACCATGACTGAAATAGATATATATACCTCGTTGTTCATTGCAACACTATTTACAATAGCTAGCACATGGGTGGAGAAGGAAACGGCAATCCACTCCAGTATTCTTGCCTGGAGAATCTCAGGGACAGAGGAGCCTGGTGGGCTGCCATCTATGGGGATGCAGAGTGTAGGACATGCCTGAAGCAACTTAGCAGCAGCACACGGAAGTAACCGAGATGTCCATCAGGTGATGGATGGGTAAAGAAGCCGTGGTACTTGTACACAATGGAATATTACCCAGCCACTAAAAGAAGCACATTTGAGTCAGGTCTAATGAGGTGGATGAACCTAGAGCCTATCATACTGAGTGACCTAAATCAGAAAGAAAAAAGAAAAAAAAAAAGTATCATATATTAACACACATATATGGAATCTAGAAAGATGATACTGATGAACCTATTTGCTGGGCAGCAGTGGAGATGTAGACGCATAGAGGACAGATGGATAGGGGAAGGATGGTGAGATTAACGGAGAAAGTAGCATGGAAACACACACATTACAATATGGAAAAAGTCAGTAGGGATTTGTGGGATGACACAGGGAGTTCAACAGTGCCATCCTACCTCCTCCCTCCTTGTCCACATTTCCCAGCCACTGGTCCCTGACCTCCTCTCCTAGTGTCTCTTCTCATCCTGTCTACACTGCTCCCTGACTTCAAGTCCCTGACTTCCTCCCAGCCTCCTTCGCCTTTGTTTACGTGGCTGTATCTGGTAGTCACTGACCTCATGTGCAAGCCTCCTTCCTGTTCACACAGCTTCCAGCCCCTGGTCTACTGAGTTGATGTGCAGTCCTCTTCCTACCACTGATCCCTGAATTCCACGCCAATGATCGTCCTTTGTGTTCACTCAGCTCTAACCGCTGGTCCCTGGACTCATCTATCAGCCTCGTTCCTCACTGACTCTGTGTCTGTGTGCATGTGCAGTCACATCCAATGAATTGCCATCGAATAATGGGCTGTAGCCCACCAGGATCCTCTGCCCATGATGTTTCCCAGGCAAGAGTACTGGTGCGGGTTGCCACTTTCTACTCAAGGGGATCTTCCAGACTGGGAATTGAACCTGCACCTCTTGCATTGGCAGGCATATCCTTTACTGCTGAGTCACCTGGGAAGCCCCCCACCCATAAGTCTTTGCCTACACAGCTAAACTAGTGGTCTCTGACCTCAACCACAGTACTCCTCATCCTTGCCCACACAGTCCCAGCCGCTGGGGCCTGACTTAATGTTTAAACCTCCTCATCCCATTCACGTAGGTCAGGCTGCCTGTCCCTGACTATCTCAAAATCTCCTCCTATTTGTACACACTGTTCCAACCATCAGTGCCTGACTATCTTTAAGCCTCCTGCTCCTTGGACAGAGTTCTTGCCAAGGGTCAGCAATTTCTCTTCCAGTCCTCTGTCTCTTGTCTTAACAGCTCCAGCCATGATCCTTCACCTTATCTGCTATCCTCCTCATCCTTATCCACACAGTCCCTGACTTCATCTACAAACCTCCTCGTCCTTCACACAGATCTGGCTGCCTGTCCCTGACATTATCTCCAGCTTTCCTTCCACTTGAATACACCACTCCATGCATCGGAACCTGACATTATCTGTACTTGTCCTGGTACAGAGAGCTCTAGACACTGGTCCTTGGTTTTGCTTTCCAGTCCTCCTACATGGAGTTCCCAATGCTCCAGCCACTGGTCCCTGATCTCTTCTCCAAATGTCCTCCTCCTTGTGCACATAGCTTCAGCAACAGATCATTGAATTCATCTCCAGTCCTCTCCTTCCAAGTCAGCACAGCTTGAAAACTGGTCCTGGAAGCCCATTCCATTCCTCCTCATGTTCACACAGCTGCCTAGCCACTCACAAACCCCCCCTCCTCCTTGTCCACACACAAGGCCAAGAACTGGCCCCTAAACACCTCTCTCATCAGCCCTCCTCTTTTCTTAGAGGTAGCTGACCTAAACTACAATCGTCCTCACCCTTCAGTTCAGCTCCTCAGTCATGTCCGACTCCTTGTGACCTCATGGGCTGCAGCACACCAGGCTTCCCTGTCCATCACTAACTCCTGGAGCGCAAACTCATGTCCATCGAGTCAGTGATGCCACCCAACTATTTGATCTCTGTCGTTCCCTTCTCCTTTTGCCTTCAGTCTTTCCCAGCATCAGGGTCTTTTCCAATGAGTCGGCTCTTCCCGTCACATGGCCAAAGTATTGGAGCTTCAGCTTCAGCATTGTATTCTGGACTGATCTCCTGTAGGATGGCCTGGTTGGATCTCCTTGCAGTCCATGGTACTCTCAAGAGTCTTCTCCAACACCACAGTTCAAAAGCATCAGTTCTTTGGCACTCAGCTTTCTTTATATCCCAACCCTCACATCTTCACATGACTACTAGAAAAACCATAGATTTGACTAAAGGGACTTCTGTTGGCAAAGTAATGTCTCTGCTTTTTAACATGCCGTCTAGGTTGGTCATAGTTTTTCTTCCAAGGAGCAAGCATCTTTTAATTTCATGGCCCCAGTCTCCACCTGCAGTGATTCTGCTGCTAAGTTGCTTCAGTCGTGTCCGACTCTGTGTGACCCCAGAGATGGCAAACCACCAGGTTCCTCCGTCCATGGGATTTTCCAGGCAAGAGTACTGGATTGGGGTGCCATTGCCTTCGAGACCCCTAAAAATAAATTATGGATTCATGTCAATGTATGGCAAAACCAATACGGTATTGTAAAGCAAAATAAAGTTAAAATAAAAATTTTAAAAAAATAGAAAAAGCTAACCCTATTAAAAATGAAATAAAATAAAATACCTCACTGTTTCCATTGTTTTCCCATGTATTTGCTGTAAAGTGATGGGACTGGATGCCATGATCTTACTTTTTGGAATGTTGAGTTTGAAGCCAACTTTTTCACTCTCCTCCACTGTGTCCTCACATTGGGCACACAGTTCCCATCACTGGTACCTGACTTTATCAACAGCCCTCTCCCTCCTTGTACTCAGAGCTCCAGCCACTGTTCCTGGGCTTTCTGCTCCGAGTCCACAGAGCTTCGGCCACTGGTCTCTGACCTCTTCTGCAATTCTCCTCATTCTTGTCAACAGAGATCCAGACACAGGGTTTCTGACCTCTCAAATCTTCCAACCTACTTTTGCACTTATTCTTGTGAGAACTTGATGTCTTTCTCTCCACACTATCCTGCAACATGTCTGTGTACCTCAAGTCAGTGGTCTGTGAGCTCCTCTAATACCCTCCTGCTCCATGTCCTCACAGCTTCGTCTACCGGCCCCTGATCTCTACAGCATGCTTCTTACTTGTCCACACTGCTCCAGCCAAGGTCCCTGACTTTCTCTCTAATATGTGGACTTCTTATTCTCATAGCTCCAGCCACTGGTCTCTGATTCCCACTCCAGTCAATCCTCCTCTTCATTTTCCATACAACTCCAGCCAGAAGTCACTAAATTCTTCTCAACCTTTCCTTTCCCACATATCTCTCTAACCACCAGTCCCTGGCATCCTGTCCAATCTTCCTGCCCCTTGTCCAGCAGCCCCAGAAGTTGATCCCCAAAGTTGTCTATCAACGCCATTCCTTTTGTCTCAGTTCAGTTCAGTCACTCAGTTGGGTATGACTCTTTGCGACCCCATGGACTGCAGCCCGCTAGTGGAGAAAGGAGCCACACTGGCTACAGTCCATGGGGTCACAAAGAGTCAGACAGGATTTTGCAACTAACTTTCACTANAGCCGATGGTGCCTGACCTTCTGGTGTTCCAGAAAAACTGCACCCATACGTTCCTGGAGACCTCACAAACCCACTGCCCTGCGGACGTAACTCCGTGCATTGTCTCTGACCTTGTCACCCATTACATATTATCTTTTCCACATACTTCCTTGGGTGGTCATGGACCTGAATTGCAGTCCTCCTCATCCTCGTCCACACAGCTCCAGCCACCAGTCCCTGACTCTATCACCAGTGATCCTCCTACCTGAACAGAGATCTCTGGCCACTGGTCCTTGACTTCCTCTACAATCCTGCTCAGAGTCCAAGCCACTCCAGTTATCGGTCCCTGACCTCATGTGCAGTCCTCTTTGTCCTTGCCCACAAAGATACACCCACAAGTCCCTGACCTTCTCTCCCGTCTCCATCCTCTTCTCTGCATACCTCCCCAGAAAAGTGCTCAACCTCCTCTTCAATCTTTCCTATGCCTCCTCAACACATGCCAAGCCACTGGTGCCTGACCTCTGCAGTTCTTCTTGTCCACAAACCTTCAGCCAAAAGTCAGTCCCTCTCCAATCCCTCTTTCCACACAGCTCCAGCCACTGGTCCATGACCTCCTCTCTAATCTTCCTCCTCCCCTGTTATCACACCTACAGGTGCTGGTCCCTGACTGCCTCTGCATCCTGCCACCTCCTTGTCTAAATGGCATCAGGCACCAGGTCCCTGAAATGCTTTCCAGTCCTCCTCCTTGTGTTCTCACAACTCCAGCCACAGATCTGACCACATCACAATCTCCCCCGTGTCCACACAGCTCCAGCAACTGGTCCGAACTCTGTCTCTCATTCACCTTTCCCTTTGTGTACAGAGCTTCATCTAGTGGTCACTGATCTATACTGCCAAAGAATGGATGCTTTTGACCTGTGGTGTTGGAGAAGACTCTTGAGGGTCCCTTGGACTGCAAGGAGATCCAACCAGTCCATTCTAAAGGGAAACTCTCCCGACCACTCATTGGAAGGGCAGATGATGAAGTTGAAAATCCAATACTTTGGTCACTTGATGTGAAGAGCTGACTCACTGAAAAAGACCCCGGTGCTGGGAAAGATTGAAGGCAGGAGGAAAGGAGGGTGACAGAGGATGGGACGGTTGGATGGCTTCACTGACTCAATGGAGATGAGTTTGGATAAACTCCATGAACTATGGATGGACAGGGGGGCCTGGCATGCTGCAGTCCTTAGGATCACAAAGAGTCAGATAGGACAGAGCAACTGAACTGAACTGACCTGAACTGCAGTGCTCCTCATTCACATCCACACAGTCCCATCCAGTGGTCTCTGAGTTATTGGTGAACCTCCTCATCCTCCTTCACAGATTATCTGCAGTTCACACATGATCGTCAATGGTCCTTTTTGTATACACAGCTCCAGGCCCTGGTGGAACTCCTCCTCCTCCTTGTACAGAGAGCCTTTAGCCATTGGTTTCCTTTCCACTCGTCCGTTTCCTTTCCAGTCCTTTTTCTCTGTGTCTAAACAGCTCCAGCGTCCTCCTCCTTGTCCCCTCCTCCTTGTCCACACAGCCCCACCCATGGTCCCTGACCTCATCTCCTATCTTCCTGCTTGACCAAACGGCACCAACCATGGACACCTGAGTTCATCTCCAGACCTCCTCCTCTGTCCCGAAAGCTCCAGCCACTGGTCCCTGACTTCCTCTTCAATCCTTCTTGGTCTTGTGCCGAGGGCTCTAACCATTGGTCCCTGCCTTTCTTCCTATCCTCTCTCTGCATGTCAACACAAGGGCAGACACTTGTCCCTTGACTCTCTCTATAAGCTTCCTTGTCTATGTAGCTATAGCAGCTGGTTCCTAACCTTGTCTCTCAAAGGCCTTCCATTTTGTCGGCACTGTTCTATCTAGTGGTCACTGGCCTGAACTGCAATCCTCCTCAGTCGTGTCCCCACAGTCCCTGCCCCGGGTCCCTGACTTGACCTACAAATCCCCTCATCCTTCCTCACACAGGTCCAGCCACCTGTCTCTGATTTTATATCCAATCTTCCCTCCTCATCTACACAGCAACAGCTACAGGGCTCTGACCCCCTCTTCAGTCCTGCTCTTCCTTATACACACAGCTCGTCACTGGTTCCTGACCGCCTCTCCAACTTTCCTCTTCCTTGCCCACAAAGTTCCAGCTACTGGTCCCTAAGTGAAAGTGAAGTCACTCAGTCGTGTCTGACTCTTTGCGACCCATGGACTGTAGCCCACCAAGCTCCTCCATCCATGGGATTCTCCAGGCAAGAATACTGGAGTGGGTTGCCATTTTCTTCTCCAGGGTATCTTCCTGACCCAGGGATCAAACCCAAGTCTCCCACATTGCAGGCAGACACTTTAACCTCTGCACCACCAGGGAAGCCCTTAAATACAAGAATACAGTCTCTCAGAAAACCTCCTGTAGAGACACAAAACTTCAGATCGAAGTACTAACATCAAAGGTTTCAAGGGAGGAAAGGAAGCCAGATTGAAAGAAGAAGGGGAGGAGGCGGGAGAGGGGGTGGGAAAGGGGTGGCCTTACAGACGTCTCCTGCCACCTACAGATACCCAGGCGCTATGGGACTTTTCCCTCAGCCTCCAAAAAAGGGAGGACTGGAACTCGGCCGTACCAGAAATCAGACCAGATGAGAACCAGGATTCGAGTTCTCTGCCAAGAGGAGGTGATCAGTCGCCAATCCTCAGCTCAGGCGGAGGGCACTTCAACCAGAATCCTGAGTCCAGGACCAGGGGACTAGAAAAACAGGGAAGGATAGGAAGGGCTAAGGAGAAGAAAGAGAGAGGGAAGGGGAGAGAGGTCAATAAAGTCTCTTGTTCCTTACCGGTCGGGGCACTCTGTCCAGTTGTCCGCATCAGGAAGGGACCAGGGACACAAGGGTCCCAGTTGAGGCTTCTGGGTCTGGTCCATTGGCAGGCAAGCTGGCCCCTGAGTACCCCCACGTGGTCAGGATGTCAGTCTCAGCAAAGAAGAGTCCCCGCCAGAGTTGCCATTTGTTGCAGAAAGGTGGAGCGCTTCCAGGGCTCAAAACTGGGCTCTTGTCTAACACTCAGAAATGAATTGTCCAAGGAGACACATGTGCTGACAAAGCAAGAGACTTTATTGGGAAAGGGCACACAGATGGAGAGCAGTAAGGTAAGGGAACCCAGGAGAACTGTTCTGCCGCATGGCTTGCAATGTTCGGTTTTATGGTGATGGGGTACTGGTCCCTAACCTCCAGTCAAATCTTCCTCTTTCTAGTCCTCAAAGCTCCAGCTGACTGGTCCCTGTGCCTCTCCATTCTGCCTCCTTTTTGTCACACAGCTCCAGTCACTGGTCCCTGACTTAAAATCTCCAAACCACCAAACCTAATCCTTATTCACAGAGGCCTGGCCATATTGCTGCTGACTTTATCTCCAGTCTTTCTCCTCCTTGCAGACCCAGTTCCAGCCACTTGTCCTGACTTTATTTCCAATCCACCTCATCCTTCTTCACACAGCACCAGCCACTGGTCCCCTTGACTGTTATCACAAACCCTTCACTTGCTTGTTGAAACATCTCCAGACACATGTCCCTGACCTCTTCTCCAGTCCTCCTCCTCCTCCTTGTCCACAAAGCTTCAGCCACTGGTCTAGCCACACTTCGAGTCTTCCTCCTTGTCCACACAGCTCTAGCAACTGGCCCCTCACTTTGTCTCTCATTCCTTTTTCTGTTTGTCTACATAGCTTCTAGTGATCACTGGCCTGAACTGCAATCTTCCTCACCGTTGTTCACATGTCTTTGCCCCCCCCTTCCCTGACAGTTATTTACAATCCTCTTCCTCCTTGTACCTGGAGAAGGAAACGGCAATCCACTCCAGTATTCTTGCCTAGAGAATGCCATGGACGGAGAAGCCTAGTAGGTTACAGTCCACGGGGTCGCAAAGAGTCGGACACGACTGAGCGACTTCACCTCACCTCACCTCACCCGCTCCTTGTACAGAGAGCTCCAGAAACTGGTCCTTGACTTCCTTTCCAATCCTCCAGCTCCGCGTCCATACAGCTCCAGTCAACTGGTCTCTGATTTCATCTCCAAACCTCTTAATCCTTGTTCACACAGGTCCAGCCAGCCACTTGTCTTATGATGTTATATCCATTCATCCCTCCTTGTCTACACAGCTGCAGCTCAAGCGCCTTGACTGTCTCTCCAGTCTTGTTCTTCTTTATCCACATGTCTCCACTCACGGGTTCCTGACATCCTCTCTGATCATCATCTTCCTCCCTGTCCACACAGCTGCAGCCATTGGTCTGTGTGACCTAGAGTGCAATCTTTTCCATCCTTGTCCACACAGCTCTGGCCACAGGTCCCAGACTGATTGTCAATTCACCTCTTAAATTTCCATGGAGCTCCTGACACAAGGCCCTGACTTCCTGCTCAATCTTCCCTCCGCCTTGTCCACACAGCTTCAGCCACTGTTACCTTCCCTCTTCTCCAATCATACTGGTCCTTGTCCACACCACTCCAAACACTGGACCCCGATCTCCTCTTCAGTCCTCCCTCCTCTTTGTCCAGTTACAGACACTGGTCCCTGACCTCCCCTCCTAGCCTCTTTGTCCATACAGCTTCAGCCATTGCTCCCTGACCTCATCTCCCACCCTCCTTCCTCCTGGTCCACCTTCTGGTCCCTGACCTACATCTACAATCCTCCCTCCTCCTGTCCACAGTGTTACCACCAGTGGTGTCTGCTGCCTTCCCAACATGTCACATATCGCCTACCCCAGGGCATTGGTACTTGTTGCCCCCACATCCCCCCAGTCCCTAACAGAACTGGACACTCCCTCATGTCACTCCAGGTTTTTCTGCATCATGAGCTCATCAGAGCCTTCTCTACAATCATACTCCTTTATCTCTGTATGCCTTCACCCAGTTTTACTTTTCTGACCAATTACATTATATGTTTGAAAATGTTTTCTGTAAAGAGCCAGAGAGTAAATATTTTAGACTTAAGAAGCCACACAGCCACTACTCAACATGGCTTACAGTATTAAAGTACACCAGAGGCCATGTGTAAAAGAATGAATTGGCTGTCTTTAAATAAAACTTTATTGACAATAGCAGAGTGGGGGCTTTGTGTGGCCTGAAGGCCCTGTACTGTGTGTTTGTTTTTTGTGCTGTGAATACACAGTGCCTTCAGGGAAGGAATGACTATTTTGCGTGTTTCTGCTGTATTTCCCAAGGGCCTGGGTTGGTTTTTGGAGTTGAACACTGACTGCTTTTTGGTTAGCACAGCCTTTATGATCTGCTATTGAATTTATTACATGATTATAGGAATTTTAAAACGGTACTCAAAGATGGTATGGGCCCTGTTGAAGGTCATATAATTAAGTCCCTTGGGTTTCAACTCGAATAGAAGAGACATTATCCATTGACCTTAAAATGAAAGAGACTGGTGGACACCAAGTTCTTTTCACACTGGATCTCATCACAGAGAGATAGCAAGGAGGTCCTGTGGAGAGGCCCAATTTTAGGAAAGAAAACTCTCCCACAAAAGGCTTCACATGCGGGCCCAAATGTCAACATCCTGCCGAACACAAATGGCACATGGTTCAGGGTCAGGCTGAGGGTGGACTTGAGAGCCACCACCTGACTCCGGCTAGCACATTATCATCTGAATTTCAGCCTCCCTGACTTTCTCACTGAGAGGTCATGGTCCAAGTCACTCCCCGAGTCCTCTTCTGGCTCCTGCTGCTCCTGCAGGACCTTCATCTTTATCAGCAGCTCCGCCTTGGAGGCCTATGTGCCATAGTAGGTGGAGTTTGTGGCCAAGGGCGTGGCCTCCAGCAGGCTGGTCTCCTCCCTCCTGGGAAACCAAGCGCTAGCTCTGACTGTGCCTGCAGATGCACTTGAAACCTGGGCTGGGATTCGCAAACCACAGGGCTGATGAAAGGACACCAGCCAGAGAGAGGAGCCAGCAGAAGCAGGAACAGAGTGGGCTTCCCTGGTGGTAGAGTGGCTAAGATTCTGCCTTCCAATGCAGGGGATAAGAGTTTGATTGCTTAGCTGGGAAGAGAAGATCACACATGCTAGAAAGTATGCAAACAAACAAACAAACAAACAAAAAGAAATCAATAAGCCAGGCAAACAAAAAGAAGTGTGGAGAGGGCAGGCCCTGAGGCCAGAACTGGAAAGTGAAGTTGTTCAGTTGGCATCTGACTCTTTGAGACCCAGTGGACTGTAGCCCCGTAGACTCCTCTGTCCCTGGGATTTTCCAGACAAGAATACTGGAGTGGGTTGCCAATCCCTTCTCTAGGGGATCTTCCCAAACCAGGGTTCGAACTGGGGACTCCTCCTACATTGCAGGCAGACCCTTTACCATCTGGTCCATCAAGGAATCCACCCAGAACTAGAAACCCCTGCCAACTTGTACCTGAAGCCCTGCCTACGGGGGAGTAGGGTAAAGGTAGTTTTCTTGGGGCATCTGAGGTATACGGAGAACTGTCTTTTGCCAATGGGAGTGCAGCCACAGGCCCCAAGTTCAACAGGCATCCTTCTACCAGCAGCCACATTTGCAGCCTCTGAGACCCTATCTGCTGCATGACATTCATGCTCCCACCTACTGTCAATCAGGGAAGTTTACCAAGACCACATGCACCTGTATGACAAATGTAAGCAGATTCATCTTGGTGGGTAGGTGACTGAATGCAAGAGGCTAGAGCGGGTCCTTTAGAGCATGAAACATGTGATACTCTTAGTCACTCTGTCACGTCCCACTCTTGGTGACCCCCTGGCAAGTGCAACCCACCAGGTTTCTCTGTCTTTGTGATTCTCCAGGCCAGAATACTGGAGTGGGTAGCCATTCCCTTCTACGTGGGATCTTGCCAACCCAGGGATTGAACCAAGGCCTCCCCTGTTGCAAGAGGATTCTTTAACCATCTGAGTCACCAGGGAAGCTTCCCACCCAGTTCTCTACACAGAATGAATTACAGCAAATTTACACCCTCAGCTAAATATGTAAAAACAGAAGTTCTTTTTTTGTAAGCACATATCCTCTGTAGCCTCAACTTTCACTCCTCTGTAGCAAGTTTCTTCTCCTCAGCACTATGACCTTTGGCGTTGGGCCATTCTTTGTTGGGGGAGGGAGTGCTGTCCTGTGCCCCTGAACATTGATGAGCACCATCCCTGGCTTCCACTCTCCCAGAGGATACAATGAGAAGCGTCTCTCAACAGTGCCAAGTGCTCCAAGGGCAGACAGCAGAGAAGAACTGCTACCTTATGAGAAAAGCACACGTGGGCACCCCTAGAAATGTGTCTTTTCACATCTTTTCCCAACTGAGGTCACTGCCCAGATGGACATTTAATTTGCGGTGAGTGTCAAAGAAGTAATCCCCAAAGTGCCAAACATTTATGGAGAAATCTGTCACCAGAGAGTACACATGTGAACAGATAAAGAGAGACATCTCAGGCCCCTCACTCTGGAAGCCCAAGAGGTTAGGACCACACACAAGGAAGGACAGAGGCAGAGATGGGGTGGGGTGGTCTACTCACTTCTTTGCCGTCTGGTCGAGGGCACCTTGGACAGCAGCTTCCTTCGTTGCCGCACTCCTTCCAGGAGGTGTTCATCTTTGGGGAAGATGCCTACCATAGATCCATGGTGGTTCTCATCCTCACATCGGGGTCCAGGATGTCTGCCAGTGACTTATCCCTGCCCGAGCTTTTGCGGGCCACCTCCTCTGACTTGAGGTTGTCATCGGTCCTGTCTTTGGCCTTCATGTAGCTGAGCGTGGGAGGGGAGGCCCAGCCCTCCTTGGCGGGGGGCCCGGGGGTGATCAGCGGGCTGGGGCTTGGCACCCTGGAGGCTGTAGGGGGAGAAGTGTGAGTAGGACTGCTCTGACACGCTGAGCATCTTGATTTGGTCCCACTGGAGGCCACGGGGTTCTGGGACACAGGCCAGTGACTGACAGCTTTCCTTCTCAGGCTGGCTCTCTGAGTGCACTATCTTGATGGGTACCATTTTCACCTTGGTGTTGTTGTCCATCACCCACTCAACTCTACCAAGACAAGAGGCGTCCACTGGAGACACACTGTGTTCCGAGGCACAGCTCAGGGTTCAGAACTCAGAGGAGTGAACAGGCTGGTCCTAGGGTGGAGCCTTTCAGACAGGGGAGACCAACTCAAAGATGGGCCTATCCAGGTCACACATGCCAGGATTGGGAAGATGAGGTCTAGGAGTTCCTGCCCACGGCCATCAACTTGGGGCTTTTGACCCTCCTCTGCCTCAAGGTGCTTAAATTCAGGAGGAAAATTCCAGCATTTCACCGAAGCAGCAAAACACAGGGAACACCCTTCTTCAATGCATTCTTTTCCCTCCACATGTATAAACCCTCCCCACCTGCTAGTGACTTGAAGTTAAGGGAAGGTTGCTCAGTAGTTTCCAACTCTTTGTGACCGCATGGTCTGTATAGTCCAGGCCAGAATTCCAAGGTGGGCACCCTTTCCCTTCCCTAGGGGATCTTCCCAACCCAGGGATTGTACCCAGGTCTCCCGAATTGTAGGTGGATTCTTTACCAGCCGAGCCACAAGAGAAGCCCAAGAATACTGGAGTGAATGAAAGTGAAAGTGCATGCCATTCAGCCATGTCCGACTCTTTGCTATGCCATGGGCTATACAGTCCATGGAATTCTCCAGGCCAGAATTCCAAAGTGGGTGCCCTTTCCCTTCTCCAAGATATCTTCCCAACCCAGGGATCAAACCCAGATCGCCCACGTTACAGGAAGATTCTTTACTAGCTAAGCCATAAGGGAAGCCCAACAATACTGGAGTGGGTAGCCTTTCCCTTTTCCAAGGTTATCTTCCCTACCAAGGGATCTAACCCTGGTCTTCCGAATTGTATGTGGATTCTTTACCAGGTGAGCTGCAAGTGAAGCCCTACTCAGCATGTATTTACATCTCTATCTCAACCCTCACTTTGGGGGAAACTTGATTGGAAAAACAAACAAATAAAAGCAATAGAAACAAATCCTCTGCAGCTTGTGATATCCATCCTGAAAAAGCAGGTCTTCAGGTCATTCCTGCGCACAACTACCTCTCCTCTTGAAACCCATGCAGACTTCCACGTTCAGGACGTTTGGCAAACTGCTCCCTCTGCATGAGGACAAACCTTATCACAGTGGACAAGAGCTTATCAGCACCTGATCACATCCTTCCTGCTGGGAAGCAGGACCCGGAGCAGTGGAGGATGAGGTGTGGGCTGGGCCGGGGCCCCTCTCCCAGGCTCCATCTAGGTGAGTCTGGACAGGTCCGTCCAGAGGGCCCAGTCCCCAGCAGCACCTAATCCCAAAGGATCCCTCAGTCAACAAGCCACTGTCTCTCTCTCTCTCTTTAGCTGCTAAGCCATGTCTGACTCTTGTGACCCCATGGAATATAAGCCCACCAGGCTCATCTGTCCATGGGATTCTCCAGGCAAGGATACTGGAGTGGGTTTCCATGCCATCCTCCAGGGGATCTTCCTGACACAGGAATTGAACCCGTGTCTCCTGCATTGCAGGACGACTCTTTATTGACCGAGCTATGAGGGAAGTCCCTGGTGTGCTACCCTAGGTCTGATAAACCACACTACACACGAGCAGATCCTCATAGCCCAAGATGCCTAATGTGATTAAATGACCCTCAAGCAGCTCCCCTGGCTCTTTCCTCAAAGACACACACTCTAAACCCAAAAG
>SJYQ01025591.1:8848-28372 GCA_006410935.1 Redunca redunca
TGTTGGAGAAGACTCTTGAGAGTCCCTTGGACTGCAAGGAGACCCAACCAGTCCATTCTGAAGGAGATCAACCCTGGGATTTCTTTGGAAGGAATGATGCTAAAGCTGAAACTCCAGTACTTTGGCCACCTCATGCGAAGAGCAGACTCATTGGAAAAGACTCTGATGCTGGGAGGGATTGGGGGCAGGAGGAGAAGGGGACGACAGAGGATGAGATGGCTGGATGGCATCACGGACTCGATGGACCTGAGTCTGAGTGAACTCCGGGAGATGGTGATGGACAGGGAGGCCTGGCATGCTGCGATTCATTGGGTCACAAAGAGTCAGACACGACTGAGCGACTGAACTGAACTGAACTTAATGGCTGAGTAATACTCCATTGTATTCCACATCTTCTTTATCCAATCCTCTGTCAATGGATATTTAGGTTGCTTCTGTGTCCTGACTACTCTAAATAATGTTGCAATGAACACTGGTGGTGGATTACTCGCTAACTCATGTCCGACTCTTTGTGACCCCAGGGCTGTAGCCCACCAGGCTTGTCTGTCTGTGGGATTTTCCAGGCAAGAATACTGGGATGGGTTGCCATTTCCTTCTCCAAGGGATCTTTCTGACCCAGGGCTTGAATCAGGGCCTCCTGCACTGCCGGCAGACACTTTACTGCCCATGCCATCTGGGAAGTAATGAACAGTAAGAATCAAAACCATGTGACCACCAACATGGGCACCGCCTCCTCCACCTCCTCCCCTCCTGGGCAGCCCGCTCGCCCCAGTCTCTGTCTCCGCCTCCTCCCACCCGACAGTCCCACACCCAGCTCTCTACCCCAGCACACTCCTTCCTCCACGGGGTTCCAGGGGCGCCTCCCACCCGGGCAGTCTTGGGTGCCCCAGTCTCTGCCCCGGCCCCCTCATGCCTGGGCGGGCTTGCAGGCTCCACAGCCTCAGGCCAGATGCTGGAGGGGGACCCACATGCAGAGGTGGGGCTGAGCAGAGCTGAGCCCTGGGGCCATGCAACGAAGGAAGAAAAGCTGAAATCTGTCCTCACACCTGCAAAAACTGCAACTGTAGCCCCTAGCTTTGCAAACTCAGCACCTACGGATCTGAACAGACAACTGCTCCTGCAGCCGAGATGGGTCTAGCCTCAGCAGCTGAAGACAATGTGGGCACAAACACAATGTGGGCACAAACACCGGGGGGTTCGGGCAAGTCAGTCAGAGCTGCCCCCACGGCACACATAGCAGATCCAGATCGTGATGACTGCAGTCCTGCAGTCCTGCAGTGGGCCTAGGCCGGGGGTGAAAAGAACATCTGAGAGATCCCAGAGTGAACTGCTGGTAGACCTACAGTCAAGGCGAGGCGGAGAGCAGTGCCAGCAAGAGTAACCCGAGAGCTGGCACGGGGGTGAGAGGTGACACAGCAGAGAACAGCTCCAGAGGAGGACTAGTCAGCGGTCTCTCCCCCAGTGGAACTCTGCACTGCACACCAGAAACACAGCTAAGAGACAAATCTGTGGGCTCTCCTCCAACAGGGCTTCCCTGGTGGCTCAGATGGTAAAGAATCCGCCCACCATGCGGGAGACCTGGGTTCGAGCCCTGGGCTGGGACAATCCCCTGGAGAAGGGAAAGGCTACCCACTCCAGGATTCTGGCCTGGAGAATTACGTGGACTGTATAGTCCATGGGGTCACAAAGAGTCGGACACGATTGAGTGCCTCTTGCTTCACTCACTACTCCAACACCTAGGGAGTAGACCCTGCCCTATTAGGGCAGGGACACACACCGAGCAAAGACTAGGCCCTTCTCAAGAGCCCGGTCACCACCACGTCAGCCATACCTCCTCTAAAGGGGATAACAGCCAGCACGCACTGAGGGAAGAGTCAGTAGAGATCTACATCAAAAATAGCTGCATCTAAGTCTGTGTAAGCAGTGTTCTCATCCGTTGTGGTTTTTGTAACTAAGTTGTGTCTCATTCTTTGTGACCCCATGAACCACAACACACCAGGCCTCCCTGTCCATCACCAGCTCCCAGAGTTTGCTCAAACTCATGTCCATTGAGTCAGTGATGCCATCCAACCATCTCATCTTCCATCCCCCCCTTCTCCTCTTGGCTTAATCTCTCTTATCACATTTAATTGCTTTTTAAATGGTTTTAATTGCTGCTTCGACTAAACACTTGTTTGGGAAAGTTTGTATCATCTGGTGACTCAGATGATAGAGAATCCACCTGCAATGCAGGAGACCTGGGTTTGATCCCTGGTTCAAGAAGATCCTCTGGAGAAGGGAATGGCTATCCACTACAGTATTCCTGCCTGGAGAATTCCCATGGACAGAGGAGCCTGGCAAGTTTTAAATCTAAGAATTGTTGTAATTAGTTGCTATTGATATTGATGACATTTAAACCTCTGATAATAATTTCCATCTGTATTGCACTCAAGTCAGAAAATAGGTCTTAAATAATTGAACCATTAGTATATACGCAAAATTTGCTTGTGATCTTATTGAATGGATACTCAATCTTCTCTGTTTCCACAATATTTAAACTTCTTAATAAATAATTTATATCCTGNTTTGAACCATAAACTTTATTATTTTTTTTTAATTTTTTTACATGTTTCAAAAGAAAACAAAAGAGACTCAGATCTATAGAGTGAACTTTTGGACTCTGGCGGAGAGAGAGAGGGAGAGGGTGGGATGAGATGGGAGAATGGCATTGAAACACTTAATAAATAATTTATATCCTGCAAACCTACTTACAAATTTATGTCTGGTTATTCTGGTAAGGGTTGGATTTTTTTTTCATGTATTAAAAGTAACTCCTTGATTATTTTCTCATAGATTCATGAAAGTTATTTTACTATATATAGTTCTCTGCTATTTAGATTGGAAAGCAGGTCATCTCATCATTGAGGCCTGAATTTTTTATTTCTATTTAAAATTTATTTTCCCTTCCAGGACTTTTACCTTGATGACAACTTTGTCTGAAATAAATATTGAATTTTTTTTCCTTCTTTTTGCACTTACTATTTCAACATTTGCACATTACTTTTTGGTTGTTGTTTTTTTTTTTTTGGTATGTTTCATGTAAACAGCATATATTGGAATTTTATTACCTTTATTCAAACTAATAGTCTCTTCCTCACAATATGATAGTTTAAACACTGACATTTTAACTGAATTTTAAATATCTTTACATAAATAGATTTGTTATACAAATAGATGCACATATTCATCTTCTGTAGTTATGCATTACATGGGGTTAATTTTATTACTGGTCATTTTCAAGAACTTTTAAAAGCATTATTGTGTATAAATATGTGTATCAATATGTGTATCAGCATGGTGTATATCTGCCTAAAGACTACCAATTTTAGGGTGATTTAGTCACTCCAGTACTCTTGCCTGGAAAATCCCATGGACAGAGGAGCCTGGTAGGCTGACGTCCACGGGGTCGTGAAGAGTCAGAGATAACTGAACGACTTGCCTTTCACTTTTTACTTTCATGCCTTGGAGAAGGAAATGGCAACCCACTCCAGTGTTCTTGCCTGGAGAATCCGAGGGATGGGGGAGCCTGGTGGGCTGCCGTCTATGGGGTCGCACAGAGTTGGACATGACTGAAGAGACTTAGCAGTAGCAGTCATTCCTTTCAAAAAACTTGGTCTATGAAAGATACGGCTATAAAACACTGCATAATTTAACTATTTCATTCAGGAAATTCTCATGATATTTATTTCAGAGATAATCTGCTCACGTGGACAAAAATTTTGCTTGTCAGTCAAGACTCAGTTCATTATCCCTGCTTTGTGAATTTAGCTTTATCTCCATCAGATTCCCTCTTGCAAAGATGGAAATCATTTGCTCCTAAATGCAGTCTGTAAGTTGCCCACTTTAGATTTCCGTTTTAAGACACTACTAAGATTTTGCATTATTCTACCTACTGTNTATGTATTTTGTTTCTTTTGTGTGCTGCTATAGATTTTACTTTTTTTCTTTATTCTCATCATTATTTTTCTTTTCTAGTTGACTTTTCTAAAAGAGGGGTTTCCCTTTTGAAACATTTTACCTTAAATAGTAAAGATTTTCCTGCAGGCTGTTTAATTTTGTATATGTTTGTAAATTTTAAGAGACATCTCCAACAATCATGCAATGTCTTGAACAATACTTAATAAAATTATTATGTTTTATTCTCCTGCTGAAATACCTATAATTTCATTCTCTGTCATTTCTTGTTATTTTCCTTTCCCTCTGTTATGGAGGAAAGTGTATTAAGTCTTCAGTCAGTTCAGTTCAGTTACTCAGTCATATCTGATCCTTTGCAACCCCATGGACTGCAGCACACCAGGCCTCCCTGTCCATCACCAACTCCTAGAGCTTACTCAAACTCATGTCCATTGAGCCAGTATGCCATCCAGCCATCTCATCCTCTGTCGTCCCCTTCTCCCACCTTCAATCTGTCCCAGCATCAAGGAAATGAGTCAGCTCTTCTCATCAGGTGGCCAGAGTATTGGAGTTTCAGCTTCAGCATCAGTCCTTCCGAAGAATATTCAGGACTAATTTCCTTTAGGATTGACTGCTTGAATCTTCCTGCAGTCCAAGGGACTCTCAAGAGTCTTCACCAACACCACAGTTCAAAAGCATCAATTCTTTGGTGCTCAGCTGTCTTTATAGTCCAACTTTCACATTCGTACATGACTACTGGAAAAACCATAGCCTTGACTACATGGACCTTTATTGGCAAAGTAACGTCTCTGCTTTTTAGTATGCAGTCTAGGTTGGTCATAACTTTCCTTCCAAGGAGTAAGGGTCTTTTAATTTCATGGCTGCAGTCACCATCTGCAGTCTTAAGTCTTAGATATCATTAAATCCTGGTTTTTAATTTTTCTGATAAAAATTTCATTCATACATGGGTATTTGTTTTCTTGGTTACTTCTTTATCTTTTTCTTCTCCCTTTTCATCTTATCCTGTCCAAACTTGATCGTTTTCCACATCAAGGATGTCAAAGAACTTTCTGAAGAAATTTGTTTTTTGAATTAATAGCTCATTTTCAAAGGTACTGTCTTTCTGAGTCTTCATTTGATGTTTTCTTCTCTTTGATCTGTGGTGCTTTTACTGTTCTCATTATTAAAATCTGTAGGCGTTAGCAGAGTCAGTGGCCACCAAGAGACCTGGTGCCGCCTTGCTTGGTCCCTGCTTAGTGTCTGGATGTCTGCTCAATTCCTGTTTTGGACACAAAGCTGAGGAGCAGGTTGATCACAGAAGTCCTAAGCTATCACACAATTTCCAGAAAATATTCTGCTTAGACTGTGGCTTCTTTACTTTTCTGCACTATGAAAAGATTTGGCTGTATATTGAACAATAAGGAAATGTTTAAAGAGTAAAGAAAATTCCAAGGAAAAACTGTATATAAAATCAGATCTCATTCCACTTTAAAAATAAAATACATACCAACAAATGTGCTTCTTAGTATTGGTATTAGTCATTGACACCAACAGCTATTGAAAGGTCTCATAACAGACATTTTGAGACAGCTGAAGCCACTGAAATATGGCTTCAAATTACTAATGATTTCTTTTGGGGAGAAAGTGGTCAGTCCTGCTAATTAACTATGGTTTATTGTTTACTTGAAAAGAATACTGCATTTTAGTTTCATATTAATGAAAATCAGGATTTCTTTTTTCGCAGCTAATATCCAAGATCCCCTAATCTGGGTGGCAGGTTAGGGCGCCTGTTCTAGTGATGCCACTGGCATAATCTCTGTCCTTGCATAACATCCTAAGACTCTAAATTAATGAATTCTATGCATAAACATGAGATACAGAAACACAATTTCCAAGGCATCTCTAGTTTTGCCCTTATCCTTCATTTGTGGGGATTGGGGGCCCTAGAAGCTGCAAGAGGGAAAGGATTACACTCTGCCCTTTTCAAAAAACCATGCCTTGAAGCAGAGGGAAAACATGCAATTTTCTTATTGGTACCGAGCCTGTGTGTCCAAGAACAGTTAGAAGATAATAGTTAGATCTAACAGGTTATATTTGTCTTGTCCAGCAGGTCATAATGATAAGGGATATGGCTGTCTCTTGAATTGTCTCCTATTTAGATTACCCATCAAAGGTTTATTATCAAAGAGTTCCATCATCAGTTCCATCTGTCCGATTTCTGTGTGACAATCCTGACATTTTGGGAAGTGATCTCGAGGTAACAATCACATCACGGTCAGTGTTCAGATGCCAAATTACACTAAAGATATATCAAACCAACTTTACACAGATAGCATATACACAGCCAAAACATAATTTCCAAGGTATAGTTTGGTTTTTTGAAACAGTATTCAAAATCAATATCATATCATTACTTCACAAGATAAATAATTTCCATAAATAAAATGGATCAGAGCTACCCTTGAATATAAAATCCTGGGAACAGCTTTTCTATTTGTTAGGTTTATCTTAGGTAAAATCACTCACTTGCAAACTAGTATTTTCTTTTAATACACACAAATATGCATAAACACAAACTATAATATTGTACTTTATTCTGTGCTCTCTGAAAATTCCAACCTTATAAAGGAGTACAGTGTTTTAGTCATACATAGCAGATAGATAATCAGTATGGTTATACTATCATGTCTTTCTTATTCTTATTTCCATCACAGGTTAGGAATGAGGGGGAAAAGCTCCAATGATATTTTGTAATAATTATAGTGTTAAAATTGTATGTGTTCTAAACTGCTGCATGGCCACCAGCTAAAGAATTATTTTCGGTTTCTGCCTCACTATGATGACACTAAGCTTGATCTCTCGTCCAGCTCTGCACAGAACCACAAAGAACAGAGGACTAGTAACAAGTAACCATGGAAACCAAACTCCACAAGTGTTTGCACAGAATGAAGAAGGTTATATTGCTGTGGAATTTCATTTAAATGTAATTTTCTGATTGCCTTATGAGTTCAGATTCTCCAGAAAACAAAGCATTTCTCGAGTCAATAGGTTATTCATCGAGTGCAGGAACTGTGCTCTCTGTCAGGGAAAATGGTATTCCATAAGACAAATATTTTCAAGACATTTACAAAGAAGAAATAGACCAAACTCTCCCAGTTGAAAATATTCCTTGTCAAGGAGCAAAGGAAAAGCTTTTCTTACTATTGGGCTGGAGAAATTAATTCTGAGAAAAGAACAGTTATCCTAGAATGAAGAAATCTTTAAACTCCATTATCAGATTGACTGGTCAATGTCTTTTCTGCTCCTTTTCAAAAGAAACTATCGACTAAACAAAACCCCCAGAGAGAAGCTTTGGGTGTAGAATTTAGAAATAAAATATTGCCTTGCTCTTTGTGTGCATAATAAATTTATCAAGATTGTATCTGAAAACTTTAACCAAATATATTCAGCTGAATATAACAAAAAGCGATTGGGTATTCAAAGATGTTTCCTCCAATGCTTTTCTTAGAAGAGTTATGAAACACATAGCTGAAAAGAGTAGTGATCAAGGAATATTACTGGTAATTTGCAGATTCCCACATATTTCTATATTTAGATCTTAAGGACAAAGCAGGTGCTAAGTCTCATGTTTTTGCTCTGAATTTTGAATTTTTTTTGAATTTTGTTCTTTTGATTCTTTTGTGTGTATTCGGACTATATAAATATTGACATTTTGTGGTTCATTATCTTTGACAAAATAAGGTGCTATAATAAGACTACTTCTCAGTCCCCATACTGAAAAATATCTCAGGTTAAAAGTTTGAGATATATATTTGACAATAGGGCAATAGATAGCAATAGTAACAAAAGGGCTCCTGCGGAGCCTCCTGGAGACACGATGCCTCAGTTATGGGGAAGGACTCTTAATACTAAGGACCAACCATCCCAGAGCTCATCAGTTTACAGCTTTTCTAAGTAAATTTTCTTAAAACTTACTCAAGTGGGTTTAGATGTGGGATGACAGCTAACTGGCCCTGATTATTGCATTTGGTTCCTCGATCAACTTTGAAGACCACATAGGTCTTACCAGTAACTCAGGTTCCAGGAGAGTCTTTTGTTATTCAAAGCCAACTAAGAATAATCAAGCACTGTGGAACACTATTTCTGCCACCGTGCTGAAGGGAGATAGACGAGAAAGGCATTCATCCTCGGAGATCTTAAAGTGTAGTTGTCCAAGCCCCACCCAGAAGTGAAGAGTACGTGAGACTGTGTGAGTGGCACAAGGGAGGCATGATAGAGGAATCTGGAAGCAGGGCAGGTCTGTGTAGCATAGTAAAAACCAAAACAGAGAGCGCTTGAAGAAGGGAGGGGACTTGAAATGTGTCTAATGGGTATAGCACAATCTTAAGAAGGGTAAAGTTCTCTTAACGTTCAGATTGAGACGTGATTTTAAAGTGTGTTCATTGCCAGTAAGGTATTTAGAAGAGCATATAAATTCAAAGTGAACAGTCGTAAATTTGAGTCACCTCCATGCTTGTGATATTTTATAGATGATCTTTATAGAATCTTTATAGAATCATGGGATTTCAATTGAAAAGAAACAGATGTTAAAACAATTATTTTTGTTATGTCAGATGTTTGTAAAATGCTAGCGTAACAGTTGAATACTTCAATATGGTGCCCAGAATTGTTTTCAAAAGCAAGACAACGGGAAAAAAGACTGTAAACATCCTGGGAAAAATATAATTATACATTTCACTTTTTGCTGATGCCAATGTTATGAATCTTAGATTAAAAGGCCAGTTATACTTTTAATGCTTCCTCTAGTTTTAACCAGCAAAAGTGCAGAGCTGTTAAATTAAGCATCTTTGTTACCTTACAATTCTTGCAATAAATCAAAGAAATCTAAATTAGATACTATTGTCTTTGCAAAAATAGCATGGTAGCAGTATATATCACAACAATTTTCACAAAATTCTTACTGAATTTCAAACTTTCTATCCCACTTTAGTGAATTTTTTAGAAGACTTTGGGAAATAAATTACTTTATCATACATAATGCTTTCTGAAACTTGCTTCATTGGAAAATAGATTAAAATGAGTAATTAATAAGACACAAGTGCCCTTTAAACTTAATCAGTGTAATTTTTCTTCATTTTTACAAAGTTGTAACCTCCATCTGACTGAATTAACAGTTTGATGATCAAATTTATCAGTGCTGAGAATTAACTGAATGTTGGCATTGAGGATGAAGAACTGGTATAATTATTCAGGTAGCCTAGCATGTTTCCCCACTCCAGTACTCTTGCCTGGAGAATCCCACGGTCGGGGGAGCCTGGTGGGCTGCCGTCTATGGGGTCGCACAGACTCAGACACGACTGAAGCAACTTAGCAGCAGCAGCATGTTCCTAGTCTGGATGGAGATGAAAACTGTTTTGGATATGGAAAGGGATACTTGCTCATGCCTCTGTCACTTTCAGATGAGTTTTTGAGTTCGGCTCCATAAATATATTTGACATACCTTATATCTTGGGACAATGTCTCTCTGAGTCTCCTTTTATTCATCTGCAGTGTGTGCTTTATGGCTAGGAACAGGTTTGGGGCAAATAGGATATAGTCAGAGAGAGTTCCAAGGTAGGAACTTAGGGATAGAAATATTATATCTATGGTTTTTTTGTCTCCCTCCTTTCCCTCGTTATATTCCCTTAATCCAGAAAATTCCTTCACTTTTGTTTAAGAAGATGAAGAACTTCACTCACATTTTCATCAATCCTAAATCCTGGATCTCAGCCCTCGAGCACTTGACTTCTCTGCTCTGGATACCTTGCTGATAGGTGTTGAGAAGAGAGTTATGATAACCATCAGCCACCACAAGTGCTTTGTGTGCTGAGTTCGGTGCACAGACTAATGTATAGATGCATATTTATGTGAAAATATAGGAATTAATTAAATTTTAAATAACAAATGCCTAAATTGAAATAGGAAAAATAAAGATGTACATAATCTAGATACTCTAATAAATCTTTGTGAAATGTTTCTATTCACAATATTCATTGATACCTATTGATAAGGTGCCCCTGATAGTTAATATGAATTCACCTATCTCAGTTTGGTGATTTACCATAAATCAAATTGGGAGTTGAAAGTTCAGTTACAAAGTAACCCAAGAATATGATCATTTGTTAATTTATTGTTATTATTATTTCTTAAATAATCCTTAAAAAATCAAAAGAATATTTCCAAGATGCTCTATTACTATCATGCAATAAATTACTTGGGCTTCCCATGTGGCTCAGTGGGTTAAGAATCCACCTGCGATGCTCAGGAGATAAGGGTTCAGTCTCTGAGTCAGGAAGATACCTTAGCTGCTGCTGCCGCTGCTAAGTCACCTCAGTCGTGTCCGACTCTATGCGACCCCTTAGACGGCAGCCCACCAGGCTCCGCCATCCCTGGGATTCTCCAGACAAGAACACTGGAGTGGGTTGCCATTTCCTTCTCCAATGCATGAAAGTGAAAAGTGAAAGTGAAGTCACTCAGTCCTGTCTGACTCTTTGTGACCCCATGGACTGCAGCCTACCAGGCTCCTCCATCCATGGGATTTTCCACTCCAGTGGGGTGCCATTGCCTTCTCCAAGATACCTTAGAGGGCAGGGCAATTCAATCTAGTATCCTTGCCTGGAGAATGCCATGGACAGAGGAGTTTGGTGGGCTACAGTCCATAGGGTTGCAAAGTGTGGGACACAACTGAAGTGACTGAGCACACAAGAAATTATTTAATTGTGAACTGTAAATAAAAATGGTTTCTACTTCTAACTTTGACAGAATTCGCCTTGATGCTGGACTTGCCTTCTCACCATAAAAAACAGGAACACTGGATAAACATGAAACAATATTTTTTCACATTTTGGGAAAACACCTCAGACATGCAGATGACACCACCCTTATGGCAGAAAGTGAAGAGGAACTAAAGAGCCTCTTGATGAAAGTGAAGGAGGAGAGTGAAGAAGTTGGCTTAAAGCACAACATTCAGAAAACGAAGATCATGGCATCTGGTCCCATCACTTTATGGCAAATAGATGGGGAAACAGTGGAAACAGTGTCAGACTTTATTTTCTTGGGCTCCAAGATCCCTGCAGATGGTGACTGCAGCCATGAAATTAAAAGATGCTTACTCCTTGGAAGGAAAGTTATGACCAGCCTAAATAGCATATTGAAAAGCAGAGACATTACTTTGCCAACAAAGGTCCATTTAGTCAAGGCTATGGTTTTTCCAGTGGTCATGTATGGATGTGAGAGTTGGACTGGGAAGAAAGGTGAGCACCAAAGAATTGATGCTTTTGAACTGTGGTGTTGGCAAAGACTCTTGAGAGTCCCTTGGACTGCAAGGAGATCCAACCAGTCCTTTCTAAAGATCAGCCCTGGGTGTTCTTTGGAAGAAATGATGCTAAAGCTGAAACTCCAGTACTTTGCTCACCTCATGTGAAGAGTTGACTCATTGGAAAAGACTCTGATGCTGGGAGGGATTGGGGGCAGGAGGAGAAGGGGACGACAGAGGATGAGATGGCTGGATGGCATCACCGACTCGATATACATGAGTTTGAGTGAACTCCGGGAGTTGGTGATGGACAGGGAGGCCTGGCTTGCTGCGATTTATGGGGTCGCAAAGAGTCGCACACAATTGAGCGACTGAACTGAACTGGCACAATACAGGTCCGTGATTCTTGAGAAAAACAAAATGGGAGAAAATGCTGAAATCTCCCTTTTTTATAGGCAGCCATTTACAAACTCAGAGTAGAGAGGGGGACCTAATCAAAGTGAAAAAACATTTTGCAGGACTGTGGATACAAAGATATTGGGAGATTATAACCTAAAATGGAAAATCCCCTCAAAAGACAGACACTGTTGGGAGGAGGGATAAATTAGGAGTTTGGGATTAAAAATGTGAAAATCACTCATTCGTATCCAACTCTTTGCAACCCCTTGGACTATACGGTCCATGGAATTCTCTGGGCCAGAATACTGGAATAAGTAGCTGTTCCCTTCTCCAGGGGATCTTCCCAACCCAGGGATCAAACCCAGATCTCTTGCATTGCAGGCAGATTCTAGACCAGCTGAGCCACAAGGGAAGCCTTGGGGTGAAAATATATGCACTATTACGGGTCTCCCTGATAGCTTCCCTGATAGCTCAGTTGGTAAAGAATCTGCCTGCAAAGCAAGAGAGGCCAGTTCAATTCCTGGGAAGATCCACTGGAGAAGGGATAGGCTACCCACTCCAGTATTCTTGGGCTTCCCTTGTGGCTCAGCTGGTAAAGAATCCGCCTGCAATGCAGGAGACCTGGGTTCTATCCCTGGGTTGGGAAGATCCCCTAGAGAACGGAATGGCTACCCACTCCAGTATTCTGGCCTGTAGAATTCCATGGACTCTATAGTCTACGGGGTCACAAAGAGTTGGACACGACTTTGACTCACACTGGTTTCCCAGGTGGGACTAGTGGTAAAGAACCCACCTGCCAATGCAGAAGACATAAGAGACACAGTTTCGATCCCTGGGTGTAGAAGATCCTCTAGAGAAGGAAATGTCTACCCACTCAACTATTCTTGCCTGGAGAATCCCATGGACAGAGGAGCCTGGTGGATGCAGATCATAGGGTCACAGAGTGGGACATGACTGAAGTGGCTTAGCATGTGTGCATACATTATATATAAAATAAATAACCAACAAAGACCTACTGTATAGCACAGGGAACAATAGTCAATATCTTGTGATAACCTATAATGGAAGAGAATGTAAAAACAAAACAAAGGATAAATGTATTTGTGTGTGTGTGTGTGTGTGTGTGTATATATATGTATGTTTGTATAACTGAATCACTTTGCTATATACATTTTGTTAAAACAACATTATAAATAAGCTATATTTCAAGTAAAAATTTTTTTAATGTGAGACATTCTTGAGAACCACTAAAATGAATTAATCAGTTATGTCTCAGATATCTTTTACATTTCAAAAGAATAAATAAGCTAATTAAAAGAATTATGAACAACGCTACTGATCTTAAAATCAATTTTCTTGTGATTTGCCAAAACCATTGAATTGAAAATCTTATTTTCTTATTAGAAATATTTACCTTGTTAGCGGTTTTCCTTTCATAGTCTCACTACACAAATGGTTGAGTTTCACCAGAAACCAGAACTCCGTCTCGTCTGTGTCATCAGCGGCTTGGTGACTGCGTTTTTATCCCTGTTGGAACCAGACCCTGCGGTCCCTCACTCTACCCACAATTACTTTGTTTGCTTATCCTTCTACTGCACGGGATCTGTCGATCATTATTAGAAAATCACTCGGGACATTTGCTGGCCCGCTTCTATATGCAGACCATTAACCACTGCTGGGACAACGCCATATGTCTGTGCCAAGGCAAAAAGTTCCCCCGCGCAAGCTCAGCTAGTAATCCTTCCGCGTGTTCAAACCGGCATACCCCAGCCGCCTTCCTACTGGCCAGGTCTCCTCGAACATCTCCCAGTTCTCATTCCGTTCTCACCCCATACAGACCTTCGTGTCCTTTCTCTGGAGAGGAAATGTATTTTCTTAAACTACAGCAAGTATACTCACCAAGTAGAAGAAATTCCTTCCACTTCCTTCGCCCACCGCAAGTGAATTTATCTTCGTTGACCACCTTCCCTCCCTCTTCTATAGCTCAGTTCAGTTCAGTCGCTCAGTTATGTCCCACTCTTTGCGACCCCATGGACTGCAGCATGCCAGGCCTCCCTGTCCATCAACAACTCCCAGAGCTTGCTCAAACTCATGTCCATTGAGTCGGGGAGGCCATCCAACCATCTTATCTTCTGTCGTCCCCTTCTCCTTCTATAGCTCAGTGAGATATAAGTACAGAGTTACCTGTTTCACACTTGCTTTGAAATTTAATGAAACCCTGAACCTCTTAAGAGACATTTTCGCTCAGTATTTTTTATCCTTTTCTTTTGTTTTCTTATAGTCAGTGAATCATCGCTGTTGTGTTAAAAAGATAAAACAAAAATTATTTTTCTCCATATATTATGAATATTATCTTTCTCCTTTTTTCACAGCTAGTCCTCAAAGGAATTTTCTTTATCTCCCTTTGATTCCTACTTACATTTCCATGTGTTTTCTGCTCCCATGACATCATTGAATCTGCTCTCAAGCAGGTCAGGTTTGTTGTCTAAGTCCAGGTGCAGGAGACTTTTCTCAGAACTTACATCAGCTGATCTTTCTGTGCCGTTTGATGAGTTCCTCTTTTTTCCCTGGGCCTTCCCTGATGCTGTTCTCTGTGAGATTTTTCCCAAATATGCTAGCCACTCTTTTTCCTTTTTTGTCATTAGATCTGTTTTGTTTTTTCTTTTTTCCTGATTTCACTTTCATAAGTCCATTTTCCAGTGGTCATGTATGGATGTGAGAGTTGGACTATAAAAAATGCTGAGCACTGAAGAATTGATGCTTTTGAACTGTGGTGTTGGAGAAGACTCTTGAGAGTCCCTTGGACTGCAAGGAGATCCAACCAGTCCATCCTAAAGGAGATCAGTCCTGGGTGTTCTTTGGAAGGACTGATGTTGAAGCTGAAACTCCAACAATTTGGCCACGTGATGCAAAGAGCTGACTCATTGGAAAAGACCCTGATGCTGGGAAAGATTGAGGGCAGGAGGAGAAGGGGACGAGACGGTTGGATGGCATCATTGACTCGATGGACATGGGTTTGGGTGGACTCCAGGAGTTGGTGATGGACAGGGAGGCCTGGCATGCTGTGGTTCATGGGGTCACAAAGAGTCGGACAGGACTGAGCAACTGAACTGAACTGAACAATATGAATTTCTAAATAACATTCTCAATACTGTAATGTGGAAAATGAACCTGGTGGGTTTCTTCTGAAAATCATTCAGTCTGTTGACTTGATACAGAGAAATCTCACCAAGCAGGGGCACTGACTGCTTTACAGAAGAGCTTATACTTTTACAAATAAAGCCTCTATTCTTCAAATGTGTCCTGAGAGAAAGTTATATAAAAATCTTAATAGCTATATAATCAGACTATTACCACACAATTGCACCAAAAGAACACCAGTCATGGATATAATCATAGAAAATTGCCAGACAATTGCAACATTAAAATGCATCAATCACAGATACAATCACACAAATGACTACAATCAGTAGTAAAACTTAAAGCAATTACAATTTTTAAGGAATTATTATGTGAGAAAATTATTTAAATAGCAATACAAAGTTTCTAACTTTTAAATAAAAAATGTATCTTTTGTATGAATGCCTCTCCACTAGAAGAACACTTCTGCAATAATCTCTAGTTCTTTCAAATTTCCTGGCCACTTATGTATCTGAACGTCAAATTTCAATTTCACAGAAAAAATAGTCCCTAAAATGTAAAAAAAAAAAAAAAACAGTACACGGGTGTCTGAAAATTGTGAGCATGTCCTACAGAAAAAACTTTTTTGAATTTAAAAAGGAAAGGGTATCAATTTGTAAGCCAGTTAAATAGTTTTTCAAAAGTGACTTTGCAGCTGTTGCAAACAGATATGAAAAGTTAATAACACTATGTATAAATATATATTGTGTTATACATAGTGTATACACACAGAGAAAATTGAGTGACCAGAGTTTTATAGACAAAAAAGTATGCAAATCACCCTAATAGTTGAAATGATGTCATAGTTTTTCTTCTTTTTGATTTTTTTTTTTTTGCTTTTTGCTTTATTTTTATTGACAGAGGTCAAAACAAACTTAGACATGTTTAATTCAAGCCTCCATACTTTTAAACAAAACAAAAATTCTGTTCTGTTGAAATTCAGTTCAGTTTAGTCCCTCAGTTGTGTCCGACTCCTTGCAATCCCATGAATCGCAGCACACCAGGCCTCCCTGTCCATCACCAACTCCTGGAGTTTATCCCAACTCATGACCATCGAGTTGGTGATGCCATCCAGCCATCTCATCCTCTGTCATCCACTTCTCCTCCTGCCCTCAATCCCTCCCAGCATCAGGGTCTTTACCAATGGGTCAACTCTTTGCATGAGGTGGCCAAAGTATTGGAGTTTCAGCTTCAGCATCATTCCTTCCAAAGAACACCCACGACTGGTCTCCTTTAGGATGGACTGGTTGGATCTCCTTGCAGTCCAAGGGACTCTCGAGTCTTCTCCAACACCACAGTTCAAAAGTATCAGTTCTTCAGCACTCAGCTTTCTTCACAGTCCAACTCTCACATCCATACATGACCACTGGAAAAACTATAGCCTTGACTAGATGGACTTATGTTGACAATTACCAGTGCAAAATTGCCACAGGCACATTCAAGCCAGACAATCTTGTTTCCCATCAGGGCTCTTGGACTCCTTAACTGACAGAACTCGGTAAGGGGTCAGATGCAGCTTCAGGCAAGACTTTATGGAGACTCGTGCTGCATCAAGGGAGCAAGAAGAACTACCAGATGCCCCTGCTCACCCCCAAGGGCGGGAGTGCGGACTGCTCAGTTAAACAGGGGTGAGGTGATGGGCTTCCCTCGTGGCTCAGCAGTAAAGAACCGCCTGCCCGTGCAGGAGACACGGGACCAGCCCCTGGGTTGGGAAGACCCTGTGGAGAAAGGATTCTTGCCTGGAGAATCCCATGGACAGAGGATCGTGGAGGGCCACAGTCCATGAGGTCACAAAAGGTCGAAGAGGTCTTCCAAACTAAACAACAACAACAAAAGGATCAGATTTGTGGGTGGAGACTGCGGGGTGGGGTGGGGAAAGCAACAAGATGGCGCCGGCCAGGCTCGCGGCCATGTTCTGTAACCGAGGGCCTCGCCAGGCTGTGCGGCGGCGGGCGCATTCCAGCGCCGCGCGTGCGCATTCCAGCGCCGCGCGTGCGCATTCCAGCGCCACGCGTGCGCATTCCAGCGCCGCGCGTGCGCGCACGAGGCGCCGGCTGCGTCAGCAGCGCTGTGCCCGGCGCTACGGAAGCTTCACCGGGAAGAGCCCCGAGGCTCAGGTTGTCTGCTGGAAGGGCTGCGGCACCGGCAGGAGGGAGGAAACTCGCCTGCAGTTCCTCTGGCCCCTGGCGCTTTCTTCCTCTTAGCTCGGCCTTGCCTACCTTGGGTTCAGCAGACAGTCGGACAGTGCGGACAGCGAGACGGGCGGCTCGGGCGTCCTCCCGTTGCTTCGGTGCGCTGGGTGTGTGGATCATGCTCGGGACCCTGCCTTTGCTGCTGGCCCACCAGAAGTGACAATCATATTTTGGCCTTTTTGAACAAAATTGCCATCAACTACTCACGCTTGTAGTTATTTTTATGCCTTTATAGCTTCCTTGTCTTCTGTTGCGTGAGGAGATGTTTGTCCAAGGGCAAGTGTTGCAGCGAGCGAAGCATCCCAGGCCCCAGGTCACAGCCTGTCAGAGTCGGACACCGTCACTGTCTACACCCGCACGGCACACCGTGCTTTCCCCAGGCGGGCAGGCCATTCTGCCCTGCAGAGCTGGGCGTCTCTTCTCCCTGGATTTGATATGAGTACTGTGACTTAGTACACTAGCAGTACTGAGATCTTCAAAACTGGAAAAAAGAAGCTGTGAAGAACAGTATCCTCTTAGACACAACAGACCCCACAGAACACTGCTGCACAAAAGTTGGCCTGAACTTTTTAACTCTCTGCCAAAACAAAGCCTGGAAGACGACCAATTGGACATTTAAGTATCACACATTATTTTTTGAATGAAAATGTTTAAGGAACATTTAACAAATTTAAAGAATCCCAAATGACTTGCTGATGGATTCAAATCAGTTCAGTTCAGTCGCTCAGTCGTGTCAGACTCTTTGTGACCCCATGAATTGCAGCTCACCAGCCCTCCATGTCCCGGAGTTCACTCAAACTCATGTCCATCGAGTCAGTGATGCCATCAGCCATCTCATCCTCTGTCGTCGCCTTCTCCTCCCAGCATCAGAGTCTTTTTCAATGAGTCAACTCTTCGCATGAGGTGGCCAAAGTATTGGCGTTTCAGCTTTAGCATCAGTCCTTCCAAAGAACACCCAGGACTGATCTCCTTTAGAATGGATTAACTTTCCCTAAAAGTGTATGTGTTCTTCACACTGAAGAAAGGAGAATTTTATATGAATATGGCAGGGCAGCAAAAGCTGTAACAAAACAGTTACAAGTTTAAGACCACAGGGACAGAGGATCCGTAGGAAATTGACTGGAAGGGGTCAGTGAAAGTTGCTAAAGGCAGATAGAGCTTCAGGTCAGTTCAGTCGCTCAGTCCTGCCAACTCTCTGCAACCCCATGGACTGCAGCACCCCAGGCTTCCCTGTCCATCACCAACTCCCAGAGTTTACTCATACTCATGTCCATCAAGTCAGTGATGCCATCCAGCCATCTCATCCTCTGTCATGCCCTTCTCCTCCTGCCTTCAATCTTACCCAGCAGCAGGGTCTTTTCCAATGAGTCAGCTCAGGTGGCTAAAGTATTGGAGTTTCAGCTTCAAATCAATCCTTCTAATGAATATTCAGGACTGATTTCTTAAGATAGAGCTTAGGTCAAGATAATTCATGCCATCTACCCTGAATCAAGCAATAAGCTAAAAATGCCTACTTTTCCAGCTCTGGTTGAACCACTGTTCCCAGAGCCCTAATGAAAATCATTACTCTTATTGTCAGTTCAGCTACATTGGAAGCTAGATTGACCTTTTTTATCTACTTTTAGAAAATACTACTATATTAGTAAATAAACATGCAAGTTAATACAGTGTATAAGTAAATACATTATTTTTAAAAACAAAATTATTGTAAACCCTTGTCTTAAATTCTACACTATCAGAATGAAATCCTTTACCTATGATTATTATTTTGAAAAGAACTATATTAAAAACATAAATAGATATTTTGCTTTGGAAAATTAAATTCAAAACCCTATACACTGAAAAAATAAGGCATTAAAAAGACCCAAAAAGACTTGGAACTTGAAAAGATAAATATTTCAAGGGTCCTCAAATTTAAAAACAATATGACTCACTTTTATCCTCTCCTGAATATTGGTGGTGCTGTTGTTTATTTAAGGTTCCTTAAAAAGTTTGTCACTTTTTTCATGTCACTTTCCATCAGCCAACATAATAATAGCCAATCTTTTATTAATATGGAGCTTTGTTTTATGTGTCAGTGCTCATGCTCAGTCACTCCGTAACGTCTGACTCTTTTGCAGACCCCTGGTCAGTAACCCACGAGGCTCCTCTGTCCATGGAATTCCCAGGCCAAACTACTGGAACAGGTTGCCGTCCCCTTCTCCAGGGACCTTCCCGGCCCAGGGGTAAATCAGTGTCCCTCGTGGCTGCTGCACTGACACGGGGACTCTTCCCTGCGTCGCCGGGACGCACACCAGACGCTCTCGCGTGCCCTTTTCCGCATCGTTTTCTCTCTTTTACATATTAGAAGATTGAAGCTTGGAGAGGGTTAGTGAAACTGATTGTTAAAAAATGTAGACTGCAAATGTAAATCTTACTCCAATGTCTGGGCACTTAAACTGTGACAAAAGTCCTCCATAAATGATTAAGTCAGAACAGCTTAACTCTTTTTTTTGTGTGTGTGTGTGTGGTGCCACCCTGAATACA
>SJYQ01025599.1:0-34009 GCA_006410935.1 Redunca redunca
GCCCCCCGCGCCCGCCCTGCGCCCCCACCGCCCTGCCGGGCCTGACGCCCCTGGCCCCAGGCCTGCGGGCCCCGTCATTCACCTCTGACCCTGCGGCTCAGCCCGGGAGGGCGCGGGGGGAGGGGGGCGGGCGAGCCTGGCCCCGGAAGACGTGGGCCGCCCTGCTCTGCTGGGCTCCTTCACCGTGGGGGCCCGGGGGTAGGGGGTGCTCTACCCACGGACTCACGACCAGCGGTGTGAGTCCCTGCATGCGGTGCCATCCGGGTCTGTCTGCGGGTCCCGTCCGTGTGCCCCCAGGTGTGGTGCGGCCATAAGCCCTGCCTGCTGGCTGGCCGGCCGGATGCCCTGAGTGCCCAGTGCCCGCCAGGGCAGCGGTGCCTGGAGAAGGCCCCGGGCCAGTGCCTGCAGCCACCCTGCGCAGCCTGGGGGTCGTGTAGTGCGGAGGAGCCTGTGCTACCCAGCACCCCGTGCCAGCCGCACTCCGGCCACCTGGACAACAACTGTGCCCGCCTCACCCTGCGCTTCAACCGCGATCAGGTGCCCCAGGTGAGCCGCCCGCCCCCTGGACGCCGCTGGCGAGCAGGGCCCTGACTGCTTTTCTCCTTCCTGTGGCCACTCAGTCGGCTCGAGACCCCTGCTGGCCACCCAGCCCCGTGCCTGCGTGTGGTCGGATGAGATGGAGCGCTGGGCTCGGGGGCAGCCAGGAGGGGCCGGCCCGGGCCGAGATGCCCAGTCGTTCCCGGGGCCTGGCTGCAGGCAGCCGTCCCGGGAGGCCGGGGCCAGCCCGCGGCTCCACGGGCATTCTCACCCCGCCCTCGTCTCTGCCCGTAAGGCATTCTGCTCTCAGTACCGGCCCTGGCCACGGAGGCCGTCTGGGCTCTGGGTGGGGCTGAGGACCGCAGTGGGAAGCTGGGGCCCTTGCTCCCCCAGACAGGCTGTTGGGGCGTCCCGCTGCATGCTGAGGGGCGGACCCCCTCGGGGCTGCGGTCGCTGCCCACTGCTCATGTGCCACCTGCCCGGCAGGGCACCACCGTGGGCGCTGTCTGCTCTGGCATCCGTGCTCTGCCGGCCACGAGGGCCGCGGCCCGGGACCGCCTGCTCATCCTGCTCTGCGACCGGCCGCCCTCGGAGGCCAGTGCGGTGGAGGTGGCCTTGGTGAGTGCGGCCGGTGGGCGGCCACCTTTGTTCCGCACCCGCCGTCCCCACCCCACCCCCCGCCGGGTCCCACTGTGAACCTGCTTCTAGACGGGGTGTAAGTCGGCGCCTCAGAGGCCAGCCGAGGCTGTCTCGGGACGCACAGGGAGGGAGGGGGCTGGGCAAGGTGGCCTCTCTGGGTGCCGGTGTTGGCGTGGGAGGGGCTGCCTGGTGGAGGTGAGCTGGGCCAGCATCAAGGCAGCGGTGGGTTTGTGGCCCCCTCAGGACTCCGGGCGTGGCTGGCCGAGGTGCAGCGGGGTCTGTGGGAGTGAGGAGCAGGCCACGGCCGCCTCCCCACGGCCTGGCCAGCATGGGGCACCCCAGCCTCTGCCAGAGGTCTCCTCCAGGGAGCCTCCTCCAGGGCCCAGGCCCCCAGCCCCTGACGCTGCTCCAAGACGGCCGTGCTGTGGGGCCGCGGGGTCTCCGCCCCTCCTTGCCACTGCCCGGACAGGCCAGCCGGGGCGGGAGTCTCGCACTCCCCGGGGCTGCACGCAGGGCCGGGCCGCTGTCCCAGCTGCTGCTGCAGTTGGGGGTGGGGGGGCAGGTCACAGGCCCCCCACCGCCCAGCTGAGTGCACAGGCGGCCGCTCAGCACTGTTCTCTGCCGCAGTCCTTCAGCCCGGCCCAAGACGTGCCGGATAGCAGCCTGATCCAGAGTGCAGCGCACGCCATCGTGGCAGCCATCACGCAGCGGGGAAACAGCTCGCTGCTGCTGGCCGTCGCCGAGGTCAAGGTGGAGACGGTCGTTGTGGGCAGGTCCTCCACAGGTGAGCGGGAGGGGCGCGCCGCTTGGGCCCAGGGCGAGCGGGTGGGTCCTTCGGGCTCGGAGGGGCCGGGCTGTGGCCTCTGCCTGCCCAGGGGACTCAGCAGCTCCTCTGCACCTGCCACAAAGGTTTCCCAGCCCACTCCACCTCCCAGCCCCGGTCCTGGGGCCCTGCCCATCCCCACCAGCTGAAGGCCCGGGCGTCTGGCCCTGACGTCTCGGTGCCCCCGCCCCAGGTCTGCTGGTGACGGTGCTGTGCGGCGTGTTCAGCGTGCTGTGTCTGGCGTGCGTGGTCGTCTGCGTGTGGTGGACGCGCAAGCGCAGGAAAGAGCGGGAGAGGAGCCGGCTGCCGCGGGAGGAGGGCCCCAACAACCAGTGGGCCCCGCTCAACCCCATCCGCAACCCCATCGAGCGGCCGAGTGGCCCCGGCGGCCCCAAGGACACGCTGTTCCCCTGCAAGAACTTCACGCCGCCCCCACGCAGGGTGGGCGAGGTGCTGCCCGGGCCGGCGGGCGGCGGGGAGGACGAGGAGGATGAGGAGCCGGGCCGTGGGGAGGACGAGTCCCCCGAGGCCGAGAAGTTCCTTGCACACAAGTTCACCAAAGACCCCGGCCGTTCGCCTGGGCGGCCGGCCCGCTGGGCCTCAGGCCCCAAGGTGGACAACCGCACGCTTGGGGGTGTCAGCGCTGCCCGCCGCGCCGGCCGGGAGTAGGGCGCCAGGCTGCCCTCTGGGCCACAGGAGGCCGAGGCCACGCGCATAGTTTATTTTGTGTAAAAAAGAAAAAACACCAAAAGCAAAAAAGCAAAAGTCTATTTTCTACGTTTCTTTGGCCTCGTATAAATTATCCGGTAACTGTTAGGCGGAAACAACAGCGAATTCTTGGAGAGTTGCTATTTTTGTAACGTTCCCGTGTGCCACACGCGTGTGTGGCAGGAGACAGCGAGGGGGCGTGTCCTCCCCAGGTCCGTGGACGTTTGTCCCCGAGGTGGCGCGCTGTTTACAGACTCTTCCTTTATTCCTCATCTGGGTTCGCCGTGGCTCCAGGCCAAAGAGCCAGTGGGACCCACAGCGTCCGGCGTGGCCCGCAGCTGCCAGGGGCGCCTGTGGTGGCAGTGGGGCTGGGGGTCGCCAGTGGGGCCCGTGGTGGTCGGCATGGCCTGAGGCCGCGGGCAGACCCACCCCTCCGGCCTGCCGTCCTCGCCTGCGCTGCCCGCGACGCTCGCTCCAGAGATCTCGCAACTGTGCTTTCAGAAGTGCCCTTCCTGACTGCTCTGTCCCCCGGGGCGGCGGCAGTACTGACGCTTGTGACAAGTGCCTTCTCACAGACTCTCCCTCGCGACTGTCAACGTCTGCAGCGGGCACCTGGCTGCTGCCCACCTGCCGGCCCCGGCCGCCCCTCCTCGTGAAAGTGCGTTTCTGTACATATGTACATATTAAATGAATCACTCTGTATATTTGATTTAATAACTTAAAAGTTTTGGCCTCACTTGTTCTTCAGGTGCTGTTCGTTTGTTATGCAGAGTGGGATGGGGGCCGGGCAGCGAGGGGCAGGGTGCGGGCCCCTCGGGTCCCCCACGTCTGTGAGCACGTGGGCGTCCGCGCCGTTGAGACACCTTGTTGGAAGTGGGGCGACGGAGGCGCTTTGCTTCTGGTCTGAGCTGAGAACACGTGGAAAGAGCGCTGTCAAAGGTGCCAAGTCGCTCAGCAATGAAGCGCCGTCAGGATTTCAAGGAATGAGGTCAAAGCTTGACCGCCCCAGGGCGAGCCCGTGCGTGGCTCCTGGCTCTGAAGGCTGGGCAAATCGAGCCTCAGCCCGGCGGCCTCAGGGCGGTGGGCTGGGCTGGCTCCGTGCCTGTCGGTGAGGCTGCTCACTGTGTCATGGTTTACGCCAGCTCACGCTCGCGGAGCGCTCGCGCCACCAGAACGATCACCAGCTTCCAGGCTCCTTTTCCACTGTGCTTGTGTAACTCAGGACTCAGGTTCCTGGGAGAAGCCGTGCCAGTGCCTTTTGTCCTGGGGCGCTCTGCTCCCTGTGAGTGATTGCCCGAGCTGGCGGACAGACCGCCGTCCAGACCCTGGCCCACAGGGCGCCCCGGCCCTGGAGCAGAGCGGTCGGGCCGGGCTGGCTGCAGGCTCCCCTCGGATGCCCGGACCCCGAGTGCAAAGCCTGTTTGCTGGGTGTGCTTGAGCAAGACCGCTCGCGCTGCTGAGCAGATTTGAAAAGACATGAGTGGAGTTTCTAGAAATGACACAGTGCCACTTCCCAACTGAGAACTGAACGCCACTCTGACACTGCCAAAGAAAGAAGAGGTCAGAGGAGAAGCCTCTTGTGCTGTGAAGAGGTCGGGGGAGAACTGTCGGAAGCACCTAGACTGGAGGGCAGGGTGGCGTGAGGCCCACGTGCCTGGCGAGGCAGGGCTGGTGGTCGGACACCAGGAGGGTGTCCCCTGGAGGTGGGCGTGCAGAGAGGAGCCAGCGGCGGGGAGGGCTGGGCCCTTCCTGGCCGTCAGGACGTGGCCGTGGGCAGTGCCAGTGGCCCCCCACATTCTGGGGGGGACCCCATGACCTTGAGGGGCCTGAGGGGGGCTCACAGGACCCTGCTGGCTCAGGGGAGACTGCACGCCCTGTGTGCACGTGTGTGCAGCCTGCCCACCCTCCCCACCTGCCACCAGCCCCCCTCCCCACTCAGGCCTGGCCCGGGTGGCCCGGTGCCCGGTCGGGTATGGACAGGCCTGTCCACGTGCCTCTCCAGGCCCAGCTCACACTGCCGGCCACACGGGCATCCCCTCCTGGACGGTGGGGCTCATTCCACCTGCAGCGTGGCCTCTGCCGCTCCTGGTTGGGCTGCAAAGGGCAGCCCGGATGGCACAGCCCCTGTGCCCCAGGGTGGCCCTCGCCCTGCCAGTCCCACCCTCTGCTTCGCCAGGCCCTTCTGCCTGCCTCCCCAGCACCCAGTCCTCTCCCGGGTGGGCCGTCCGGGGGTCTGCCACGCGGTCAGGAAGCTCAGATGAAGGAAGGCTCAAGGGGGCCACAGCTGGGGGCCCCCATCTCCCGAGACGGGCTGGGCCCCCGTGGCGCCTCTGCCAGCCTGGGTGTGGAGCAGCATCACACCTCAGCCAGCAGGGAGTGGACGTGGAGTCCAGGAGCAGCCCAGGGGCCCCCGGCCCCGCAGCAGCCTTGCACGAGCCTCCTTGCTTGCGAGGCTGTGGCCCCTCCTGGCACCGCCCCCCCACCCACCCACCTGCTCCCCACCCAGCCTGACGGCACCAGGGGAGCCTCCTCACTGTCCTCTGGGCTCCGGTCACCAAATAGGGTCTGGGCCTCCCTGGGCCTGTGGGGCTGCGGGCTTGGAGGCAGCACAGGGCTCGGGGTGCGGGCCCGGAGGCTGGGGGCTCCCTGAGAGGACAGCAGGCGGCACCTTTGGACTGGCTCCAGCTGGGGCCTGCGGAGGCTGCTGGTCTGGCCAGGCCCTTGCTGCTGCACAGCTGAGAGAGGATGGTGGGGGTGTGCAGGTGGATGTCAGGGTGTGCTGAGGTGCCAGCCTGGGGAGGGGCGGGCCTGGGTGGGGGTCTGAGGCCCCAGGCAGGTGTCTGCTGGGGCTGTGCTGGTGGACATGCGGGGTCTGGCCCATCCTGGGCAGTGGGCACTCCCTCCATAGGCCAGGTACCCGGGGAGCCCTGTGCCCACCAAGTGAAGAGTGGCCAGTCGGCAGTGGCCTTTGCTGTAGGTCCGAAGCTCTGTGGGAGCGGCCCCTCTTTCTGGCTGGGGTCAGATGGGCCCCCCTGCCTCCTCATCCCCGGGGGCTCAGAGCCAGGAGCAGGGCCCCATCGGTGCCGGGCCTGGACCGAGGGCTGAGTCTCAGCCCCATGTGCCAACCCGTGTCCCGGCAGCCAGCCTGCCGCGGGTGCAGAGTAGCTATAGGGGCGGGGTCCTGGCCTCCCGCAGCCACCTCCCGGGGCTGCCTGCTGCTTCCCCGGTGCCAGGCCCTGGGGACTGGCTCTGCTTGGCGACAGCTCTGCCTGCCGAGTCTCCGAAGAAACCAGGCCCCAAGGAGCGGGGAGGAGATCCCACAGCTGTCCCCTGGGCAGCCGGGCCGTTAACCCCCACGGGCCAGGCTGTGGGCCTGCGGCCTTGGCCTCACGGGGCCTGACCCCGGCTCTCTCGGACCCAGCCTGCTGGCCCTCCCTCATCAGACCCCAGACCCAAGTGTTCAAGGAGCTGTGCTGTCTGGGGCCTGTGAGGGTCTCCAGCTGAGAGCAGGGGTCTGGAGGCCACTAGGAGAGAGAAACAGTCTGGGCCACTCCTCCCCGCTGCCCCCGGCCCTGGAAGATTCCGGAAGCCCACCATCCGGCAAGGGAGGGCCCACTGGAGCCCTGCTGACAGTCAGCCAGACCCAGGGCCAGCAGCGAGGCCAAGGTGGCCCCTGCCGGTGCCTGAGCCTGAACGCTGACTAGCATGGGGCTGGTGACGGATTCTGGGCGTGGCGGGCACGGGGTGGGTGGGTCAGATGCCCCCCTCGCATAGGCGGGACCACTCATTGAGCCACGGGTCCTGTGCAGACAGCCTGCCCCACACACGGCCCCCTAGGAGGCGGCACCTCCGCCTCCTGAGCTCCTGCATGTTACCCTCCTCACAGTTAGAGTCGCCCTGGGGGACCGTGGGCGCTGGGTATCCAGAGGGAGGCCTGGTCAGGACGCCGCAGCACCTGCTCTGCGAGAGACGGCTGCAGGGAGACAGGAGGCAGAGCCTGTGATCAGAGAGGGGCGGGGCATCGCAGGTCAGCGCTGGCCCAGGATGACCTCGGACTCGAGGTCCCATCGAGCGCAGGCAGCCAGCACGGAGACGCGCAGGACAGTCTTGAAGCTCACAGGGTGGCAATTCAGGCGAGGCAACAGGAGCGCGAAACAGAGAGAGAGGAGCAGGCGGGAGGCAGACACCAAGCGAGGGGCCCAGCTCGCAGGGCGGGGCCGGGTCCCCACGCTGCCTGGCCAGAGCCCAGGGAGTTCTCCAGCTTGTGGAACAGACGGAGGCTCGCAAGGACCCAGGGAGATGAGCCAAACCCACAAAGGTGGGGGGCAGGCGGCCCTGGTGCCCTGGCTCTCCTCCCCAGGCGGGTGACGTGCACAAGCGTCCTGTCGCTCTGGGTCTCCACCTTGCAGCCCCGCCAAGCCCTGCGGTGAGAGGAGCCCAGTGAGACCTGAATGCTGAGCCGGCTGCCGGGGCCGAGAGGTCCCGTGTGCGCTGACCTCTGAGACTGGGCGCTGGGTCTTCCCTGCACACCCTCCTGCAGCCCCCTCGCGGGCAGCTCTGGACTTCCGTCCCTGTACAAACCCTCGCTTCCCTGCGCTCTGCCGACGCTCGTTTTTTGCAGATTGAAGGTTTGTGGCGAGCCTTTGTCGAGGAAGCCCATCGCTGCTATTCTTCCAACAGCATGATTTTAAAACCGAGGGCTGTGCACTGGTTTCAGACATCACGCTACTGCACACTCACAGACTGTAGCAGAGTGTGAACACGACCTTCGTGCGCCCCGGGGAACGAACAAAGTTCCTGTGACCCTTGCAACGTTTGCTATACAGGGGTGGTGGAGGCCCAGACCTGCAATACCTCCAGGCCTGTCTGCTCTAGGACTGCTTATCTGCTGCTGCGCGACAAGCCGCCCCAGACAGAGTCGCCCCAAAGGGCTTAAAATGACAAGCCTTTATCATCTCGCAGTTTCTGTGGGTCTGGGGTCTGGGAGGGGCTTCACAGGACAGTTCTGGCCCAGGGTCTCCAGAGGCTGCGGTCACAGTCTTGGCCAGGGCTTGTCCTCTGAAGACTGGGCTGGACTGGGGGGGTCTGCCTCCAAGCTCCCTCACGTGACTCTTGGTGGGGCCTGAGCCTCTCCCAGGGGTTCCCGCAGCGTCCTCACCAGGGGCCGGCGGGCTTCCCCACGGCCAGGGGCCGGGAACCGCAGGACAGAAGCTGCGAGGTTTTGATGACTGACCCGCCGTCACTGCACCGGCTCCACCTGGGCGTCAAGCCCACACCCGACGGGGAGGACTTGGGACATACTTGAAAGCATCCCCAGCTGGCCCCCTGCCCCTCCCTGACACGAGCATGGGGCCCAGAGGTCCGGGCTGGCCCCGAACTCCAAGCCTGCTGCAGGCTTCTGAGGGAGGGTGCCAGTGTGGGGACCCCGAGGGAGCCAGCGAGAGAGAGACCTCCCGCCCCACACAGCGCAGAGGAGAAAAGAGTCCCAGGACAGAGAGCCAGGCCAGCCCCAGAGCAGCAGCTGCACAGGACGCTGGACGCTGGACGGCTGTCTCCCTCCTGCACCTGTCACTGGGTAGAGTGGAGGAGGAGAGGCCGCCCGGGCACGGGGTGGGGCCCCCCGTCCAGCTGGGCCCTGGAATCAGAACAGAGGTCTCCTAACCCCCACCCAGAGCCAGGCTGGACCAGCCCCTCTCTCCCGCAGCCAGCTGAGACCATGGGTGCAGATGTACTCTGGGGGTTAGCGTGGAGGGGACGGGGGCTGAGGAGACGCCTGCCTTCCTGCAGGGAGTCCTGGGGGGCAGGAGGCCTCTCCTCCCCATCCAGTGGGGGGAGGGGCAGGAGTCGTCCCTGGACCTCACGAGGGGAGATGGGCCTGGGGAGGGAGCCCGCCCCTCCCCCTGGCTGGAGGCCTGCCCAGCTGCAGGACCCCACGTGTCGTGTGTGGACTCTGGAGGTGGGGACCTGGGCGGGGCTTGCTGAGTGTCTGGGAGCGTGGGGCGCTTGAGGGACCCTGCGGCTTGGCCACTGGCCTGTGTCAGGGACACAAAGAGGAGCAGCCAGGCGGCTGGAGAGGGCACAGGGCCCGTGGGGGGGGGTCAGTACTGCAGACAACCCCAGGGTGAGGATGGGGAAGGTGTCATGAAGGGAAGCTCGGGCCAGAGTCCAGAGGGTAGGACTTCAGGGAAGTTCCCATGGAGAGAGAAGGGGCAGTGAGCATTTCCACCCCTCATCCTGGAGGAGGGGTGGGGCACTGGGCGTGCCCGCTCATCCTGGAGGGGAGGGCAGTGGGCGTGTCCACCCAGGTCCTGGACCGGTGGAGGGTAATGCTCGCCCACAGGCTCCTCTGTGGAGTGTGGAGCGGTGGGAAGCGGGGCAGCGCACAGGCCGCCTGCTGGCCCACAGCTGGAGAGTCGTCATGTCTGAACAGGACACAGATGAGTCCCCTCCCACGAGGAGTAAACGTGCCCCGGGACGGGGAAGTAAGGCTTGAAAGCAGCGGCCTCAGAGCAGGAGGAAAAGGACCGGGAGGACAGGGCTGGGCAGACAGAGGCTCGGGACTGGCCAGCGCCAGGGTTAGGAACGGAGACCCGGGTGTGCATCCGCTGCGCACACGCGCTCACCGAGGAGTCTACAGTTGGAGGCCAAGACCCGGGAGAGCTGCACGACCAGCTGGTCCGACGGCTCACACAGTCAGCGGTGTCCACACAAGAGGCTCCATCTCTTCATAACAACACTCCCGAGGACGAACTACAGCGCTGACCACTATTCAGAGAGCGTCTACAAACTAGCAAGAGGGAAACTGTCCCCAAAAGAAAACTCAGGGCAGCGTTCCAGGAAAGCATTCGCCCCAGAGCCAATCAAACATCAAGGAAGGAAGAAGACAGCTGGCGGGTGGTTCTGTGTCCTACTCCCTGGAGCCGCGGAGATGGGAGGGCTCCCGCAGAGGGGCCCAGGGGATGCAGCCGAGTGGGGCCTGAGTCACCCACGTGGGGCCAAGGGCTTCTCGGGAGCGCGCTTAGGAAACACACAGAAAAGCCCGTCCAATTTCATGACCACTCGAGAAGTTCCAGTTAAGGTCAGCGTGGAGCAGCTCCTTGACCTTGTTGGAGGGAAGCTGGGGTGGGGAGGGGGTGGGGACGGGCCGAGGAGGGGGAGCTGCTGCAGGCAGGGCGGCGCCTGACAGCCTGCCGCTTGTCCAGCGCTCCACCCTTTGCCGCTGCCTGGGAGCATCGAGCATTAGGGTCCTAAGGCTGGGCTGGTCGTGGCCGCGTGGCCAGTAACCAGACCCCAAGCCGTGCCATCTGCCGGGATGGGTCACCTATGCTCAGGCCGCCCAGGAGGCAGGACACTGCGAGCTTTACGAAGGGTGCACGGAAGGCTATCCATAGGCCCGTGGACGGCTGGGCTGGAAGGGCAGGACCCGCGAAAGGAGGCATGGTGCCTGTCGTCTGCGCTCTTTCTTTCGTCCCGCTTCCCTTTTAAAGTGACTGATGGATGGATTTTGGCGTGCACCGGGTCTCTCGCTGCACGTGATGGTCTTTTTCCGGCTGTGGTGAGTGGCGGGGGCTCTCCCGGGCGGCGCGCGGGCTGCTTGGCGCGCGGCCTCCGGCGGTGGGGCACGAGCTCTGGGCGTGCTGGCCTCAGTGACTGCGGCTTTTGGGCTCAGCAGTCGTGGCCCCCGGGCTTCAGTTGCCCCTCAGCACACGGAGTCCTCCTGGACCTGGGCTGGCAGGCAGCTCCTTGTCCTTTGCACCACCGGGGAAGTCAGGGCTTTGCGTGGGTCTATATGTTCCTTTCTGGGCGTCAAAGACTCCGGCCCTCTCTCAGCTGGTGATCTGTGAGATCTGTGTCTGAAGAGGGATTCCTGGTGCATCCATGTAGAGAGAGGGGCCCCACGCCCACCTACCACTCTGCCAGCTTGTCACCTCTCATTCCGCTTTTCTAAAGAAAATTATTCACTTATTTTAGTTTCTTGTATTGTTTTTGGCTGGCTGCCTTGGGTCTTTGCTGCTGCGTTCTGGCTTTCTCTGGCTGCGGTGAGCAGGGGCTACTCCTGGTCGCACCGGGCCTCTCTGGTTACGAAGCACGAGCTCCAGGGCGCGCTGGCGGCGGCGGCTGTGGCTCGCAGGCTTAGCTGTGGAACCTTCAGAGACCGGGGATTGAATCCGCGTGCCCTGCATTAGCAGGCAGGGTCTTAACCGCTGGACCTGCAGGGAGGTGCAGTCCCTTTGTAAATGTTAGGAATCTGTGGCAAAATAGACGTGAGGCACTTGGCCAGCTCAGCCATTCACAGTGTGCAGCTCAGAGGCCCTGGCACCTTCACGCTGCGGTCCCAGCATCATGGTGTATTCAGAGAAGGTTCAATGGCAGCAAAACCCACAGGAGGTGAAGCTTCCATCCCAGCAGTTTCTGAGCGCACAGCTCAGTAATGCTAATTGAAGCACGTTCGCAGGGCTGTAAAATGCCGCCCGGAGCTCCCTCACCTCCTGGAGCTGAGCCTCCATCCCCGTTACACAGGAGCTGTGCGTTTTCTCTGCCCGGGAGCCTCTGGTGCAGATCTTAGGAGTCGGACCACTCCAGCTTCTTATCAGTGGAGTCAGCAGTATTTCTCTCTTTGTGGCTGATTTATTTCACTCAGCATGATGCCTTTGAGTTCCGGCGTCAGAAGAGGGCGAGGGTGGGACGATTTGGGAGAATGGCATTGAAACATGTATATTATCACATGTGAAGCGAATCGCCAGTCCAGGTTCGATGCATGAGACAGGATGCTCGGGGCTGGTGAACTGGGATGACCCAGAGGGATGGTATGGAGAGCGAGGTGGGAGGGGGGGCTCAGAATGGGGAACACATGTACACCCGTGGCGGATTCATGTTGATCTATGGCAAAACCAATACAATATTGTAAAGTAATTAGCTTCCAATTAAATAAATTTATATTAAAAATAAATAAAATTAAAAAATAAAAAGAGTAATATTGGAAGAAAGAAAAGGACTCCCTTCCCTTCTATGCCGAGTGGCATTTCCTTGTCTGGGTGGACCACATCCTGTCTGCCCCTTCGTCTGCCCTTGGAGCCCAGGCTGCACCCAGCTCTCAGCTGCACTCGACGGCGGTTCAGTCTCCTGGGATTCTGCTTTCAGTTCATTTGGATAAACACCCACGCTGGGATTGCTAGATCATATGATAGTTCTATTTTTTATTTTTTGGAGGAAGCATCATACTGTTCTCCATGGCGATTGCACCATTTTACATTCCTACCTACACTGCACAAAGATTCCAGTTTCTCTACATCCTCACCGATGCTCAGTACTTTATAACCGTCCTAATGGTGTGACATGGTGTCACAAGGTGGGAATGATCTGTGTTCTTCTAAAAGAAATTGTGGCTGTGTCATGATTTACGTGGGTATCCGTGGGTATGTCGCGATACCCACATACCATCTGTGTGTATCTTACGTGAATAGTAGGACCTCACGGGCATTCCCCAAATGGGGACGTGGCCCGGATGCAGCCGCGTTGAGAACAGGATGACAGCGACCTTAGGGTCCAGGTACACAAACTCCCTGGACGCTTTCCACCTGCACATTCTTGCTGTGGGAACCACGGCTCCTCCCGAGAAACAGAATCTGTGCCCAACTGTGGAAAAAACCTAGTTACCTCCACACATTCCTCACTGTTAACGACAGCTCTACTGAAGTGTACTTGACATACAATAAATGGTGCACACTTAAAATACACACTTGATAAGTTCTCATGTGAGTGTGCACCTGCAAAACCACGGCAACAATCAAGACAGTGAGCACCGCTGTCGTCTCCAGAGTGCCCCCGTGCCCCTCCGTGGCCCCAGCCCCAGGCAACCTCTCGTCAGCTTTCTCTCGAGATGGGTTAGCTTGCACTGCCTGGAATTCCATATAAACGGAGCCATACAGGATGTCCCTCCTTCGTGGATCACAACCCTGTTGTGGCGAGAGGGCTTGCCCAACTCAGTGAAGCTAAGACCCATGCCGTGCAGGGCCACCCGAGACGGACCGTCACACCAGAGAGTTCTGAGAAAACGTGGTCCGCTGGAGAAGGGAATGGCAAACCACTCCAGTATTTTTGCCTGGAAAACCCCATGGACAGCATGAAAAGGCAAAGAGATACGATGCCAGAAGACGGGTCCCCCGGGTGGGAAGGTGTCCAATACGCTACGGGGGAAGAGCAGAGGGAAGTTACTAAAAGCTTCAGAAAGAATGAAGCGGCTGGGCCAGAGCGGGAAAGACCTTCAGCTAGGGATGCAGAGCACATCATGAGAAATGCCGGGCTGGGTGAATCACAAGCTGGAATCAAGACTGCTGGGAGAAGTATCAACAACCTCAGGTATGCAGGTGACACACCGCCTAACCCCCTATATAAATTTAACAATGAGCCAAAGATCAGTATCCTCCCCTCTAATGGCAGAAAGCAAAGAGAACTAAAGAGCCTCTTGATGAGGGTGAAAGAGAAGAGTGAAAAAGCTAATTTGAAACTCAACATTCAGAAAACGAAAATCCTGGCATCCAGGCCCGTGGCCTCATGGCAAACAGAAGGGGAAACGTGGAAGCAGTGAGAGATTTCATTTTCTTGGTTCCGGAATCCCTGTGGACCATGCCTGCAGCAATGAAATCAACAGATGCTTGCTCCTGGGAAGGAAAGCCATGACAAAATTAGACAGTGTATTTAAAAATAGAGACATTGCTTTGCTGACAACGGGTCCATCTAGTCAAAGCTATGGTTCTCCCAGTAGTCATGTACAGGTGTGAGAGCTGGACCATAAAGAAGGCTGAGCATCAAAGAACTGATGCTTTTGAACCGTGGTGCTGGAGAAGACTCTTGAGAGTCCCTTGGACAGCGAGGAGATCCAACCAGGCAATCCTAAAGGAAATCAGCCCTGAATATTCATTGGAAGGACTGAAGCTGAAGCTGTAGCTCCCATACTTTGGCCACCTGATGCGAAGAACTGACTCATTGGAAAAGACGTTGATGCTGGGAAAGATTGAGGGTGGGAGGAGAAGGGGGCGACAGAGGATGAGATGGTTGGATGGCATCACCAACTCGATGGGTGTGAGTCTGAGCAAACTCCGGGAGACAGTGAGGGTCAGGGAAGCCTGGTGTGCTACAGTCCATGGGGTTGCAAAGAAGCGGACGTGAATTAGTGACTGAACAACAACAGGAAGTGCTCTTTTTTGACTTGGCCTTTTCTCTTCAGTTTAATTATTCTGAGGCCAGTCCCTGCGGTGTAAACCGGTAGCCGTCGCGTTTTCCCCCGTGTGGTTCTCCACTGCATGGGCGGCCACCGCCGGTCAGTCCAGTCATGCACGCTGCTGGACGCAGGGACTGGCTCTGGTTTGGGGCTCCCGTAGTTTTCCAGTAAGTCTTGAAATCAGGCGGTGTTAGTTCCCAGCTCTGCTTGCCTTTTCTTTTATTCTCTTTGGCTGAACCGCACAGCTTGCAGGATCTCAGTTCTCCCACCAAGAGATGAACTTGGGCCCCAGCAGTGAAACTGCCAGCTGAGGAGCCAGGGCTGCTAGGGAGTTCCCTCCAACTCTGGCTTTCTTTTTTGAAGTTGTCTCGGGCCACTCTGAGTCCTCTGCATTTCTATCTGAATTTCAGAATCAGTTTGTCACTTTCTGTGCATGCGTGCATGCCAAGTCACTTCCACGGTGTCTCACTCTTTGTGACCCTGTTGGGACAGTAGCCAGCCAGGCACCTCTGTCTACACGCCCTCCTCCACCAAAAAAAAAAAAACAAACCTGCTGGGATTTTGTTTTGAAGTAATTATACAGTCACAAGAGGTAGCAAAAAATAATACAGAGGATTCCTGTATACCCATCACCCTGCTTTCCCCACCAGTCTCCCTTCCGTAATTGTGGTATATTATCAAAGGCAGGATATCCCTGGAGAAGGAAATGGCAACCCACTCCAGTATTCTTGCCTGGAAAATCCCCCGGACAGAGGAGCCTGGTGGGCTATATAGTCCACGGGGTTTCAAAGACTGGGGCAAGATTTAGTGACTGAACAGTCAAAGACAGGATGCGGAAACCAGCCCACAGACCCTCCTGGGCCCTCAGGGCCTTCAGAGCCTCCTTGTATCACTGTGTATGGCTCCTTGACACTTTACCACGGCGTAGATTCCCACCACCACCGCCACCACCACCGTGGGCACCCCGACCCGCTGCCCCGTCCCGCCGCCTCTCCCCCACCCCACCTCTAATCTGTGCCACCTCTCTGCAGTCTTGTCACTTCAGGAATAGCGTGTCAGTTGGACTACACACCCTGCAACATTTGAGGTGGTTCTGTGCCCACGGCATCGCCCCCTCTGAATCCTTCCAGCTGGAGACGGGTAGCCTGCTCCCGTGTGTCGCTGAGCTCTGCCCCACCGTGCAGCTGCCCGAGATCTGTCCAGCTGCTCGCCCGTTGGGGGACACTTGTTTCCAGTCCAGGCTGTTCCACAGAGCTCGGTAGACACTAGTGAACGGGCTCTGCTGGGAGCGGAAGCTTCGGTTTCTCTGGGATAACTGCCCAGTGGTGAGAGTGCTGGGCTGCAGGGTAAGTGTGTCTCAGCTTTTAGAAAGGGTTTGTCTGTTTGGGGGCCCTGGCTCTTCTGCCCAGGCTGTGGCGCACGGGCTCCAGCTGCCCGCCCAGGGGCTGCGCCCAGACCCCCGGCACTGGGAGCACGGTGGAGCCCCGTTTCAGCGTTCTAAGAAGCTGATTGGAATCCGACCGATTTAAGGAACGGCCCGGCCACTCCTGCTGGAATTCTGATTGGAACTGTGTCGCATTTGGAGAGATTTGGTGTCAACAAAACTGGGTCTTCTCACCTTCCAGGCTGTGTACCTTCCCACTGAGTCAGTTCTTGGTGAATTTCTCTTGGCAATGCTTTGAAGTTTTTTTTTTAATTTAAAAATTAATTTTACTTTTCTCCAATTGTAAGTGATCCTTGTTGATTAGAGAAAACGTGGACAGTATAGGAAAACATAGAAATGAAGGGGAAACATTCACAGTCTCACTCCCCAGGAGACAGCCGCTGTTAATATTGGGGGCCTTGTTGGTTTTCTGTCCTTTTATTATAGTAATTGTGGTAAAATACACACACCATGTAATTTGCCATGGTAACTACTTTTTTTCTGGCCACGCTGTGTAGCCTGCAAGAACTTAGTTCCCCAGCAAGGGGTTAAACCCGAGCCCCGTGCCTGGGAGTGCAGAGTCTTGACCACTGGGCCGCCAGGGGAGCCCCGGTCTTAGCCGGTCTCAGCGCACCGTTCTTGTTTCCTAGGTTTCTGTCTGCAGCTCTGGCCCGTCTTTTGTCAGATTTATCCGATTTCCCGTTAAGTGGTACTTTCGTAAATGGTGTTTTTCGTTTCCACTTCCCATCGTTTCTTGGTAGCGTGTGAAAGTGTGACTGAGGTCTGTGAGGGACCGTGTGTCCTGCCGCCTTGACCAGTTCGCTCGTCTGTCTCATTCGTACTCCTCTACCCCGAGGAAGCTGGCATGGCTCCAGAACAACCCAGAACTTCCAAACGTTAGGCTGTGGGGTCCCGGGGCAGGTGGGGTTCTGGAGAAGGGCTGCTGATGGCCACACGTGCATAGGGCGGGGGGGGCTGAGCCGCTGCACTGCTGGGGGGGCCGCCCCGCCTGACTCCCCGTGGGCCTCTGACCAAGGCTGCAGGCAGGAAGCTGTGTGTTTGAACCAGTCTCTAAACCCGAGCACTGGGGCTGTGTGATCACAGGCCCGCAGTGAGAGATGACAGGGCAGCCCCACCCCGTGTCCTTAGCACTGTGGGTGGCACGTCTGTGGGGAGACGGGGCATGATGCCCACATCTCTGCTGCATCAGCAGTCATCATCCGCGCTCGTCTGGAATCAAATGCTGCGACAGACAGGGTGTGCATCAGTCAGCTGGTGCTGCGTAACAAACTGCCCAGCTCAAGGTAAAGCAGGAGAGTCCGTGATGGCTCGTGAAGGCATGGCTCCGCGGGGTGGTTCTCCTGAAATGGGCTGGCCTTCCCGTGTCTCCTGGCCCATCTGGGAGCTGCCTGTCAGCTAGGGAGTGGGCAGTGGATGTCTGAGCCACACGTCTCATCAGTAGCCGATCTCGGCAGCTGAGTGGGGAGAGAGACAGCACAGTGCCCGAGGCTTCTCTTCCGCGCTTCTGTTTAACAGTCCTATTGAGCTATATTTTATAGACTGTGAAATTCACTTGTTTTAAGTGTCACAATTCGATTTTTTAAAAATAGATTTGGAATTATGCTGTGACCACCACAGGGTCACTGTGGAGCAGCTTCGCCCACAGAGCAACCTCGGGCAGCCCCGACAGCCACTGAGGCACTTCCTGTGTCCTCAGATTCATCTTTTCTGGACCTTTCATACTGATAGAGTCACACCATCTGAGACCTCCTCTCACTTGGCATAATGTCATCTTCTACCGTGCGGCAGAACTTGGTTCTTTCTTGGTGCTGGCCGATGCCCCCCTGTAGGCATCCAGCCTGTCTTGCTTCCACGTGCCAGTCGACAGGCGTTTGGGCCGCTTCCGGTCCTGGTCTGTAGAAATGAAGCTGCGGTGAATATTCACGCACAGGTTTCCGTGTGGGCATATGTCTCCATTTCTCTTGGGTAGATGAGAGGAGTGGGATTGCTGGGCCATATGGTAAATTTATGTTTAACATTTTAAGAAACAGCTGAGCTGCTTTTCAAACGGTGGCACCTGTCACATTTCTACTGTTAATATACGAAGTTTCCAGTTTCTCCCTGGAGGGGGAAATGGCACCCGCTCCGGTATTCTGGCCCAGGAGATCCCACAGAGAGAGGGTCCTGAGGGGCTGCAGTCCACAGAGCTGCGAAAGAGCTGGACGTGACTTAGCAGCTAAACAACAACCAGTTTCTCAAACCTCTCCATCCCCGGAACTATCATCAGAAGAACTGTTATCTATAGCTAGCCTCGTGTGTCTTACTGTGGTTTTAATTTGTGTTTCTCTACTTACTAATGTTGCCAAGTGTTTCTTCAAGTTCTTACAGGCCGTCTGTGTCCTTTGGTCAACCATCTAAAATTTTTGGTCACTTAAAACTTGGATTATTTGTCATACTCTTGAGTGATAAGACACATTCTGGATCCAAGTCCTCGATCAAGGATGTGACGTGTACCTCCTCCCGTTCTGGGATTGGCAGCCCTGTTGAAAATCAGTTGGCTATAAATGTACTGGATTGTTCTTGGACTCTCGGTTCTACTCCATCAGTTTGGATGTCTGTCCTCTTGCTCATATGCTACTATCTTGATTACGACAGCTTTGGAGTAAGTTTTGAAGTCAGGAAATGTTGAGTTCTCCAACTTTGTTCTTTTTTGGACTATTTTGGCTCTTCCGGGGACTTTACATTTACATGTGAATTTTGAGATCAGTGTACCAATTTCTGCAAAAACTAAGAAGCCAGCTTGGGTTTTGATAGGGGTTGCCATGGGTCCGTGGGTGAATTCAGGGAAGGCGGCCATCACAGAGGTGCGGAGCCGTTCAGTCCGTGAACAGTGATACCTGTTCCTTAGAGCTCTCATCTCTTCCAGCAGTGTTTGTAATCTTTGGCGCGTACGTTTCCCCTTGCCCAAGGTGTCTCGAGGGCAAGGCATGGAACTAGCACGTGGCACTTCCTGTTGGACCCAGGAAGCCCTGAGGTCCAGCCGCTGGATTCCGGAAGTGGGAGAGGACTCCGCTGGGGGTGGGAAGACTTGCCAAGCTGCGCTGTCAGGAGCCCGGATGCCCCCTGTGGTGCTGCGACCGAGGGTGGGCTGGCTGCTTATACCCGCCCAGGGTGCGGGCGGGGGTGGTTAGCCATGGTCAGTGAGAGCTTGGGCTTTATTTCTTCGCTTATGATGTGGTCAGCTTCTACGATAGCACTAAACACTTGTCAAAGCCTCGCCGTTGACTTAGTTCAAAGCCAGGCTGAGCTCAGCGCCTTTGCAGGGGGTTTCTGTGACGGTCAGTGTTGCCGCAGAGGCTGGGGTGGGGGCGTGAGCTGGGCTCTGACACATCTGATGGCCCTGAGCGCCCGGCCCCTAGGCCGGCTGGTCCTGGGAGGAGCCCCTCCCCCGCCTGTGCAGGCTGGGCTCTTCTTCTGCTTGGAAGGCGTGGACTTTAGAGACCACCTTGCCCTCAGCTCCTGAGAGGTGATCTCTAGGCCTCTCAGGTGTCCTGCCTGGTGAAAGGGTCTCTAGTGTCTGGGGGCCTGTCAGTCAATGTGACGTAGAGTGGGCCACGGGTCAGCCTGCCCCCCAGAGAGGTGGCGGGTGTGGCGCTCCAGCGAGGACCCTGGACCCCAAGTGGCAACACCCCACGGGCAGGTCACACATTAGGACTCCAGGGTGGGAAGATGTCTGGAGGCTGGTGCCCAGCCCTCCTGAGCCCTGCCCAGGCCCTCCCCCTTGAGATTTTCATCTGTGCCCTGTCGGGGTCGCGACCACAGCTGGGGGCACAAGCGCCCTCAGTGGGTTCTGGTGAATGCATGTGTGGAAGCTGGCCTTGGGGGCCCCGGGCTCCCAGTGGGAGTCAGCAGTGCGGGGGCTGTGGACTGTGCCCCTGCCGTTGTGACTGCCTCGGGAGGACCTCTCCTGGGCAGTGGTTTGCAAAGGTGGGGAGCCACTACCTCCTCACGGCCCCAGCCCCCTGTCCCCCAGGCCCAGGACTGGACTCAGAGCCTAGCGCTCGGGGACGGCTGCTCAGGGTGGTTGCCAAGAAAGAAGACACGTGCCGGTCAGTCACGTGGGTCAACGGCAGGCTCCTGGTCAGAGGCTCCCACCAGGCGAGGCGGCTCTGCGTGGTGATGAGACAGAAGCTGGAGCCCCTGGCAGCCAGCACGGTCCCAGAGCATCTCCGTGCGGACAAGAGATGCCAGCGGGGAGTGAATGTAGAGTGAAGACCCGCCTTGGCCTCTCCTGTACCCGGCGCCTCGTGGGCACGTTTCTGGGCTGGACTCAGTCCCCTGCCCCTGGCGAGGTCTGGCCCAGAGCCCTGTTCGCAAATGCTTCACAGCGTTCTACGTACTCGAGGCCTCGCCACTTCACAGAAGTAACTCCTGTGGCCTGGGCCCAGCTCATGGGAAGGCTGGGCTGAGGGTGCAGTTTTCGCTCCTGGAGGTGCTGGGAGGTTGCAGAAGTGCCCAAGGGCCTATGGCCAATTGCAGCACTGACCGGGCGTCCCTAGCCCCGGGCCCGCCTTCTGCACCCGGAGGCACCCCAGAGCAGGCAGCGCCCCAGGGACGCCGTGCTGTGCCAGTGAGGACCCCACGCACCTCTGCCTTCCCTCCAACCCTCCGGAGGGGCAGACCCTCAGGGTCGGCTATGGGAGTCACCGCAGCCCCAGCACCTCCCAGACGCGCTGGGTGCCACTGCCCTGCCCCCGAGGGTTCAACACCTCCCCATCCTCTCTCGCCTTGTCCCTCCTGGCTTTTCAACTGCGCCACACACTTTATAATCATTTTTAACGTCCAATGCCTCTCTGTGTTAGCGATGAGGACAGAGCCCCCACGCCACTTGCTTCGGAGGAAGCAGCCTCTGGTTGTCATCCTAGAGTTCACGCCAGTCCTGATGTGGGCAGCATCCCGGGCGGGAGCGCCTCGATGGCACCCCAGGGACTGGAGCCCCTGTGCCGCCGTGGGAACCGGCTGCACACAGGTGCCCCCAGGGGTGGTGTTCACCGGGGGAGGGGTGCACCTGTGTCAAGAGCAAACACACCTGAGGGGATGGGGGGCTGAGCTGCCATGGAAAGCATCCCAGCCGTGTGAGCAGGTGGGGTGCCACGAAGAACAGAAATATGTGACCTTATTTGTACCCTGAGCTGGAGAAGCAGCTTGGACCAGCTATGCTTGCCTATGGTATCTTTTGCTCTGAGATATTTTTAATTTTTACATGGTTATATCTGTCAGTTTTTCCATTATGTAGGTTGCAAGTGTCCCCCCCCCCCACCGTTCAGGGGCAACTGTGGTCTCTTCTGCCAAACAGGACCTTTAAACCACGTGGTCCAACCTGCCCGCCGTGAGAGCGTGGTTGCAGAAGGTCTGTCCCAGCTTGTGCTTCCTGTGCTGACCAGAAGTTTTTTTAAATTAGTTTTTTATCGAAGGATAACTGCTTTACATAATTCTGTTGTTTTCTGCCAACCCTCAACACAAATCAGCTGTAGATATACATATATCCCCTCCCTTTTGGACTCCCTCCCATCTGCCCCATCCCACCCCTCTAGGCTGAGACAGAGCCCCTGTTTGAGTTTCCTGAGCCATACAGCAAACGATCAGACGTTTTAAATTCACGTGTAGTTGAATCTTGTCAGTGTTTCTCTTTGTGACTTCTGAGTTTGGGGGGCTTGGGAAGTCCTGCAAATAATGTCCTTTTTTTCCTCCAAAGTTTGAACTGAATGTGACCCACAAGTCAACCTGGTGGAAATGACGGTGTGGGTTCAGTCTGGTCCAGGCAGGACAAGGATGTGGGTCAGATAAGCCCCAGTGGGCTCCCTGGCACCTCCGGCGACTGCCCCCTGGGAGAGAGCTGGGGGAAAGCCAGGTGACCCGCTGCTGCTGTTTCCATCTGTCTGCCGGTCAGCCCAGCCGGCCTACCAGCGGGACGTCCTGCCACAGGCCACCACCCTCAGCGAGGTCCGGGACGAATGCGGGGCCACAGCTTCTGACTCCCTCAGCCTCTCAGCCGCAGCAGGGGCAGCGACCCCCCTGAGAGGTGCGTGTGCACAGGTCGCCGCAGAGCGCGGCTTCTCAAGACCGCAGCTGCTCCAGGGCTCAGGGCCAGCGGCAGGCTGGGCGGCGGGACCCGCCGGCGCCTCTTCTGCAGCTCTGGGCGGGGCTGCCTGCCTCCGCGGCACATAACCTGGCCTGCAGACGCTTCTTTCTGGTCAGAGCTAGTGGTAACCCGGGCTCCATCAGCGAGACACGGATCATATTCCCCTCCGTCCTGCAGACGCCTCGGAGGGCCTGTGGTCAACCTGGACTCCTGCTTGTTCTCCACAGCCGAATCCTGTCTCCCACCGTGCGGGCACCCACAGCCACTGCAGACCACAGGCCTGCCAGGGGGACACGGCAGATAGTTCACACGCCCCACCAGGGCGGAGGCTGTGAGGATCCAGTGACGGACCGTGGGACACTTGGAGCCATGGTAACCGGAGAAACATCAACAGCCTCAGATACGCAGGCGATACCACTCCGATGGCCGAAATTGAAGAGGAACTAAAGAGCTTTTTGATGAGGGTGAAAGAGGAGAGTGAAAAAGCTGCCTTAAAACTCGACATTCAAAACACTAAGGTCATGGTCCTGTCACTTCATAGCAAATAAAAAGGGAAAAAATGGAAACAGTGACAGATTTTATTTTCCTGAGCTCCAAAATCACTGCAGATGGTGACTGCAGCCATGAAATTAAAAGATGCCTGCTCCTTGGAAGAAAAGCTATGAAAAACCTAGACAGCATATTAAAAAGCAAAGACGTCACTTTGCTGACAAAGGTCGATACAGTCAAAGTTATGGTTTTTCGTGTAGTCGTGTACAGATGTTTGATTTGGACCATGAAGAAGACTGAGTGCCAAAGAATTGATGCTTTTGAGCTGTGGTGCTGGAGAAGACTCTTGAGAGTCCCTTGGACTGCAAGGAGATCCAACCGGTCCATCCTAAAGGAGATCAACCCTGAATATTCATTGGAAGGACTGGTGCTGAAGCTGAAGCCCCAATACTTTGGCCACCTGATGCAGAACTGACTCATTGGAAAAGACCCCGATGCTGGGAGAGACTGAAGGCAAGAGAAGAAGGGGACGACAGAGTGTGAGATGGTTGGATGGCATCACTGACTCAGTGGACATCAGTCTGAGCAAACTCTGGGAGTTGGTGAAGGACAGGGAAGCCTGGCGTGCTGCAGCCCACTGGGTCGCAGAGTCGGCCTTGACTGCAGGACTGAGCCGCACCATCGTGTGGTGCACTGTGGCGTGGCAGTTACTGGCGCCACCAGCGATGGGGGTGGAGGGCGGGTGCCGCTCAGGACAGTGGGAGGGGCCGCTAGAGGAGCTGCACCCGCCTCTAAGGAGATAAAGCGACCTGCGGGGGCTGAGTCCTGCGCTCAAGGCAGGTCAGAGGGCAGCAGTGTTCCTTCCATCACTGACAGGGTCTCTGCTCCCCCAAGTCTGCCGAGCAGATGGACTCCCAAGGCGGCCCCAGCAAGATCCAGAGGGTTCAGAATCCCAAGACAGACTGAGCTGACCTCCCTTCGAAGGTCCCCGTGAACGGCAGGACTCTGATGGGGACAGAGCTGGACACCGGATTTGGGGCATATCTAGATGCCGGAATCCCACGGTAGCCAGTGCCCGCGCTGAGCGGGCGCGGGCCCTCGCCCTCCCCCTCCCCCTCCCGCCGGTCCCGCCTCCTCTGCGGGCCCAGCAGTGGCCTCTTCTGATGTGGTTACTTTGCAAGCAGGTGCCGTTTCCACCGCGCTCTACTCCCACCGCCCCTCACCGCCCCAAACCTACAATTAGAGTCAGATCCCAGCATGTCCAAGGAGGTTAAGCATAAGCTTAATTTGGGAAAAGAGGGTTTACACATCAAAAGGTCTGCCAGATTCGTCATTTATACTGTCAGGAGCCTGGGGGGGTGTGGGTTGGTGTCTGCAAGTCCTAGTGAGGGAGGGAAGAGCATATTGTGGATGGGATTAAATCTTCCAAGGGATTCGGGATTTGATATTTTCAGGGCTCTCTTCGTGGACCATAGCCTTGTTGAGGCAAAGAGGCTTGCGTAACTCAGTGTAGCTGTGAGCCATGCGGTGCAGGGTCACCCGCAGGCACAACGGAGAGTTCTGATAGAACATGGTCCACTGGAGGAGGGGACGGCAAATCATTCTGGTATTCCTGCCTGGAGAACCCCATGAACAGTATGAAAAGGCAAAACGATAGGACACTGAAAGATGAGCTCCCCAGGGCAGCAGGTGCCCAATACGCCCCTGGAGAAGAGTGGGGAAACAGCTCCAGAGGGAAGGAAGAGGCTGGCCCAAGCAGAAGCGACGCTCCGCTGCGGATGTGTCTAGTAGTGAGACTTAAAGTCTGAGGCTGCAATCAGTGTTGCACAGGAACCTGGAATGTCATGTCCACGAATCAAGATAAACTGGACGTGGTCAAGAAGGAGATGGCAAGAGTGAACACTGACATCTTAGGAATCAGCGAACTAACATGGACTGGAATGGGTGCATTTAACTCAGATGACCATCATATCTACTACTGTGGGCAAGAATCCCTTAGAAGAAATGGAGTAGCCCTCACTGCCAACAAAAGAGTCCAAAATGCAGTACTTGGATGCAATCTCAAAAACGACAGAATGATCTCTGTTCATTTCCGAGGCAAACGATTCAACATCACAGTGATCCAAGCCTATGCCCCGAACAGTAATGCTAAAGAAGCTGAAGTTGAACAGTTCTATGAAGACATTCAATACTTTCTAGAACTAGCACCCAAAAAAGATGTCCCTTTCATTAAAGGGGAGTGGAAAGCGAAAGTAGGAAGTCAAGAGTTACCTGGAGTAACAGGCAAGTCTGGCCTTGGAGTACAGAATGAACCAGGGCAAAGCTTAACAGAGTTTTGCCAAGAGAGGGCACTGGGCATAGCAAACACCCTTTTGCAGCAACAGAAGAGATGACTCTGCACATGGACATCACTAACAATCAAAATCGAAATCAGCGTGATGATTGTTTGCAGCCGAACATGGAGAACCTCTATACAGTCAGCGAAAACACGGTCTGTGGATCAGATCAGGAACCCCTTATTGCAAAATTCAGACTTAAACTGAAGAAAGTAAGGAAAATCACTAGACCATTCAGGTATGACCTAAATCAAATCCCTTATGATTATATAGTGGAAGTGATGAATAGAGTCAGGGGATTGGATCTGGTGGGCAGAGGGCCTGAAGAACTATGGAAAGAGGTTTGTAACACTGTACAGGAGTCAGTGACAAAAACCGTCCCAGAGAAAGAGAAATGCTAGAAGGCAAAGTGGTTGTCTGGGGAGCCTTTACAAACAGCTAAGGAAAGAAGAACATTGAAAAGCCAGGAGAAGTGGATATACCCAACTGAATGCAGAGTTCCAGAGAACAGCGGGGAGAGAGAAGGCCTTCTTCAGTGATCAGTGCAAAGAAGTAGAGGAAAACAATAGAATGGGAAAGGCTAGAGATCTCTTCAAGAAAATTGAAGATATCTCGGGAACGTTTCATGCAAGGATAGGCACAATAAAGGACAGAAAATGTATGGACCTAACAGAAGCAGAAGAGATTAAGAGGTGGCAAGAATACACAGAAGAGCTTTCGCCTCAGAGGAGGCAAAAGTACAACTTCCTTTGTCATCCCGAATCCGGGTTCTTCCGACACCAGCCGGCTCCACCACGCCACCTAAGTTCGACCCCAGTGAGATCAAAGTCGGATACCTGAGGGGTGCTAGTGGGGAAGTTGGTGCCATGTCTGCCCTGATCCCCAAGACTGGGCCCCTGGGTCTGTCTCCAAAAAAGGTAGGTGATAACATCACCAGGGCAACTGGTGATTGCAAGAGTCTGAGGATTACAGTGAAACTGATCAGAACAGACAGGCCTGGATTGAGGTGGTATCTTCTGCTTCTGCCCTCATCATCAAAGTCCTCAAGGAGCCACCAAGAGATAGAAAGAAGCAGAAAAAATTAAGCACAGTGGAAACATCACTTTTGATGAGACTGTCGACGTTGCCTGGCAGGGGCAGCACCGAGCTCTAGCTGGAGAACGCTCTAGCCCAGAGAACTCGCTGGCACCACCGGAAAGGTCCTAGGAAGTCCCCCATCTGTGGGCCGCAGTGCTGATGGCCGCCACCCTTGTGACATCATAGATGACATCAACAGTGTTCTGGTGGAGTGACCAGCTAGTTAAAAACTGCAAAAGGAAGAGAAAAATAAAGGATTATTTGACAGCCAAAAAAAAAAAAAAAGGGAATACACAGAAGACCTGTACCGAGAAGACCTGAATGACTTGGATTACCACCATGGTGTGATCACGCCCCTAGAGCCAGACATCCTGAAGTGTGAAGTCAAGTGGGCCTTAGGAAGCATTACTACAAACAAGGCTAGTGGAAGTGGCCGAATTCCAGCTGAGGCATTTCAAATCCTAAAAGATGATGCTCTTAACGTGCTGGCACTCAATATGCCAGCAAATTGGACAAACTCAGCAGTGGCCACAGGACTGGAAAAGGTCAGTTTTCATTCCAATCCCAAAGCCAAAGAAAGCTCAAACTACTGCACAGTCGCCCTGGTTTTCTTGCTAGGAAGGTTATGCTCAAAACCCTTCCAGTTAGGGTTCAGTAGTACCTGAACCGAGAGCTTTCAGATATTCAAGCTGGATTTAGAAAAGACAGAGGATGTGGGGAGCAGAGGACGAAAAAGAGCAGAGCGACCAGAGATCGAGTTGCCAGCGTCTGTCGGTCGTCAAGAAGCAAGAGGGTTCTGGAAAAACATTCACTTCTGCTTCATTGACTATGCTTGAGCCTCCGACTGTGTGGATCACAACAAACTGGAAGATTCTTAAAGCAACGGGAATACCAGACCACCTTACCTGCCTCCTGAGAGACCTGTACGTAGGTTAAGAAGCAACAGGTAGAACCAGACATGGAACAACAGACTGGTTCAAAATTGGGAATGGAGTATGACAGGTGGTATATTTTCACCCTACTTAGTTCACTTTTATGCAGAGTACATCATGCAAAATGCCGGGCTGGATCATCCTCAAGCTGGAATCCAGATTACTGGGAGAACTATCAATAAACCCCGATACGCAGATGACACCACACCTATGGCAGAAAGAGAAGAGGAATTAAAGAGCCTCTTGATGAGGGTGAAAGAGGAGAATGAGAAAGCCGGCTAAAAACTCAACATTGAAAAAACTAAGATCCTGGCATCCGGTCCCATCACTTCATGGCAAATAGATGGGGAAAAAGTGGAAAAAATGGCACATTTTATTTTCCTGGGCTCAAAAGTCACTGTGGATGGTGACTGCAGCCATGAAATTAAGACACTTGCTCCTTGGAAGGAAAGGTACGACAAGCCTAGACAGCGCATTAAAAAGCAGAGACACCAGTCTGCCGACAAAGGTCCTTACAGTAGAGCTATGGTTTTTCTGATAGTCACGTATGGATGTGAGAGTTGCACCATAAAAAAGGCTAGCACTGAAGGATTTATTTTGGACTCTGGTGTTGGAGAAGACTCTTGAGAACCCCTTGGACAGCAAAGAGGGCAACCAGTCAATCCTAAAGGAGACCAACCCTGAATTCTCATTGGAGTGACCGATGCTGAAGCTGAAGCTCCAATCCTTCGGCTACCTGATGGGAAGAGCTGACTCATTGGAAAAGACCCTGATGCTGGGAAAGATTGAAGGTGGGAGGAGAAGGGGACGACAGAGGATGAGATGGTTGGATGGCATCACTGACTCAATGGACGTGAGTTTGAGCAAGGTCCAGGAAGGACAGGGAAGCCTGGCGTGCTGCCGTCCACGGGGTCGCAAAGAGTTGGACACAACTTAGCGGTTAAACAGCAACGATTTTTCAACTCAAGAAGCTGGAAGCGCCCCTCACTTTTTTCTTGGTTGGTTGACTGAAACTGGGGCTCGGTGGAGGCTGAAATGCTGGGAAGGCTGTGGTATGATGGGAAGGATTCCAAAATAAGAACCAAGAACTTCTTGTCTCCTGACCGCGGTCCCAGGAAGACCCGCCCGCATCACCACTGCCCTGAGGAATACAGAGGAGGAACGTGCTGGCGTCCTGGGACCGTGGACCACCCAGGGGCTGTCCTCTCTGTGGGGAGGAGACAGGAGGATGCTGGTGATGAAACGTGTGCCTTGGCTGCAGTGAGGCTGACGGGCCAACTTTTCTAAAGGGTCAGGGTGAAGATCCAGGCAAAAATAAATGGATCTGGAAACCAGAAGGTGGTTAGGACAGAAGAATAATTCCAACAGCTAATTTTGGAGGGACAAAAATCACAAAAAATAGAGAATTAGAAAACCAAATCAAGAAGGGAGAAATGTTACATAGACAGAAGAGCAAATGAGAGAGATCAGCACAGATGCAGAAAATTGTTTATAAATACAAGATGCAATACTCTGATGCACGCCAGGCAAGTAACTAAAACCTGGCTGAAACAGGTGGTTTTCCTAAGGAAGTATTATAATTAATAATAGATTTATTGAAGCAGATCCCTGAAGAGACTTAAAGCCCTAAGCACAGCAAGTGACGCAGAGCTGTCCCTGGAAAAGTCATCAGGCCAAGACAGGCCCCTAAGGGAAGAGGGAACTGCCCGCAGTGCAGGGGACGCAGGCTCAGTCGCTGGCCCAGGAAGGACCCACACCCTGCGGAGCAGCTGAGCCGGCGAGCCTGGGCTCTGGAGCCCGTGCTCCGAGACGAGCGCAGCCTCTCTTTCCACAGCTGGAGGAAAGCCACGCAGCCGTGAAGACCCAGCACAGCCATAAGGAAATAAAGAAATACAAATTTTAAAAAGACTAGTATTTTTTTTAAAAAGCCATACTATAATGTATTCCAGGATATAGGAAACTGATGAATTTTTCCCGTTTAAAAATGTTCCTTCAATAATATGGATATCAAAACTCTAAAAATATAGCACAAGAGTGTAAAATTACAGACTGCGCTCATTAGTATCAATGTTAAAATATTAATATTAGCATACAGAATCAGAAAGCACATTAAAAGGCTCATACTCTAAAGCCAAGTGAGGTTTGCTTGTGGATGATTTGTTAACAGAAAATGTTTAATGCAATTCATCATATTAATGAAGCAGAAGAGAGAAACTGGGTTCATTTCATAGAGGTATTTGATAGGATTCGTCGTAGGTTTTCTTTCGTTGAGGTAAAATTTCCATTCAGTCAGGTAGACAGGTCTTTAGAACATTGTGAAGAATCTTAGACCTGAGGGGCTTCCCTGGAGGCCAGCGGTTAAGACTCAGCACGCGCACCGCACGGGCCGCAGGTTCGACCCCTGTCGGGAACCTAGGATCCCGCCTGCTGAGCGGCAGGGCCCAAGGACAAAAACAAAACAGCAAACGCCAGTGTTAAGCCTGCGGAAAGGCTTCCACCACTCCTCCTGCAGCGCTCGGGAGTGGTGGCCACGCTGGTGCCCCAGCGTCCCCGCACGCTTCGCCGCGTAGCTCCCACAAGGAAGGACGCTCTTCCACACGACCAGAGCGCAGCGGCGGTCAGCAAGCCCGCACGGTGTGTCCCTGCGCCTCATCCTCAGGCTCCGCCCCCTCCATGCTCTGAGTGCTTCCCCCATCCTCTGGCAAAGACGGTGTCCCAGACCCATCTCACACTTTCCTGGACTGACCTAGGAATCAGCCATTTCTAGAAGAATCCTTGGTTCCTTTCAGTGTCGAAGGACGAGTCAGTGCACAGATCTGAAGCCAACGGATCAGCGAGTTCTGACAAATGCGTGTATCCTGTAACCAGTCCCTGCAGTCAGAGGGTCAGGCTCTGGGGGACTTCCCTGGTGGCCCTGTGCCCAAGACTCCATGCTTCCCATGCAGGGGGCTCAGGGCCGATCCCTGGAACCAGATCCTGCATTTGGCAGCTAAGAGTTCACATTCTGCAACTAAAGATCCTGCGTGTCTCGACAAAAATGGACCGTCACAGGTGCTTCAACTAGGACCAGGCACAGTCAAATAAAGAAAGAATTCTGAAAAGGGGTATCAGGCCTTTCAATCGCCCATAAAGTCACTCTGCCCCCTGAAGCCTCCTCCCACCTCCCCGGCAGCCGCTGTTCTTGTTTCTGTCACTTTGCTTGTTCTTCATTTGAATGGAATGATACAGTGTGCACATTTTTGCCTGGTGTTTTCCCATTTGCTCTAACGTGCTGTAGACTCACCGTGTCGCCGCACAGGTCAGCCGTCCGCTGCCCCCGGTGCCGAGGAGCGCTTCCTGGCTGGACTCTCACAGTGTGCTCCTCGGGTCCCCAGCTGATCAGCAAACACATTCTCTCCAGACTGTGGCTGCAGTGAAGGAAGTTACGGTAATGACTCTTGTACAAGTTGCTCGAGGTCAGAGGTCTTCTTTTCTCTTTGAAAAGTGTAAGAGTGGAATTGCTGGGTCCGGGGGTGGGTACTTTCACTTTTCACTTTCATGCACTGGAGAAGGAAATGGCAACCCAGTCCAGTGTTCTTGCCTGGAGAATCCCAGGGACGGGGGAGCCTGGGGCCTGCCATCTCCGGGGTCGCACAGAGTTGGACACGGCTGACGCAACTCAGCAGCAGCAGCAGGGGTGGGCATATAGCTGCAACACTGCTTCGCGAAGGCGCGCCCTTTTACACTCTTGGCGGCCACGTGGGTGCTGTCTGCTCTGTGATCCCACAGCAGCGGGTGCTCCCGTCTCAGGTAAGCGCATCTAAGTGGCGTCTCACTGGGGTTTCACTTGCCGTTTCCCCAGGTCTGGCTTCCAGGTGTCGACTGTGGAGAGTCTAGATGTGGCGCTCTTGAGTGTGGGTACACTAAACTTTCTGCATCTGTACATTTATGCTTTTTACCAAATTTAAGGAGTTTTCAGCCGTTATTTCTTCGAAAACATTTTTTCCTGCCCCATTTGTCTTTCCTCCTCACGTAGAACCCCAATTGCGCATGCATTCCGCCTCCTGATGTCGTCCCGTGACCATGTCCCTGGTCTCTGACGAGGCTGACCTGTCTGCACACAGATGTTCTCTTCTCCCGGCTTTCTTGTCTTTGTGCTCACCAAGCCTCTTTTGCAGTATCCATTCTTGCTGCTCAGCTGCTCACCAGGTCCAGCTCTTGGCGACCTCACGGACTGCAGCACGCCAGGCTTCCCCGTCCTTCACCATCTCCTGGAGTTTGCTCAGACAGTAGCCATTCTGCTGGTCAGCATATCCAGTGATTTTTTTTTTTCATTTCAGACATCGTCTTATGGTTAGAAATTGCATTCAGTCCTTTGTTTCCTACGTGTGTGTGTTTTTCTTTCTATCAGTCCTGTTTTTATAGTTTTTATTTCTCAGTTTAGATTTTCCTTTTGTTTCCTCATGCATTCATTTCCACCTTTAAATCTTTGGGCATATTTATAAAGACTGTTTTGTCAATGTTCTGCTCTGCAAAATTTGGTCACTTGAGGATCTGGCTCTAGGGACTTCCACCCCCTTAATTATGGGTCATGTTTTCAAGCTTCTTCTCATACGTAGTAATTGTTATATGCTAGACATTGTGATTGTTGTATGAAAAGAGTATAAATGATATCTTCTTTTAAAAGATATTGCTTTGTTCTGGAATGCTGCTAAAATCCTAGCAGATTACGTGGTCGTGTTGGATGCTTTGGAAGGCTGGGTCTATTTCAGGCCTGTTCCTAGGTTTTGGCCGTTATTCTGGAGTGTGGTTTGTATTCCTGAACCATGACCTTTCTGGGGTTTTGCTTGGTCACCCGAGGTGCCCGCTGAGGCTTCTCCGCTCGAGCTGGGGGGACCTGTAGTGTCACCCGTCACTGCACCATGCCTGGTTTCCCCACCTCCGCCCCACAGTGGCCACTCCTGCTGGTCTTTGTGGGAGCCCTCCCTGCTCGCGTGCAGCCTGGCCCCGGCCGGGGTCCGATGGGAGCCCACACGCAGGCTCACTGTGACTTTGTGACATGGAGTAAGAAACGTGTGCTTAATGCTTGTCCCGGTTGCAGACACAGAGCCCCTGAGGCCGCATCTCCTGAGATGCCAGCAGCGCGTGTCTTTTGTTATATTAAGGGATGACGTTCGGAACTACTTCAGGATGGTATCTGGTTGCCAGAGGGGCCAACCCTGTGATTAGAGGGTCGGAACTGTCAGCCCCACCACCCGAGGTCTGGGGAGGGGAGAGAGGCTGAGGCCGGGGTCAGTGGCCAGTGACTTCCCCATCACACCTGCGTAGTGAAGCCGCCGTCAGATCCCAGCGGACAGGGTTTGGGGAGCTTCCGGACCGGTGAACCAGATGCATACGTTTGCCGCTGGGCGAGGCCCCACACTCCACCGGGACAGAAGCTTCTGTGTACGGGACCTCCCCCTAGTGTTTCTTCATCTGCCTTTGATTGCAGCTTTAAGCATCCTTTGTAATGAACTGTATCTAGTGAGTGAGCTGGTCTGAGTTCTGTGAGCTGTCCTTGCATATTAATCGAAGTCGAGGTGGGGGTCCTTGGAGCCTCCAGTCCATACACAGCCGGACAGAAGCACAGGGGGCAACCTGGACTGGAACCGGGGTCTGAAGTGGGGGCAGTCCTGTGGGGCTGAGACCTTAGCATGTGGCTCTGATGCTCTGTCCAGGTCAATAATGTTGGAATTGAGTTGAATCGTGAGACCTCCCCGCAGCTGGTGTGGGAAACTCCCCCACGTGGGGATGGGTGTCAGACACGCGCTTCTGCACACTCACGACACACAGTGCCCTCCTGCTTGGCACTGACCCCTGCCAGCTGCAGCCCCTCCAGCCCTCCTGGAGCCCCTAACCCTCATCTCTGCCTCCTCGGCCAGTAAGACCTCTGCTTCGGCTTCAGCTCTCACAGCCTCGGAAGGGAAACCTGAGGTAAAACCAGGGCAAACACGGGGCTCGTCTCATGGCTCTTTCCCTCCTCTCAGGAGTTTCAGTCCTGCATCACCTGTTGCTCATAGTTGCCTCATACGTTTCCTGATATCATAGTTATTTCTGGCAGGAGGTAAGTGTAACTGGCTCTAATGTCCCGCCTGGAGCTGACGTGCATTCTTCTTTGTTTTTCCTCTGGCTGCACCGCGCAGCATGTGGGATCTTGGTTCCCTGACCAGGGGCTGAACCTGAGCCTTCTGCGCCGAAAGCTCGGAGTCTTAACCACTGGACCACAGGGAAGTCCCTCAGCATGCATTCTTGATCAGATTTTCTTGAATAAATGCCGTAAATTTATACAAGCCCCCAAGCTAGCCCCATGTCAAATGGGGGAGATACCAGAAGCATACCTATTAAAGTAAAAACTCAGGAAGGCTGTCTTCTGATGTCACTGTTACTTAATGTTTTTGCACCAGAGAAGAGAAAAATGGGACATAACAGTAGCAGTGCTGTTAGGGGGGCTCCTATCCAGTCAGTAGGGGGGTGCGATGACAACAGGAGTGACGTCGTGTCAGGTTTGCAGCTGATGATTAAGTCTCTGGAAAAATCCAAGCGGGTCAATTTAAGTCCTATTTCAAACAGTATTTCAGGACTGTCTGGGGCAGAAAGAGCACGCTGTCGTCATTAGCCTTCGTCTGTGTGGAAAAGGGCTTCCCTGGTGGCTCAGACGGCAAAGAGTCTGCCTCCAAAGCGGAAGACCTGGGTTCGGTCCCTGGGTGGGGAAGATCCCCTGGAGGAGAGCATGGCAACGCGCTTGCTGGGAGAATCCCCACGGACAGAGGATCCTGGCAGGCTACAGTCCATGGGGTCACAAAGAGTCAGACAAGACTGAACGACTAAGCACACAGCATACAGAAAGCAGCTTGTTAGCAAGAGTTAAAAAAAGAAAAGATCCTTTGACCATCACACCAGAAGCTAAAGTACCCAGGAGTAAAGCTAATGAGAAACACGTAAGATCCAAAGGAAGAAAACAGAAACCCCACTGAGGGACACAGACAGAGACTTGAATGGAGGCGAGGCAGGCCTTGTCTTAGGATCCCTAGATGCACGGTCATAAAGAGGACAATCTCTGCTCCTAGCAATATGTCCTATAGACTTGATCTCACATGTGTGAGCTGAAGCAGTGTGAGATGAAGCATGTCACACGTGTGAGATGAAGCATGTCATGTGTGAGATGAAGCATGTCACGTGTGTGAGATGAAGCACGTCACATATGTGAGATGAAGCATGTCACACGTGTGAAGATGAAGCATGTCACACGTGTGAGATGAAGCACGTCACGTGTGTGAGATGAAGCACGTCACGTGTGTGAGATGAAGCACGTCACGTGTGTGAGATGAAGAGCGTCATGTGTGTGAGATGAAGCACGTCACACGTGTGAAGATGTAGCACGTCACACGTGGAGATGAAGCATGTCACATGTGGAGATGAAGCCTGTCACGTGTGTGAGATGAAGCGCGTCACGTGTGTGAGATGAAGCGCGTCACACGTGTGAGATGAAGCATGTCACGTGTGGAGATGAAGCATGTCACGCGTGTGAGATGAAGCACGTCACGCGTGTGAGATGAAGCACGTCACGCGTGTGAGATGAACCATGTCACACGTGTGAGATGAACCATGTCACACGTGTGAGATGAAGCACGTCACACGTGTGAAGATGTAGCACGTCACACGTG
>SJYQ01025620.1:0-11779 GCA_006410935.1 Redunca redunca
TCAATTTTTTCAGTCTTGAAAGGTAGATAAAACGTGAACTATTACCAATTTATAAAATACTTGTTGAAAATGATATACAGAAGACAGTGGTAGAAATTGTTATTTACTAGAAAGTCTCCACATGGATATCTCACAACAAAAATCAGTCAGAATGAGGGAAGAACTACTATTACCTGGAGGTTTCTTGAACTTCTCTCCGTGGGAAACCCCTGGGTTGAGGAAAAGGCATGGAATTTGAGTTCTCTAGGAAGTGGGAAATCCCAATGACCAGTTCTAGCAAGAATAAAGAACGTCATGATGTGATAAAATGAAGGATAAAGGTTAGCTGTTATTATAGTCAAGGAGAAAAAGACGTGGATGAGGGGGAGCCAGAGAGAGAATTTTTGCGGCTGACATGAATGTCGAACTTTGGGTAGATCTTAGGATTTCTGGGGGGGTTTCTAGATGTCATTATGAAATCTAGCATATCTATCTATCTATCTATCTATACATACATACTTTAAAATCAGTGAATGCNATCAGTGGATGCAGTTTTTTTTTTTTTAAATGTTATTCTGTACACGGTTGGGGTTATGTAGAGTCATAGTTTATAACTGGGTTTTATATATAAGCTAACCCAAAGTACTTTAGGAATAAGATAAAGGAAATTCTTTAAAGCTGAAATCATCTTGGAAAGTCTCACAAAAGAGCATGAAAGGCTGAGCAGTATTTATTTCAGTAGATGGAGATGGAAATCGTCATGCTATTTACGGGGAATTCTGTCAATAAAAAAAAAGTGAAATTTTAGAGGGTGAATTTGTGTAAGTGGATTATATTTCAAACATTCATGAATTTAGTAATATAAAATGTGGAAATGAAAGGTTATCTGTTGCCATTTCTTAGAGAACCCTAAAATTCAACCATCAGAGTTTCAGATACTAGACAAGGGAGACTCACAAAAAGGCTATTTTTTAAAAAAGATGGTGGCTCATTTGGTAAAGAATTTACCTGCAATGTGGGAGACCTGGGTTCAATCCCTGTGTTGTGATGATCCCCTGGAGAAGAGAAAGGCTACCTACTCCAGTACCCTTGCCTGGAGAATCCCCATGGACAGAGGAGCCTTGTGGGCTACAGTCCATGGGGTTGCAAAGACTCAGGACTTGACTGAGTGACTTTGACTTTGATAACGGCAATATTTAAGAAGGTTTGAAGAAAAGCAGCAATTAAGACCAAAAAAAAGTTTTGAAACACAAGCAACAAAGCAAAAAGAATTAAATGTCTAAATAGGGTGATAAAATACACTAAAAGCAAAATGGAAAAAAAATAATACACATTTCCTCAAAAATAACTACTAAATACTTAAATTATTTTATATTAATCCTATTTGCATCAGGACTTTGCATGATAACTCATAAAGATACTAACAGTAAAACATGGCAAAGTTAAATTTCATTTTATTAGTTATTAATGTATTGTTTATTTTCGCCTAAAAATTTTGCTTTTGTGGTATAAAACTAGTTGATACTCGTTAAATAGTGCCTAAAAGAGGGCTCTATGTTCTGACTGGCATATAAACCCACTTTTTTTTTTGTTAACTTTGTTTGCAATAAACCATGATTCCACTGTTGTTACTCACTATAAGTAATTAACTTCTACTGAAACTGTGACAGTTTTCAATGGCACCACTCAAAATTAGCAACAGTTAAGAAATTAAAGTCCAGTTCAGAAGTCAAGTCATGTTAGCAGGATATCCAAGGTTGAACACACTCATACAGGTTAGAGTTGGTGCTAATTGCAGGAGACTTAAGGACACAGACACCACATTTTTCTGCTGTTTAGACAGAAGAAAAATTAAGGGAAATAACAATGCAATTTAAGTTTTCTCATTTAAGTCTCTTTTCATGCACTTAGAAACCAATTCCAATCTCATATGCCATCTAATGTTAGTATCTTAGAAGACCGTTCCTTTTTCTCTTTTTTTCCCCACAAATTCCAAGGCAACAGATTCTCATAGAAGACTTAACTGGTAATGATGTGATACAGGGGTCCTTTCTCTTTTCCCTTTAAGCTTCTATAGGGAATGGGCAAATTGCTTTCTGGAAAGATTGTTCAGATTTAAAGGCGTTGCCAAATAGAGAAATCAACTCAAATGGTTTCTGAACAAATCATGTACCAAACTCCAGGCTTAAACCCCAACTTGGCCTTAAGAGAAAGGAAAATTGCAACTATTTTTTAATTAATCATAGTAAACTAAATAAAATATTTACTTTCCAATTTAATTTCTAGGGAAAATATAAATTAAGGAAATTATACCAAATAACTGAAATTTTTCTATTGATGTTAGGGGAAGCCAAAATATATTAACCTTGAGATCTATTTTTTCTGATTTTTTTTTTACAAAGTTCATAGTTCTGATGCTTTCACCTGCAAATCAGAGAAATATCCTCTTAAAAAAAAAAAAATTTAAAATAAAAGGGGAAAAGGTTTCTCCCCCCACTCTCTTTGCCCACACTTCAGAAATAAGCACTTCTTTTAAAAATCAATTATTATCTCAATGGTTGAGGTTTTTGTCTTGGTTTGAAAATATAAACAGTATCTTTCACTTCAGTTCAGTCACTCAGTGGTGTCCGGCTCTTTGTGATCCCATGAACTGCAGCATGCCAGGCCTCCCTGTCCATCACCAGCACCCAGACTTTACTCAAACTCATATCTACTGAGTGGGTGATGCCATCCAACCATTGCATCCTCTGTCATCCACTTCTCCTCCTGCCTTGTATCTTTTAATTGTATTAACGGTGAAAATTTATTGTACTCCAGAACCTACAACTTCTTTTTTCTTTCCAATCAATTATTTTTTGGGGGGTTGGGGGGCGATTCACCAGGCATCACTGGGATCTTTGTTCCCTGAACAGGGATTGAATGTGGATCCCCCTGCAACAGAAGCCCAGAGTCTTATCCTCTAGATTATCAGGAAATTCCCTAATCAATTATTTTACTCATATTTTGTTTTAATTTTATCAAGATATCTGACATTTTCATTCTACTTTGTAACTTAGGGTCTTCCATATATTGCAGGTGGAAGTTTTAAGTTTTTAAACCCTATAATAAGGGCATTTACAGTCTTATTACTATGTTCCAATGATTTTTATATAGCAGCAAGTTGTATAAGTAAACCCATAAAGCCAGAAATGGAAGAGAAATGTTCTCAAAATCAGGGACAAATAGAACTTGTAACTTTCTCACATCCCTTTACCTCTATTTCTGAACAACTGAAGTTACTTATTGGAATCTCAGCTCACCTTCATCATTCACTTCCTTGAGTACAATTGACAAAATAAAAAATTTAATAAGAAGATTGAATAATAAAGTGGACTAAGACAAGCAGGTGATGTGATTTACAATTTTGAGAAAAGTTTCTATAACTTTAAGCAAAAAAAAGACAACAGATATGAAAAGTAAAAGGCAAGTAAACAGACACGGGAAATAAATAAAGGAGGTCTATCCCTTATTCTTAGTTACTCTGTGGGAAACAAATAATAGAGGCAACACAGGAGAGAAAATAATTTGAAAAATAACATTAAAACTCCCCAATAAAGGAAAGCAACAACTTGCAAACAAATGACTGGCTTGATGGAGAATAAAAGAAAACACTAAGGAGGAATTCAAAATTACAAGACAAGTTTTTTATATCTAAAAACTATCAAGAATACTGAGCAACTTTTCAAAAGAGCCAAGTGAGGAAAATCAAGTCTGTGATGGAACAAGAGTCAGATACCTTACCATTAGTATTGGTTCTTAGAAGACTGGGGAAGCACTACAGAACATTGCAAGTATCAGTGACTTTGTGCCCATAGTTCAAGATCTACCCAAAGTACCAACCATTAATGAAACCAAAATAATATTTGAACATGAAAGTACTTACAAGGCTTAATACCCACAGACTCCTGACATCAATTTTTATCAGAAAATAATAACTAGAGTATTAAATATATATTAAATGCATTAACATAAAATATTTTATCTAGCACTTGTAGAATACACTCTGAAATGTNGACCCTGATGCTGGGAAAGACTGAAGGCAGGAGGAGAGGACATGACAGAGGATAAGATGGTTGGGTGGCATTATCAACTCAATGTACATGAGTTTGAGCAAGCTCTGGGAGATGGTGAAGGACAGGGAAGCCTGGCATGCTGCAGTCCATGGGGTCAACAAAGAAGTGGACATGACTGAGCAACTGAACTCACCTGAACTGAACATGACAAATGGGAATTATTTGCGGATGGAATTAAGACTACCAAACAGTTGAACTTAACATAGGGAGATTATCTTGGATTATGAAGGAAGGTCCAGTGTAATAGCAGTGCAAACGTGCTGAGTTGCTTCTGTCATGTCCAAATCTTTTGTGACATTGTGGTCTGTATAGCCCACCAGGCTCCTCTGTCCATGGGATTCTCCAGGCAAGAATACTGGAGTGGGCAGCCATTGTCTTCTCCAGCCAATCTGCCCAACCCAGGAATAGAACACATATCTCCCCATCTCCTGCACTGCAGGAGAGTTTTTGTTTGTTTGTTTGTTTGTTTTAACCACTAGCACCACCAGGACACCCCAATGTAATAGCAAGGGTCCAAAATAAAAAAAAAAAAAAAGGGAAAAGGGAGCAGTAAAGATCCAATAAAGATGGCAGAATGTGGAGCTCAAGGCTGATTTTTCAGCTTCTGAAGATGGAATAAGGAAATTGCAAACCAAGGCATGCAGGCAGACTCTCAAAACCATAAGAGACAAGGACAAAGATTTCCCCCACCTCACAGCCTGCAGAAATAACTCAGCCTTCAGATAACTTGATTGTATCCCAGTGAGACCCACTTTTGGATTAGGATTTCAAGACCTATAAGATGATAAACACGTGCTGTTTGGGGCCACAAAGTTTGTGGCATTCAGTTATAGCAGCAACAGGAAACAAATACAAGGTTTATTAGATTATGGTAACTGGGAGTGGAATGCTGACTTAATAAATAATCTGAAGATTTGGAATTGGGCAGTTGTCAAAGTCTAGAATAACTTTATGGACCATGATAGCAAAAGGGTTTGCCATTTGATGCTTTTTAAATACTGTCGTTCTCTTTTTCTTATAAGTAACTCTAAACAAACTTGAACTTTAATGCTAAGAAAAATATTCTGTAACTAGTATGCTTTTTTATATATATTATGAGCTGTTTAATTACGTTTTCTTCTTTACCCTGTTTGCCAAAAAGCTCATGGTTAAATTTTTATTCAGCTAGAGTAACCATCTTTAGCCTTGGTTTTGCAGGAAAACTATGTTCTCTTTCCATTAGATGGCTCTTGTTTTATCCTTAATTTAATTGGCCTATTATACTTGGTCATTTATATGTAAATTACAGAAAATCTTTCCAGAAGTGGGAAAGCAGGAAAACTAACATAGTTCAGCACCTACACTCTGTTCCAGAAACAAAGTCATTAAAATGTGTCTACAGAACAGCTTTTATTTTCAGTCTATGAAAGAGAAAACCTCCAAAAGGCTCAGGGCTTTCCACCAGGACTGCCTACACTCCAATAAGAGCCCTTACTCAAGTTACCTTAACAAACCATCCAGCCTTGCTAAAGATGAAATGCAGAGGTTAGCTGGTAATCAAGAAAAACTCTTCCCTTTCTCAGCCCAGGATTGCTCATTAGCAGTCATCTGAAGCTTTTCTTCCTCCAATTACCATTTAGAAATTCTCAAATTTAAAGGTAAAAGATTCCCAAATAGCTCTGAAATTGGAACAGTATTCGGTCTCTAGTGAGCCTACAACCCTCTTCTCTGAGAACTGCCACCCACACAATGAGTGCCCTGTAAGCCGGAGCCCTAGCCACAGCTGATGGGTACAAGAGATGAACACCTGGCTCTAATGCAGCTGACCAGATGATTTCTGCTAGGAATTAAAAACTCAGTGACACCACTTAGCAATTCTCAAATTATGGTTTGACCTGATGGAATGTGATCTTGACAGCAGTAGAGAAGTCAGTGTCCCACCTAATGGGAGCAGCAGAGAACCAGTCCTCAGGTGAGATCAAAGCAGATGCAGCCCCAAGCATCCTGCATTCTGCATTGGACATAGACTGGTGATTCATTTCTTACATGATAGTATACATGTTTCAATGCCATTAGGACCCAGAGAGATGTTATGGGGTGGGAGGTGGGAGGGGATTCATGTTTGGGAATGCATGTATACTCATGGTGAATTCATGTCAATGTATGGCAAAACCAATACAGTATTGTAAAGTAAACTAAAGTTAAAATAAAAATTAAAAAAAAATAATTATAAAAGTTAAAAAAAAGCAGATGCAGAATTAGAATGCATTTGTTCAGTAGTTGTCTCTCTGCTGCTATTCAAAATATAGTTGTAGAACCACTATCAGTAGTATCACCAGGAAATTTTTAGTAAAACACTCTCAGGCCCCATGACTGAACCAGAATCTGTATTTTTAATACTAACTCCAGGTGATTTTTCTTTTCACAATTAAAAGATAGGTATCAAGCTGGGAAAACTGAATATCCACATGTAAAAGAATGAAATGGGACCCCTTCCTCACACCACACACAAAAATTATCATAAAATGAATCACAGACCTAAATGTAAGTACTAAAACAATGAAACTCAGGAAGAAAATATAGGAGAAAGGCATTAGAACCTTAGGTTAGGCAGTCTTCTTAGATATGAATTAAAAGTACAAGAGAAAATGAAATACATACAATCAACTTCATCAAAAATTAAAATTCTTATGCCACAAAGACCACCACCCAGATAGTGAAAAGAGAGCCCACAGGATGAGAAGACATTTTCAAAACATTTATTTAAGGGACTTGTATTCTAAATGTATAAGAAACTCTTAAAATTCAGCAAGAACACAAATAACCCAATTTAAAGATAGCCAAAGCATATGAATAAGCACTTAGCGAATAAACACATGAAAAGTTGTTCAACATTATTTGTCATTGGAGAAATGTAAATTATAACCATAATGGCATATGATGTCATAACCACCAAGATGACCATAATCAAAAGACTAACAACACATGTTGGCAAGGACCTGGAGAAACTGGCACATTCAAATAATGCCAGTGGGAATGAAAAACAGAGCAACTTCTTTGGAAAATTCTAGCAGTTCCACAAATGGTTAAAAATAGTTAACTCTATGAACCAGAATTTTCTTCCTAGGTACATAGCAAGAGAAATGAAAACATACCCCCACATAAAATCTTGCACAAAATGTTCATGGCAGTGTTATTCACAACAGCCAAAACAAAAAATTGGAATCAGCCCAAATGCCCATTAACTGATGACAAGATAAATAAAATGTGCTGTATCCATACAATGAAATATTTCACAATATAAAGGAATGAAGTACCTTGGATATATTATGCTAAATGAAAGCCAGTCACAAACAAAACATTGGTTCCATTTGTATGAAATATCCTTTATAGGCAAATTCATAGTGACAGAAAGCAGATTAATGGCTGCCAGGTGTTGAGGGGAGGGGAGATAATGGCTGCTAATTTGTTCAGGGTTTCTTTTCTGGGTAAAGAAAATGTTCTAAAATTGTTCATGGTGATGATTGCACAACTCTGTGAATATACTTTAAAAAAAATCACTGAATTGTATACTTAAAATGGGTGCATTGCACAGCATGTGAACTACATGTTATTTTTTTTTTCTTTAAAAAATCAAATCTTTCTTGCTGTATGCTATAGTTTCTGTGCCTGGCTCAGAAACACGGTTCTCAATAAAAATGTGTTGAATACATAAACACACGAATGATTAAATGAAAGAGACCAAGTAGCCTCTGAGATTAGATTGAGAGTTCTGCCTTAGTTACTGACATCATTCCTATTCCACTTTGTCTCCATTATTTTTTTTCACTTTCTCTCCTTTAAACCCCTGCCTATGTTTGCTAACTTTAGATTTCACAGTATAATCCAATAACATATCATGATTATGAGCTTTCATTAAGCATTTCTGAATTGGTTACTCATACATACCATCTAAAGCTACTTAACTACTTAATCTAGATGACACCCTTAAAATGAAAACCTACAGTTGATCCCGAACAACATGGGCTTGAACTGCATGGGTCCACTTATATGCAGATTTCTTTCTCTAAATATATACTATAGTACTACACAAGCTTCCCAGGTGGCTCAGTGGAAAGAATCTGTCTGCCAATACAGGAGATTCATGTTCAATCCCTGGATCAGGAAGATTTCCTGGAGAAGGAACTGCAACTCACCTCAATACTCTTGCCTGGGAAATCCCATGGACAGAGGGGCATGGTGGGCTGCAGTCCACGGGATCTCAAAAGACTCTGACATGACTAGGTGACTAAACAACAACAAATAGTACTACACAGTCCTGAAGTTGACTGAATCCGGCATCCACAGATGTGGAATGGTAGATACAGGACAGCACCTGTAAAGCTATATGCAAGTTTTTCAGTACACAGATTTTTCACCATGTGGACTTTCTGATTGTGCAGAGGGTGGAGGACCCTAAGAGGACGACCTCTGCCAAGTGTACCTGCAGAGATGTGATTGTACACTTAGTGCAGGAGTGCTGTCTATCAACTAGGTGTGCAAATGCCTTCACTTGTTTTCAGATACTATTAGTTACAAAATGAAAGATTGTCATACATTCATAAAAGAGCCACCATCCTGCTTTTCATGAGGTTACAATGAGTATTTGTTGTTTGACTGATGAACTAGAATTCTTGGATCTATACTAGGAAAAAATTTCCTATAGGAAAAAATTTCACCTCAATTTTATCTGCTATCAGGAACTTCATTATAAAATGACTAAAATGGAAATGTATAAAGTACCCAATGGTTTACTAATTATTCAGTCCTGATCCACTAATACATTTTGATACCAAATGCAATGTTAAACAAAGGTGTTGTTCAGAACTGTTATGTTAATGGGGGAACATCTGATTGACCAAGGTCAGATAAAAATAAGAAAAAAATGTCCCAGAAGGAAAAATAAGTCCATCCTGTATTACAGGATCTCAAATCAACAATATAAAGTTATTCTCTAGAATTTTCCGTGGTGCTCTGAGTACTTGAGAAATTTAAATATAATGAATCATTATTCAAAAATAAATTCAAAATATTAAGTCAAAAATAAATTGTTCTATACAGAAAACTTCCCTGGCTTCCCGGGTGGCTCAGACGGTAAAGAATCTGCCTGCAATGCAAGAGACCCAGGTTCGAACACTGGGTCAGGAAGATCCCCCCTGGAGAAGGGAATGGCAACCCACTCCTGGTATTCTTGCCTGGAAAATCCCATGGACAGAGGAGCCTGGTGTGTATAGTCCATGGGGTCTCAAAAGAGTCAGACACAACTGAGCTACTAACGCTTTCACTTTTATTTTCATACAGAAAACTACCTATTTCTCTTCTGAAACTCATTTGCACTTAATATTGACTGAAAAAATACAATTAAAGATATTTTATTAAGGAAAAAATGGTAATAAAAAGCTCTGAAATCAAACATACCATTTAACGATGGATGATCAGAACCAAATGTATCCTAAAAATGCCTGAGAGTTTGAAGTCATAATTCAACACTGTGAACAAGTGTTCACACACCAAAGAACTTAAATATGTTAAATGGCACAGACATTTAAGCTAAGTTGTTTGTTTCAAACGTAATGAGGATTTCATAGCCTTTTAAGATTTTCTTCTATTTATTTTCCCTCATCACTTACCATTAAAGCTTAACAACTGAACAAAAGCGAACAAAAAAAGCAAGTTCTCGTTAAGCAACTGTAAGAGTTTATAGAGATTAGGAGGAAAAAATCCACCCACAACTACATTCAAGTACTATGGCATTTGGAACTGGATTCCTAATATAATCTATTATTTAAGAAAATAGAGAAGATTTATAGCAGTGGGAAAGGAGCATAATAGATGCTGATAAAAGGCTTCTTTCAGTGAGGAAGTATCTAGCCTAAGAGAAAAATAAGTCAGACGTCACTGGATATTGTAAATTCCCAGTAGGAAAGCTTCCTTACAATGCCACATCTAGAAAGGTGAACAAAGAGGATGAATCTATCAGAAAAGATAGGAGAAACTGAAGCCAAGTATGAAAAGCCCTTTAAGAATCTACTACAATTTATTTTGAGGGGGGTTCTCCCTTTGACAATCTGGTTAAGCCTTGAAATATGTAGGTGAGAAGAAAAGAGTGGAAAAAATTCTTCAGGAAAAGAAGAAAAAAGAAAGAAAGAAAGAAAGGATAGGTGCTTCATCCCAAATAGTACTAAGTTAATAATTTCTTCTCCGAGGGATCCTCCCAACCCAGGGATCAAACCCAGGTCTCCCACATTGCAGGCAGATTCTTTACCAACTGAGCCATCAGGGCCTAGCCATTCAGATGGAAATATTTTATTGCAAATTAACTGTTTCTCCATGTAGCTGGTAATATTGTATCAAAAATCTCTGAATATTTTAGCATTAATAACATAACCTTATTATCATTTATTCACCTCAAGCTTGTAGAGGTGGACTCTTCAACATATATTCTCTTACCACCTGAGAAACGTTAGGAACTGCAATAATACACTTTTTATGCAAAGTCAAATATATGTTCTAATATCTAACGACAAAAAAATAAACTTTAATAATATATTAGTAGTATAATAGCAATAGTATACTAAAATAATACAGTATTTTATATTGTATTATTGAACAATAAACTTTAATAATATATTAGTAGTATAATAGCAATAGTATACTAAAATAATACAGTATTTTATATTGTATTATTGAACCCAGAAAACATCAAAATAGGAAAACTTAGACAGTACCTTTTTCTATATAATCAAAAGCACAGAAGTTGACAGAAATAACTTACATTGTCTTAACCAAGTGTCTTAATATAAATACACTATAAAAAAGGCACTCTTCAGGCCAAGTGTTTGCTGCTTATAAAATACAATTGCATTTGNAAAGGAGACTGTTTGGGAAATAAGTAATTAAAGAGCTGCATTTGTTAACTCTTGTCAGTTCTGGTTTCCTTTCTATGACAACATATTCACTAACCACCATAATCGAAACCCATGACTGAAACATACAGAAACTAAAGTTCTAGTTAGACTGCAATAGGACAAAAAAGTATCTAATGTTATATGAGCACAGAAACATCCGTGTTTCAAACAAAACTGAGAAAATGTCCTAATAAGAAATGACCTACACTGCTTAAAAAAATGTTTGCATAATGGATAACATACATTCATCTTGGAACTATGATCTCTCTAAAGCTCCTGTCTCCAAAATCCCCACAGTTTCTCCCCATCATGATGGAAATATGGCTCACAGAATGGTCCTCACTGTGTTGTATTCACATTGGCAATTTAATGCTTAACATTTGTTTTACATGCTTGTTGGCTGATGTACTCTAACAAGACCATACAAGGCATACCAATCAGCAGGGCTGAGGAACAGGTACTCCTCCCACACATTCCATCTCTCTATCTGTTAAAGATAAGGTAGAGTAAGGGCCAAATAGCCAGAACTTCTTCTGGGCTATGGTCCTGATTGGCTTGTGTGAGATATCATTATGATTAACTTATTGCTAGGTTTTTCGCCAGTTTGTGGCCAATTAAAATAACACAACTCACAAGAGTCCTTAGGCACATCCAACCAAATCACTTTGTCACAACTGAGACCAGAATCTCACTGGCAATCCCCAACCTATTTTGAACATTCTCTGCATCAAATTACTCATCAATACTGATACTCTTAGTTTT
>SJYQ01025623.1:0-16453 GCA_006410935.1 Redunca redunca
AAATGTTTCTGAATTTCCACTCAATGTCACTTAGAGGGGATGTTGAGAATTCCCTACAATGACAGAACCTAGCTTAGCTTCTTCTCTTGATTTCCACGTATCAGACAGAGAACTGCCAGTAATAGAACCATGCTGACATCTCAGTCTTAAGCCTAAACTGGAAAGTTAGGTGTATTAAAAAAAAAAAATGATTTCTTTTCCTCCCCTCAGAGGGCATCAACCTAGGGACATGAGGACGGCAGACTGGACACTGTCCAAATGTCCCCATGCCCTGCATGCTTGTGGCCTGCTGGGAGGCTTCCAAATTGTACCCTGTCTGTTTTCTCTTCCAGAGGGTCCACACTGCTTAACTCTGCTCTGTGGGGGATGGTATGCCCCACACAGCTCATACCCAGGGTTAGCCCGAGAGACCAATGTTGCCCATATTCCCAACTTCCTCCATGATCCTGGGAGGCGTGCAGCGAAGATCCCATTGCAAAGACAAGGGAGAATTCATCTCTGCCGTTGATGTTTTCTGCTCATGTGGTTTCTTCTGAATAACTGACATTCCTTTAGGATGCTGGGCATGAGAACCTTGTCGATAACCTGAGCCTCACGTGAAGCTAGCAAGCAGCAAACATTTAAAGCTTCCTCTCTCCCGACTCCACTCATTCCTGCTCTTTTGTCTGGCATCTCCTCTGCAGGGAGGAGACACCAAAGACAGCAGGTCCTGGGAGCTGGAAGCTTTGGGTGCAGTACTCCTTCACCCCATGTCGCATCATGTCATGTGTTAGTCGTTCAGTCGTGCCCTACTCTTTGCAACCCCTGGACTGCAGCCCCTGACAAACCACCCAACAGCTTTGAGACCATTTCCTCATCTGAAAAGAGGAAGAGTTGACAGAGGCTGCAGAGAATAAACATGTGAGAGCACGGAGCGCAGGCCTGGAACAGAGCTACTGGCATATGTAAAGTCACCTTACCAGCTGCACTACCTCGTGACTTGGACCTCTTTGACGCTGGCCTTGCAAATGTAAGAAAGATAAGCCGTAGTAGGTCCAGGATCTCAAAGGACCTAACCTATCAACACAGAGATAGCAATATATTAAAAATCACTTTTGGACAGGAATAGACTGATCTGAAAGCAGATTGGGTCTTAAATATACACCAGCATATATCATTCAAGAGTTCAACTAGAACCAGCTTCATCGTGAAAAGAGCTGTTTCCACTGTTTTGATAATAGTTTCCAACCACCTCACTGCTAATGCTACTGCTGTTAAGTCACTTCAGTCGTGTCCGACTCTGTGTGACTCTATAGACGGCAGCCCACAGGCTCCCCCATCCCTGGGATTCTCCAGGCAAGAACACTGGAGTGGGTTGCCATTTCCTATTCCACCTCACTAACCAGTACTATTTTTATGCCATTCAAAAGATTCAAGACTGAAGCTAAGTCAATTTTGTATTATTTTTATTTAAAATAACTTTACCAAGAACATTCCTTGGGCTTGTCCTCACAGTTGATCAAATATAAAAGTACAAACTGCTGACTCAGCATGGCACTTCCCATCACTGCTTCCTAAATCACAGGAAATTTCAAGACCGAGGGACCCAAAGAAATTAGGATGACCCAGCCTCTAAAAATCCTGAGTTATGTAAAGAAGAAAAACAAAATCATATCCGAGTAGATAATTCATGATTCAGACAGCCCAGCAGCTAATTGGTATTAACTACTCTACTGAAGACCTACTTAATGCACTTAGGTAAGACTTTTTATTTCCATGAAATTGGATCTTTGGTCCAAAATTTAATCTCCTGCCAAGGACTCTGCACTATGTAGGTGACGTAACATGTCATTGCCAGGAATATAAAGAAATTGATCCGATTATTTGCTAAATAATGTTTCTTCATCAGGGCTAAGTCCTCCTCTAAGTGGGCTGTCAAAGAGAGGAGCAAAAAGCAGTCACTATTAGTTGTATCTTCCAGGACTCCAATTCAGCCATGAAAAAAATCAGTGCACTAAAAATCGATTTGATATATAGATTATTAGGTTATAGGACCTTTGTCCAGAAGGAATAAGCAAGGCCTACGAGGTCTGATCTTTTTGCAAGTAAAAATATTAACTAAAATGAAAGATATAAGACATAGTATTGGAATGATATGATATTCCTTCAGAATATCATCATTATCATGCTCATGACATTAATAATCATGGAAGAAAACTTACCTACCATTATAGGGAACATAAAATTCCTAATAAACAACTTTGTTTCTTTCTCTCTTGCTGAAGTTTTTCAAAACTGTTCTGAAGGAGGAATGTAGTCTGTCCTGTCTAAAGCTATTCTTACATTACTCTCATGGTCCCTGGACACAGAAGGGCAGAATCCTTCAGTCTTCAGAGTCACTGTGGCCAATGACCTCTTCAAACAGGTAAACAGATAAGATAGGACCCTATGACCAAAGCTTTCTATAACCTTTAGCCTAAATTTACACATCAACAAGGGAAAGGTGTGTGTGCACAAAAATGCTAGTGAGCCCTTCCTGCCCAAGATGGAGGAAATGAATCAAACCATTAAAACGCTAAGGCAGGAGAATGAGTTTATTCAACAAGTATTTACTGAGCCCTTACTATATGCCAAGCACTATTTTATGTGCTAGGAATACATTCCATTGATTAAAAAATACAAAATCCCTGTCTTCATTGTGCTTACACTCTAGAGGAAGGATACCAGACAATGAACATAATAAATAATTTACATAGTAAGTTAGAAGGTAATGAGTACTACGGGGGGAAAAAAAAATAGAGCAACTGTGAGAATGAAGACAAGTCTTATTTGGAAAATTTCCCAAACCGGACACACACAAAAATATGCTTCTTTCTTGGAAAGTCTATGTGCCTGTCAGTAAAAAAAGAAAATATTTCTGGCCCCTTAATGTTCATAGGATTTTCAAGCAAGAAATTACAGGGGTTTTAAAAATATAAAAGTGGGATTGAAAATTAAGCAGAGTAACTTTCATAAAAGAGGAGTTCCATACAGAATTTGTGAGGCATTGGAATCTGTGTTTACTGCTGGAGAATTTCCCACAATTCTAGCAAATTCCATGAATCTGGCCACACTGCCAACCGCAGTAGATCTGGAGAGTCAAGTGTCAAAGAGGCTACCAGGTCAGAAAATGTGGAAGAACTCAAGTAGCTTTCCAGGATTTTTTGTTTTATTTTCCATTACCTTTTTTAGAATACAGCCTAGTTTTTGTGATATTCTTGTTTCGTTAGAGAAGAGTGAGCTCACTAAAACGGAAAAGTGAAAAACAGGAATGCCTACATTTCCAACACCATCTCCAATCTCAAATTGTTTAAAATGCACACGTTTATTGTATATCAGCAGACCCAGGTTTTTTGACACCGTTATCAGAAGTTGTTGGCTTTGAACTACCAGGAAGATTTTTTCCCTCTTTGATTTAAATTCACATTTCATTTCAACAAAGCAACCAAAATAATTAATGAATTAGGTTCTCTATGTAAGAAGTGAAAATAGAAAATAAATGGTGTCATCTTTGATCAGAAAGTTGTATTTCAGCAAGATGGGGCAGAGGCAGCAAGTCCAGGTTACAGGACCAGGAAAAGGGAGTGTCCACCCACAGGATACTTAGAAATTGATTACTAAAACAGCAGCCTGTTCTAGAGGTAATAATGTCATTAGGTTGTGATAATTCTCCAGAAACCCCAATAGCCCGGGATTAGGAACATCTGGAAATTGTTCAGATGACACACATTTGTTTCCTGTGTTAAGGCTTCCGTGATGCCTCTCCATGGCACCTGTCACCATTTTCTTTCTTTGCAAACCTCCTCCTTTCAAATTAGAAAGTATACATAAAGTGCAAGTAAGATTCAGTCCCTCGACCGTGCTTTCAGGTTCTTGCTTTGACAGCCAGGATTACCACATCTAACAATTAAACCGCTGGCCAACTAGGTTGTCTGCAGGTATTTCTGGAGTTAGCAAATGAGTTCATCTGGCAAAAAGAGTGTCTGAAGGTAGGTGCAGTCTTGGCAGGAAAACACAAAGTACCATACAGGGATCTGAGTGATGTAAGCAGTGGGGGGCTGGCAGGGGGGAGGGGGGGTCCTTGTCACCGAGTCGCTGAAGAAGAGGCCTTCTTTGGATCTCAACTCTTAAAGCAAATTCAGAAACTGTTACTAAAAGTGAATGAGGCCAGCGGATTTCAGAGCAGGGTCAGTCCTCAGTAAGGGCAGGTTCAGTCTTCCCTGGGTTAGGAACAGAAAAGAAAACAGAGAGGTTAAGGAGACAGATCTGATGAACTTCATGTCACAAACGTCACCCCCAAAACCTCTAGCAAATGCTTCCCATCTCATAGAACAAAGCTGAATAAAGGACCTCCTGATGGGGCTTAGAACAATGTATTTTCTTTGGTATCTGCTAGGGAGACTGTTCAAACAGGTCATGATGTTACATGACCTATTACATGATGTTACATGCAATAGGTCACGTAACATTACATGATGTTACATACATGTTACATACATGTTTACTGTAGGATTTCTTAGGTTAATTTTTCTTAACATGACCATAAACACAGTGATTCTTCAAGAAAGAGATACTGTATGTAACAATTCCCACATTTGGGGACCAGGAATTGACCTTCTCACAAACTATTCATAACATGTCTTTCAATATAATGTATTTTGGGAAAATATGCCTTATAATACTGGTTGGAGGGGACAGGAAAGACATTTAGTCATATTCAGTTTATATTACATGAGCCTGGTTTTTATACTGAGAGTCACATTCCCATACCAATATAATAAATGAACCACGGTGGCTGGGTTCCATTGCATTTCCTTTGTAATGTACCAAAACCATGGGCAAAATTTAATGTTGTATTTAATTGGTGAATATTAATAATCAAAAGTTAACCATATCCCATCTATAACAAACTGTCCCACAGTCAGTGGGCATTCACAAGGGATGTTCTTTGCATTTTTTTCTGTTTTTCTCAGCAGAGCTAAGGCCAGGGTTTCAGAACTAAGTCTGTCATGATGCCATTTATATATATGTGTGTGTGTGTGTGTGTACAGATAGACAGCTGAGACTGAACAGAGTATATTAGCATATACATAAAAAATTTAAATAAAAATAATGGATTGACTTGAGCAAAAGTCACAGAAAATTATCAAACACATACTAGTTAAATTCCTGAATTTCTTCTTGGCTTCTGCCCTTTCTTCAGCATCAAAGTACCAAACAGTCATGGCGTATCTGTGAAAGATAAAAAGATTAGAAAAGAGGTTTAAAAATATGACCGAAAAATAAAAATACTATAAATTTCACATAACAGACATTTGTAACGCCAACATTTAAAAATTTTCCTATTATCAGAAGTCCATCCCAATTTTAATTTAAAATAAACGTCTCTGGTTTCAAGTCTATTTAAATGTAATAAAACATGTAAGGAATTCCAAGTATGCACCACCCATTATCCTGGGCGGTGGGAATTGAAACTGTCCTGTGAATACAGCAGCCTCTTTCTCAAGGAGCTCAGGCTCTAGCAGGGAGGGGAAAGGCAAATGAACAAATAATATAACAGGTCCAGATGAACTACATAAGAAAGGGCTAGAAGCGACTCATTCAGCAAGTCATTCAGCTAAAGTCTGAGGGACCTAAGCTGGTGGGGAGAACACAGAGATGAGGAGTGAAGCTTTTGAAGAGTAACTTATCGAATGACAGGACGTAAAATTCTTGACTTTTGTCTTTAGTTTTGGACACTGAGGCAAAGAAGCAATGGGATATTGGTACCATCACGTTTTCTACTATGTCCCATTTATGGGCTAGACTATACAGGAGTAATTTTATGCATGAGGTTCCAAAAAGTTTTGTTTCATTATTAGTAGTAGTTACTGGAATTTCTACAGAACTTGAATTTTTCCAAAGGCTTTCCATCAACACGTGGTGTTAAGGTTTCCCCGGTGACCCTAGTCATAGAGGAACTGGGGAGGAGCAAGGAAATTCTGCACAAATGACAAGGACCCATTAATAAGCCACAAACAGGCTTTGGTGGGAGAAGTAGTTATCTGCTCTCCTAGGGCACATCCCAATTTGACATTTCATAGGCAACTCTGTGTGGGGCTCAGATCTGTCACTTCTGGAGGGGGACACATAAACCTTAAGCACTTAACACCTGTGACTTTAATTTAATTAGTCTTGTTAAGGTTTAGTCATTATCTTTTCTACCCAACCTCTCTCCTCCCTGCCCCCAACTGTTATTCCCAATTCAGGCTGTACCCCACAGCGCTCCAATACCACATGGTTTACAGCTTTTGCCATAAAACAGATGCAAATGAGATAGAATCTGAAACTAAGATTCTATCAAGAGTTTCTGGGCATCCCGGGTGGCACAGTGGTAAAGAATCCACCTGCCTGTGCAGGAGATGTAAGAGATGCAGGTTCAATCCCTGGAGGATCTCCTGGAGAAGGAAATGGCAACCTACTCCAGTATTCTTGCCTAGAAAATTCCACGGACAGAGGATCCTAGAAGGCTTCAGTCCATGAGGTGGCATGGGTGGACATAAATGAGTTGGACATAGTTGGACATAAATGACTAAGCATGCACACACAAGAATTTCTATATTAATAGTAAACAATACTAAATTGTTCCATTACTCTGAAAAATCTTCCCATGTGTGATCTAAAGAAAGGATTCTGAAAAATCCAATTGTTGGGACATGTTGGGTACAGTAAACCCAATCCAATTTTAAGCTAAGCAAAGGGGGAAAAGGAAAAGAAGTCAGAACAAATTCCTCCTTGTTTTTTTTAAAATTAATTTATTTTTTAATTGAAGGATAACTGCTTTACAGAATTTTGTTGTTTTCTATCAAACCTCAACATGAATCAGCCATAGGGATAAATATATCCCCTCCCTTTTGAGCTTCCTTTTAAATTTTATTAGAGTATAGCTGATTTACAGTGGTGTGTTACAAATTCCTCTTTCTATTCTCAAGGTTTTTTCTCTGCTTGCAACTGGCAGCTTGTAAACTCATCCAGAGTTAACCAGATAGGATTTCTGACATGTGGCAGTCAACATTCTCTAGGCATAGTTCAACATTGGGCTTTTTTTTTTAAAGGGAGGGTGGTGAGCAAGAAAGAAGAGAAGAGAAAAAAGCGCTCTGGGAAATTTGGAATCTGAGACTCTCACTTAATGGAAAACAACTTGTTAATAGTTGAAACCAATGTTAGACTTTATATGTTAAAGAAGCCACATTTTCTCCTTTAATTTTTATTGACTTCAAACAGGTTTGCTCTCTGCTTAGGGGGACGGTTGGTCCCTTGTCCGTAAACAACACACCATTTGAGAATTCTCTGGGAACTGGGGTTTGTCCGAGAAGGTTCTCAAGAGCAGTCGTGGCCCTGGCTGTTACCTGGTCGCATAGGAGGGCTGGACTTCGTGTGGGTTCCTGCGGTCTGACCAGAAGAACAACAGTCTGTCAAAAATGGGCTCCACGTCCGCTATGAATGATTTCCCTTCTGGAAATATCCGCAGGACCCCACCATGTCGCTGAGGGCCACAAAGAAGGTAGATTACGTCTTAGCCTCACACACAGTTCATCAACGATGATACTTCAGTCTCATTAGAAACAAAGCTGTCTTCCATCTGCCACGGCAAGCATATGTTATTCCCAAATTTTAACTCCAGTGCCATCCTTTGTATTAAATGTCATCTTAAACTTGACTAGACATACCGAAGTCTTCTCACCCCCACAATCTCAAAGCCCATGGATACAAAGTAGAGTTCTACTAGATCAGTTATACGGACTTGCCAATATCTGACTGTTTGACCCATAACCTCCTCTCCGCCCCAGCCATTTCATGTAATTCAATCTAATATTAACAGCTCCAGAGGACAGTGACCACATATAGCCTCCCCTTCAATTAGAATTTACAGTTTTCTTTTGAGTTCCCCTATCTCCTATCTGATTTCATCAGCTGGAAGTTACATGCTCTTTTTTTCCTGAGTGCTCAGACCACCTTATCTATATCTCTTATGACATATACCACTCACTCTCCCCCTCGAATTACATTTTTTTACATGTACCTCCAATCTGTCCTACTAGAATAATCTTGTCAAGACAGAATTCTGGTCTTACATGTTGATGGTTCCCCACAGCATGATGCTTGGCACTAGCAGGCACTCAAAAATTTTTGGAATAATTTCAAACTTTGCGATTTATCATCACTGATCTGACAACTTGATTCTCTTGCCTGTAACACTACCTTTCAAGATTTTAAAGGATAACTAAGGAATATATTTCAGTCATGCTATTAAATAGGGAACTGACACAAACCTTGTCACTAATTCACTGGTTTCCCAGGTTTACTTTTTCTGACCCCAGATAAAATATCCTTGCTTTATGACAGCTAGTATCTGGCCTAATGAATAGGAAATGGAGATGCAGAAGGTTCAAAAGCCAGATAAGCTTGAAAAGTTCTCCAACTTCTCAGACTCCTAAATCATCCTTAACTTTTAAAAAACATACAAATTCCAGACAAATGTCTGTGAGCATGGCACCAGACTTCATATCTCTATCTATATATATGTTCAAAAATACAAAAACAAGCTACAAAACTTTGGCATTCACAATCATAGTAAACCATGGCAAGAGGCCACCAAGGAGACATTTCACCCAGAGAGAAGACTGTGTGGGAAATGTCACTTGGGGATGTTTTAACATCCTACGGTTCTATTTTTGTGAAATTCTCTCAGTGTTGCTCCTGGCAGGGAAAAGTATATATCTTATTCCACAATGAGAATCAAGAATCCTATCAGCTCTGGATTAGACTAAAAACACTGATCCCAATTTAAAAAAAATAAAGTACCTTCTCCTCATCAATCATCAAATTACAACCTATAACCTAATAAAGGCCCTACTCACCCACCTCCATCAAATTAACTTTGCATCTATTATTTTCATCTCATCAACTTTAATACTAAAACCATACCAGGAAAAAAGGATAACACGAAATAGAAAAGATTTATCAGTGGGAATTATGAACTCCAAACTCTCCTCTGCTGCTACTGCTGCTGCTGCTAAGTCACTTCAGTCGTGTCCGACTCTGTGCGACCCCATAGACGGCAGCCCACCAGGCTCCCCCGTCCCTGGGATTCTCCAGGCAAGAACACTGGAGTGGGTGGCCATTTCCTTCTCCAATGCATGAAAGTGAAAAGTGAAAGTGAAGTCGCTCAGTCATGTCCGGCTCTTAGCGACCCCATGAACAGCAGCCGACCAGGCTCCTCCGCCCATAGGATTTTCCAGGCAAGAGTAGTGGAGTGGGTTGCCATTGCCTTCTCCGAAACTCTCCTCTAAGTCATCTGAATTCTTCTCCTGTGGTTTCTAACCCCTCCCTCTACTCGCATTATCCCAAGTACCTTGGCATCCCAGTCCTTGTTCAGATAGTAGATGCAGGTGATGCAGCGGCCGTCGCCGTTGGGGTTGTCCACATGTCGAACATAGCCTGTTCCATTTCCTGGGTAGCAAGCCACCATCGCCTATAGAGAAATCCAAAGGAAGCTGGTTAACAAAGCTGAGCCAAGCATCTCCCACCAGTGAACAGCTGAATAACATAGTCTCCTCAGCCGCTATGGGACACAGGTATCTGCTGGCCTCTTCAGTTTATGTACAGTGCATAAATTTGGACTCTTCAGCATATGACATTAACATCCAAGTTATATCTTACGGCTCAGCCCGGTGGAAAGCAGTTCAACAATAATCGCACAATTCTAGAACATTTTAGATAGCATCTATGTTGTCATTAGAATGTCCCACCCCTCTTAAATCTTTCTTTTTGAAAAGGCAGGTTCTGGGTTCCACCCTAGACCCACAAGATCAGAATCACTAGGTTTAGAGATTTTGCCTTACTAGCAAATGCCCCAGAATCACCGAATCAATCACTATCTTAGATCAATGGCTAAGATACTTGCATTTACAAAGACACAGGAACCAATCACGAAGGAGAAAAAGGTTAGGCTTGCTCAATGAAATGCTCAGGACAAGAAAAAATAGGGAAGGGTCAATGGAAACTGTGGCCCAACTTGTCAGCATGTGAAGTGAAGTGAAGTCGCTCAGTTGTGTCTGACTCTTTGCAACTCCATGGACTGTACACTACCAGGCTCCTCAGTCCATGGAATTTTTCAGGCAAGAGTACTGGAGTGGGTTGCCATTTCCTTCTCCAGGGGATCTTCCCGAACTAGGGATCGAACCCAGGTCTCCTGTGTTGCAGGCAGACGCTTTACCATCTGAGCCACCAGCAAAGCATAAATGACATTCAAATCCAGTTCAGAGAAAAAAACCCACAGACATCTTAATGCATTTTTCAAAGCTTATCTTTTTCCTATTGAGAATTATCAAATTAAATGATTCTCTTCCTTTTGCCCAAACACTACCTCTATCATTCAAGTGGAGAAATAGAGAAAGAAGCCAAACTAAAAATCCTACTAAAAATTAGTATTAGGGAATTACTACGAAGAAAGTAACAAACCTCTAAATGTTCCCTGGAAAATTTATAGGAAGGGATAGAAAAAATTAGACAAAGTGTAAAAAGCCAGTTATTTTCACAGGACATTGCCTTATTTCTAAAATATCTTTATAGGGATGAGATACTTGCAGGGAAGATATTGGTAACACAAGATGAGAAAAGGGATGTTTCCTTTTTGTTTGCTGATGTATTCTTAAGTGCCTAGAACAGTTCCTAAAACATGGGACGTATCTGTTTAAATTTTACTTTGGAGAGGAGGATGCACACCACAGTGCTTGTAGGATCTTAGTCCCCTGACCAGGGGTTAAACCTGTGCCCTCGGCAGTGAGAGCTCAGAATCCTAACCACTGGACCATCAGAGAATTCCCTTTTTCTGTTTTGCTTTTGTTTTAAAATTTGATAAGTAAATGAATCATTAGCAGGCAGGTCTTCCCGCTAAAGAGTAAGTTTATTTTCTACCTAGATCAGTAGGGATTTTGTCATTTTAAAAGCACATCTTCAAACATACATGTAGCAATTCAGTTCACAATTTCCTTCACAAATGGAAAGACTGTTTCATTGGTGAAATACCCGCCAAATAGAGCCCACACTAATTCACTAGTGGCTCAAGAATTAGCTTCAGTGCCATGAGTGCCAAGTCACTCCCAGTGGTAACACGAACACATGAACGAGGCATGCACCTGAAAGGCCTCACACATACTGCATACTAGAACAAAAATAAGGCTGAAGAGTAACTCAGTTTTACAATGATCTTAAGGCTTAAATTACCATATCTCTCAAACTCTATATCCCCATGCAGCTAGCAATCCCCATATCCTATCTTTGAATGTCAATGCAATGCCATCTTAAAGCTAATGTTAGGCTGTTAGCTTGAACATCTTTCAGAGATGGAATTCTGAGGTTACTGCAATTGAGATTTAACAAATGATACCATCAAGCAAAGGATGGCTTGGGGAAAGGTGATTGGTAGCAGATAGAAATGATGGGCCTAGCTAGGGAAGAGATGAATGAAGTCGACTATAATGACTAGGGAATTACCCATCCCTGGAAGCAGCTATTAGGATTATAAGAGCCACCACTAAGCCAATAATGAACGTCACTTAAGCCACAAATAATTAGAGACTGGATTCCCTACCAACTCAGCCTCTCCCCACTGTGAAGCTCTGAAAAGAAGAAAAAGTACTCCATCAATGCTACATAATCTTATGTTCTTAAACAGCTCTACTCTAAGGAAAAGGTCAGTGGTCTGGATGCCTGCCATCTAATTCACCCTGCAACTAATTATGTGATTCCAGGCTTGGTGTCTTTCCTTTAAAGGGCTTAGGTTACCTGGCCTCTGATGGTCCAAGAAGGTCTAGCACTCTATCTAGGCATCACCCCTACAAGCAGCAACAGAGTTCTTTGGGGCGTTAGGAAGTACTTATCTGCCTCAGGACTCAGCTTAGATTAAAAACTGAAAAAAAAAAAAAAAAAAGATACAAACTCACAAAAGTACCTCTTTTATGAATTGCTGCATCTATAAAACACACCCAGAGTGAAGGAGCTGGCACATTCCAGGGGATTTATTTTTAGAACAAAACTCCTAATGTCAGCAAAGTATCTGATTGATTAAGGGAGAGAAACAGAATTTTTCTGGCCAGAGTGAATCTTCACCTTCTCTTTTGGTTCCTGAAACCATAGCATCAACTTCAAAACAATGGAAGGAAATCATTGTGAGCCTCAGTGGCCCTGTTGAAACCACACAGGCCAGTTTTATCAGTGTTTTCTGGACAAGAGCCACACGAGATGGGTCTTGGCTTGGGCGCATTCCCAATATTTGTTGGGTTCTGACATAGTCCAAAATCACAGAGGCTAAGGATGCACTAAGGATGCAAGGCTCACTTCATAACAAGTCACACGTTTCTGTGCCAAATCGTGCACGGGGCAGAAACAAACCCCGGAAACTGATCAGGTCAACGGAGCTGCTATCCAAACCTCATCAAGCAGGGAAGGGCTTTAGACTGTACAGAGGAGAACGCTCCAGAACAATAAGAACATCACCAGAGTATTTCAGGATCAAGTGACAAATATGCTGTGCAGTTAACACTGAAACCCACCAGCAGGAAGTTTCCCTTATCGCTGACTTTTTACTCATCAAAACTTCTGGACTAGATTAATACTTGAAATTTATACAAGTTTAATAAGGTGTCAGGGTGACCAGCACTACACATACAATTTAGTCCTATAGTTCTATCCTTGGATGTGCTGATAAATCCACATGTCTCCTTAAGCATTCACCTTCCCTTCCTCTGGCCCCACAGTGGACTCCTCTACCTGCTCCCTATCCCCACTTCATCCCCAGAAGTCTCTCTACAACTTTTAACAGAAGAAAATGAGTGGAGAGGGGTGAACCCCTCCCAGGCTTCCAGACTGGCTCTAGACCAGAGATAGGCGCTCTGGATACCTAGGCGGCTTCGAAAATGTACACAGACGTAGAACTTTAACAGCCAAACCCAACTAACAAAATATGCTCCCCAAATGCTGCAGGTGGAAAACAGGGTTTCTGTTAAGAGTTCTTAGTAAGTCGGCTTTGTGAAAAGCCATATCTCATCCATCCCAAAGGTAAAGTTGAAAAAGGAAAGTGCAGGATTTCCATCCCAGCGCCTAAACAGAATGCTCTTAATTGAAACCAACCACAGCTTGATCACATGTATACACCACTTCAAAAAACTGGTGTTGGCAACCTCCACTGTCCATTCAGCAATAAGGATCATTTTAGATTCACAGGTGGGAAGGGGATACATCTGTCCCATCCCCTCTTCCACTCAGACTCACCACTTCATTAAAAAGAGTCAGTAACATAGATTTTCTACAGAAATGTACTATATACATCATGACTTCAGCATCAGTCACTAGTATGACTTGATCTTAAGGTAGAGAGTGACGTTTTATAGAAATTTTAACTTAGCACATTAAAACAGTAATCAACTCATTTTACTTGCCACATTGATAATAAATATGAATTCATTTTGAAAAATTTGCTAAAAAGAGCGTAACTTTGAAGCTGCCAGGTTGAGTAACTTTAAACTGGTATTTTGGTCCACTGCCAAATACTAAGCCCCTCCAACTGTGAAACAGAAATACCAGCCAATCTTGGTAAAGATTTGTTTTGAATTATGGAAGGTCCCTAAGCAGAACATACCTTTAATAAAATGCAACCTAAATACAGAATAACCTGTATTTAACCTGTTCACATCTCAGTTTTCTCACCTATAAAATGGGTTTATGAGGATTGAAGGTGTGAAACACAGTGTAAGGCCTGGCACATACCAAACACTGCTTTGTTGCTGTTATGTCCAACTCTTTGTGATCCCATTGACTGCAGCATGGCAGGCTTCCCTGTCCTTCACCATTTCCCAGAGTTTGCTCATACTCATGTCCATTGAGTCGGTGATACCATCCAACCATCTCATCCTCTATCATCGCCTTATCCTTCTGCCTTCAGTCTTTTCCAACATCAGGGTCTTTTCCAATGAGTCATATCAGGTGGCCAAAGTAATGGAGCTTCAGCTTCAGCATCAGTCCTTCCAATGAAGGATCAGCTTCAGCATCAGTCCAACCAATATTCAGGATTGCTTTCCTTTAGGATTGACTGGCTTGATCTCCTTATTGTCCAAAGGACTCTCAAGAGTCTTCGTCAGCACCACAGTTCAAAAGCATCAATTCTTTGGCACTCAGCCTTTTTTTTTTTTTACTGTCCAGCTCTCACATCCATATGTGACTACTGGAAAAACCATAGCTTTGACTATATGGACCTTTGTGGGCAAAGAAATGTCTCTGTTTTTTAATACTCTGTCTAGGTTTGTCATTGCTTTTTTTCCAAGGAGCAAGCATCTTTTAATTTCATGGCTGCAGTCACCATCCACGTGATTTTGAAGACCAAGAAAATAAAGTCTGTCACTGCTTAATGTCAGCTATTTTTAAAATATGCACTGAAGATGCGCATGTTTGTGTTCCCCTCAACTGGGGCTTCAGAATGTCTCCGCTTAGGGGATCTGATCCTACCTAAGTGTTTTGCAGCTTCAAATGCAGGGCTGAGAAACTCACATAGCCTGTGCCATTTGCAAGTAACAAAATATTGAGGAGTTCCCTGGTAGCTCAGCTGGTAAAGAGTTTGACTGCAATGCCGGAGATCCCAGTTGGACTCCTGAGTCGGGAAGATACTCTGGAGAAGGGATAGACTACCCACTCCAGTATTCTTGGGCTTCCCTGGTGGCTTAAATGGTAAAGAATCTGCCTGCAATGCGAGAGACCTGGGTTTGATCCCTGGGATGGGAAGATCCTCTGTAGGAGGGCATGGCAACCCACTCCAGTGTTCTTGCCTGGAGAATCCCATGGACAGAGGAGCCTGGCAGGCTATATTCATGGGGTCACAAAGAGTCAAGACACGACTGAGCGACTTTCACTTACTTAAGATATTGAAGCCGATCAGGTATATATGTGTCAGAACTCTGGAATGTGAGCTATGCTACCTACAACTAGGGAATTTTCTATCCTTGGCAATGAGAGGCAGACATTAAAAATCTTCAGGTTTTAGGACGGTTGCAGGTAACTGAACCAGATTTGTATATAAACTCTCCTGAATATTTTTAACCCTAATTGTTAAATCAGAGCCACACACACACACACATAAAAATACATCAGGCTGGATTTTGAGATCACTGTCTATGGCCCAGGAACTGTCTGTGACACTTCCTGAGCTACACGGGGGTGCTTTCCCTGTCTCTCTTTACCAGGCTCAGCTATATCCTTCACTGCCATCCACACTGCACAGGCCTTCATCAAACCTCTCTCACCTCAAGTCCTTCCCCCACATCTGCTCCAGACACAGCAAGGCCCAGGATCCTTCCTCACTATACCATAAGACACCAACCACACAGAATGTTGGATGAGTAAAACTTGAGAAAAAATACACAAGACCATGCACCTTGTTTAGCTCAGAAAAACAGCCAAGCAATCAGAGTGGAGAATGTAATAGATGAAGTTTACTGGCCAGAAATGGGTCCAATTTATATTACCTAAATCAGACAAATATCATATGATATCACTTATACATGGAATCTTAAAAATGAATGATACAAATGAATTTATTTACTAAACAGAACTCACAGACCCAGAAAACAAATTTATTGTTACCAAAGGGGAAGGGAGGGGGATAAAGTAGCAGTTTGGGATTAAAATATACACAGTACTACATATAAAATAGATAACCAGCAAGGACCTACTTCATAGCACAGGAAACTCTACTCAATATCTTGTAATAAACTATAATGGAAAAGAATCTTAAAAAGAATATATGTGTGTATGTAGATATGTATGTGTAACTGAATCACGCTGCTGCACACCCAAAATTCACATGATATTATGAATTAACTATATTTAAAGAACATTAAACAATATATATTACCTAAATCACTTAAATTCATACAATATTCACAAGGCATGTTTACAAAATAATTACAACTACACAAAGCCTTCTCCAAGAGTTTCAAGAAAATGTCACTAAACAGTTCACATTGCTGCCAGTTTTAGGAAAAAAGTCAGCTCTTAATGTGTTGCTGAACAGCTCAGAAGCATGCTTTAGAGTCTTTATATTCATTCTAACTTCAGAAAAAAGTATACAAACTATCACTAGTTATCTTGGCATCTTGCTTGTTATCTATCTGGTTATTTAAGAGCAAGTCTAGCTATTTCCTTCCTCCTACTGCCCAAGTTAAAGACTGATGTAAGGGAATGAAGAAGAAATGGGGAAAATGTTCTTGGTGGGCAACAACAAGAGCTGGATCCAGCTACCACGTTCCCCTTCCCAGAGTTTCAGCATCTGACCATGCTGATCATGTTCAGAAAATTCAGAACATCAAGCAGTCAATATCCAAGAGGCAAACAAACCCCAAGT
>SJYQ01025634.1:0-38051 GCA_006410935.1 Redunca redunca
TCAAAGCAAGGGGCCCAGCTAGGGGGTCACCCATGGCCTGGAGGGAGAGAAGCTGAATGCGGGTGGGGGCGGGGGGTAGTGAGCCTGGAGGGAGGCAGGCAGGGGACGGAGATGTGGACAAGGAGAAGCTCAGGGCTGAAGCGTTAGAATCTCTCAGGTTCCCTTGGTGGGGGTGTGGAGCTGGAAGGGGGGTATGGATGCAGAGGATTCGTTCATGTATGTGTGTGTGCGTGCGTGTATGTATGTGCCCTCATTCGGGGGTACATGTGGGGAACTGGTATCTTGTGGTGAACGTCTTGCGTGTGACTCATAAGCTGTGTTATGAGCTGGGTTGTAGAAGGTTATGTGTGTGGTGGGCACAGTGGGCTGTGGGGATATGGTCTCCGTGGTCTGTGTGATAGAGAAAGAATGTGCAGACAGCATCTGTGTAGTGATTGGTGGGGCGGAGGGGAGATGGCGCACATTTAACTGAAGCCACGTGTGCCTTTCAGTGCTGAGGGTGGGTCCCCCAGACCTGGGGAGTCAACAGGTGTCCAGGCACATTCGGCCAGGGCTCCAGAGTTCTGGGGCTTCCTTCACCTCCTCCAGCCTCCCCACTTCGTGGGGGTCTTTTGGGGAGTTTTCAGAAGTCTCAGAGCCTCCGTTTCTCCTGCTGAGCCTGGCCTACATGATCTGCTCTTGCGGGGTAGCTGAGAGGCCGCTGAACTGGTGATGGGAGAAGGTGGCTAGCACCCTGTGGGCCGCAGCACAAGGACGGGGTGCGCGGTTCAGGCTGGAGGCTGCTCCATGCACCGCTCCCCTGGCTCTGCTGAGCTGCTGTCCTGGCTTCCTATTTGGCCTCCAGGAGTGTCTGCTGGCCAGGCTGCTGGGTGCTCCCTGGAGAGCCCCACCTGTGCCAGTCGCGTATGCCAGGGTAAACAGGGCACTAAGTGTCTGGGCTGGTGCCGGCCGCAGGCTGGGCACTGCTTCCCTCACTGTGGCTTAGGTTGCCTCCTCCAGCTAAATGACAGGTCTGAGGCTCCAGGCCTCATAAACAGTGTTTTCTGGGCAGGTGGGGTCAGAGGGACCTGGTACACAGACAGATAATCAAGTTTAATAGGGGGACAAGTTGCCACCTCTAGGAGAGCTGTTAGAACCCTGGCCGGGTGTGCCTGGACACCTCTTGCACCTCTCAGGCAGCAGTGGCATAATTATGCATTACTTCCCAACACACACACACACCCCAGCCCACTGCTCCACCAGGTCTTCAGCACAGTTCTTGGCACCTACTTCCCTTGTGGACGCAAATATCCCCTCAGAGGTGACTGGGACGCAGTCAGCTCATCTCATGTTGTCCTGTTCCCTCTTTACAATCCCTGAGTGAAGCCCGGAGAGGGTGAGTCCTTTGCACTACATCGCCCCTGTGAGATGTGGACTTGGATGTGAACGTGGCCCTCCAGATGGCAGAACCACTCCGCCCAACCCCTGGGTCATCATGCCCCCTCCTCTGGGGATCCCAGCCAAAGCCAGCTCTTTTCCTGACTTCCCAGCATCTCCACTTCCTCCCCCTTCCCCTAGCCCCCTTCTTCTCAGCTCCTGTCTCCCAGCTCCTCTGGGCACAGTCCAAGTGAGAAGGGATCACTTACTTCTCTGCCCTCTCTCCTGGCAATTGAGGGGGAGGAGGAGCCTCAGCCCCCCCACCTCCAATGATGCCCCCTGAGGAGGCTGGATTTCTGTGGGAGGGGAACAGGCTCCAGGGGGCAGAGGAGAGGGGACATGGAGGCAGCATGGAGGAGCAGAAGGAAAGTCCCCCTCCTGAGGCAGGCTGCAGGCCCTTCACCCCAACCTTGGAACCAGAGGAGAGGGGCTGAGGAGCCAGGGGCGGTGGGCAAGTGTCCAGGCAGGGGCCTGGACATCCTCCGGGTAGAGATGAGGCTCCCTCCCATCCTGTGCCTTTCTCCAGCCCGGTGCGCACCTCTCTCTCTTCTCTCCTGCCTTTTTCCTCCCCTCCCCTCTCTACTCCTTGAGGGGAGCCGGCCCCAGTGGCTGGAGCTGGTTCCCAGAGTGGAGAGTGGCTTTGCTCAGGGAAGTTCTTGTCCTCAGCCCATGGTCTCCCAAGAGCCATGTCCAGCTTCTCCTTTTTTGGCCCAGGCTCTCCCCGAGACCCCCCTCTGCGTCTGAGCCCCGGAGCCTCTCTTGCTTGTCAGGTGACACGTATGTGACTGCTCCCCAGGAAGGCAGGGAGTGAGGGCAACGCTGGCCGGGTCTGTCTGTCTGTCTGTCTCTCTCTCAGTCTCCCTGTCTGTCAGTCTCTGTCTGTCAGTCACTCGCTCCCTTTCTCCCTGGGAAGGCAGCACTCTGGGAGGCTGGAGCCTAGGGTACAGGACAGTCCGGATCTATGCCATTGCTTGCGTATAATTCTTAGCAGCGCCCCAGAGCACCCTGATTCGGACTACAAATTATGTTCTCATGGCCCCATCAGGGCTGAAGAATCCCACAGCCTCTCCACCTGTTTCTGCCTCCTGGGAGAGCTGTGTAGCCTGCTTGGGCCTTGCCCAAGGATAAGGAGGCCAGAGAGCAAAGCGAGGAGCTGTATAAATAGCCATTTGGGGGGAGGCCCCCCAGCACTGGGTAGGGCAGATCTGCTTGCTGGAGAGGGAGGAAGGAGAGCTGTGGTTGCCCCCAAGCAGCATGTAATTTAGGATTTATTTTGGGGCATTCTCTCCAGCTCCGGGTGGGGCTGAGGTTAATTTAAGGAGTAGAGGTTGGATGGGGAGGAAGAGAGGGAAGCCCTCCCTCTGGGCCTGGTGGGGAAGAGGGTCCTTTCTGAGAAGCCCACTGTCCTCTGTCCCTGGGTCCCTCTGTCACACAGAGGCCCCCCGAGGTCACTTCTGCACCCGCCTTGTCCAGCAGCCCACGGTTGTTGGCAGTCTCCTCCAAGGCCTGGGGCTTCAGGTCATGGGTCCCAGCGCTCCTCCCACCGCCAGGCACTGGAAGCTGCTAAGGGTTGAGGGAAGTGATGCTGGCAGGGCAGGGACGCTGCTGGAGGGCCCTTGGGCTGGGGAAGGAGCAGCAGTTCCTTGCTGGGAGGTGTCTGAGCCATATCAGCTCTTCCTCTCAAATATCCCATTCTCTGTCCTCCCGGGGCTCCCAGCCTGACGGAGGAGATGCCCTCAGGAGCCCTGGGTCTCAGGGCAGGCTGGACACAGGCTCTCCTTTCCAAGAGTGACCAGCCATTGTTTTCTTCACAACCTCTATCATGATCTTAATTTTTAGTCTTTATTTGTTTACGAGTTTATATTTTGTGTTTCTTCTTGAAACTTAAACTCTGTGATGACAGGTACTTTATCTAGTCCCTCCAGGTATCTTCAACACTTGCCTAGCAGAGTAAGAGCTCAGTAAGTATTTCTCAAATGAATGAGTGAAAGAACAGGAAAGCAGTGCCTGAATAGAAAGCCCTGGGTCAAGAGGCAGCAGTGGACAAAGTCTGAGGTCTTCTCCCTTGGTATTCCAGGCCGTTCACCTTGTAGCCTTCTGCCCGCTCTGTCCCACTGTCTGGGGCCACCAGCCACCTGATCTATTGGCTTCCACCCAAATGTTGAGCCCCCCTTTCTACCTTCATGCTCTTTCTCACCACATTCCTTCCTGCTGCAATCCGTCTGGCTCCCATTGTCACTTGACCAAATCCTGCTGGTCTTTCAAGGTCCTAGCCAGAGTCACCTCCTACATGAAGTCTGCCTGGATATCTCTGCTGGATCTAACATAGGTTGTTCTCTGTACCTCTCCTGTCACTGCATGTGTTGGCCAGGGTCATTGCTTCTGTCTGCTTTAGACCTGAGGGCCAGGCTTATCTGGAGCTTTCCTGTGAGCTCAGTTGGAAAGGCAGTGAGCTGCCCCAGGGGCCAGAGGAGTGTGCTCCTCTCTGCCCCAGCTTCTAAGAGCTCTGGGTAATTCTCTGGTGTATATGTGATGGTTGTTGTTCTTGGGGGTAGGGTGTTATTTCGGGAGCCAGGAAGGGCAACCAAAACCCGAGTGGGCTGAGGCTGTCGTGAAGTTTCCCTTAGAAGGATGTTGAGGTGCCTTCTGGTCAGAGAGAAAGAGATGAAGGAAGGCGCATGGGGAAGGGTGGAGGGGGCCCTGAGGCTGGGGGAGGCTGGTGGTCAGAGAGGCAGAAGCTTCTTGGTCCCTAAGCCGCTCATCCCTTCTCAGATCTCGCCTCTGTGACCACTGAAGGTTTTAGCCATGTGTCCTTTCGGAAGCCCCGCGGGGGCTTGGGCGGCCCCTGATTCTCCTGGTTTCCCTCCTGCCTCTCTGGTTGCTCTTTCTCCAGCTCCTTTGTAGGCTCTGCCTTCTGTGTCTCCCCTCTGGTTTGGGCCTGGCCTCTTCCCGCACATTTTCTCCAGGGGCCGTCCACAGGTCTAGCTCCCTAGACGCCATCCCCCTTGGTTCCCTACAGGTATTTCATAGTCAACCGGCATGAACCAGCTCTTATCCTTCCGCCAGTAGCTTACATCTCTGTCAACCTGGCCATCTCTTTCCATGCCACTCTCATTAGCTGGGCTCTGGTGACAGTCACCTCCCCCCGACCTCTGTGGCAGCCTTCTAGTGGCCACCCCACCTCCACTCTGATCACTTTCCAACCGATCCTCAATACTTGTCTAGAAAGTTTGGTCATGTCCTCCTATGCGCCCTTCACCCTCAGCACTCTGAGCTCCCCGTCCACGACCTGTGCCTTCAGTGTCTACAGTCTTGTGGCTTCTGCATTTGGCTTCTTCCTACTACTTACCGGTCGCTTTGCAGGAGCTGCTCCTCTGCTTACAACTCCCGGTTGCAACTTCCCTTCCCTCCTGGTTATCACTGACTCCGGGAAGTCTTCCCTGATAGTCTTCTCAAAGGTCTTGGGTCAGAAGTCTCCTTTCGGGGGCTTCCAGAGCCTTATGTCCCCCATCGCAGAACTCACCACACTTCACTTTACGTCTAGAAGCTCCACTAGAGTGGAGACCGTAACTGCCCGCGACGCCTTGTACCTACATAGTTCCGTAGGTGGAACATTCATTCAGGGGAGACTTACAGGGCGAGAAGGAAGGAAATACAGGGTGCCCACCCCCCCTACCCTGCACCAGATAATGGGCTGGCCTCTGAAGCCATGAGCAGGGAGAAGTTCTGGGACATGGGGATGGAGCAGGAGGCCTTGGTTAAGGTTGTTGGGATGCTGGTTCTGGGGTCAGATTTGAGGCTGCCCCTCACCTGTGCTGATTGCCTTGTGAAAGTTGGCCTCCTGGGAGACACACAGAATCAGCAGAGACTCTGGGGGTGGGAGAAGGCATCTGCCCTCCAGGGTGGGCCAAGGCTCCCTGCTGGCCCCCACCAGCATTTTCTGTGGCAGCCTGAGGTCCAAACAAACTGGCCGCTAATAGATATGACCATTATCTCACCCAGGTCATGGCCAGACCCGGGGGAAGATGCTGCTGCCTGGGGTCTGCAGACAGCCTCAAGTGGAGATCTTCGAGAACCTGTTTCTACCTTGAAAATTTAGACATTTGACTTCTTACCCCATATTATGTCCTTGTTTGTTTTAATATCAAAATAATGCTTTAAATCACTTACCATTGGGGAAAAATTGGACATTCAGCCTGAGCTCTTCTTGCCCTCTTCCTAGGTTTAGAAAGAGTGCAGGACTGGCAGCCACCAGCCTGGGTCTTAGTCCTTCTCTGCATACACATGTGGTGAGCCGGCAATGCCTCAGCTTAAGACAGTGGCCACCATTAAATGGATCAGCGGGTGTGAAGACTTAATGATTCACACATGGAACCCTCGATGCCAGGCTGGCCGCCTCCTTAGGGACTGTAGAAGCAGGAGGGAGCAGCCAGCCTGGCCCCACCCAGCTTCCTGGGAGCAGCCTGGGGGTTGGGGGTCCAGGCAGTGGCCGCCCCCTCTCAGGCTAGAGGACAGGGTGAGCTCACCCTCTGGCCCAGGGAGAACAAGCGGGTAGGAGAATAATTAAAATGCCAGAGGTTAGGATGTGAAGTTACAGTGGAAAGAATGAAGGCCCAGCGCTGTCGGCTGCTGCTTCTCCCACCCCTCTGTCTCTGCCAAGCCCACATTTGATTCTTATTTCGGAGTCGCCAGCACAGCACTGGGGAGGGAGTGGAGAAACCTCACTCCTGCTCATCCTGCCACGTCTGGAGCTGGGGCCCCGCTTGGGGGAGGGGGCTCCCGGGACCCAGAGGAAGAGCCTGGAAGCCCAGAGCCCAGGACCAGGCCAGACTCAGACATCAGGCACAAGGAAAGGGTGGCGTGTGGGGCAAGAGTGGGAGGAGAGGCAGGGATGAAGACCCCCAAAGGATGAAGGACATTCCTTCCTGTTCTCATCGGCCTTTGCTCCTTCGCTTCACTCATTTGAAGCTGAGGAAGAGAAAGATCATCCAACCTCTAGGCTGCCCTCCTGCTTTTGTCCTCCGCCTTGACTCTGGGGACCTCTGATGTCCATTGGTGTGTGCATATACATGGAAGAGATCCAGTTCCAATCTTTACCCTCATGACTTGCTGTGTGACCTTGGGGAAGTCACTGACCCTCTCTGAACCTTGGTCTCATCTGTGAAATGGGAGGTAAATAAGATTAGTGGTTTAAAACTGGGCTCTAAAGAGGTGTCTAGAGGGCTGGGCCCTGCCTTGCCAGGCCACCCTTTCCTGCACATCTCTTATCTGCCCTTCCAGGGACTCAGGAAGTGGGGGCAGCTGCTGGCCCGTCCCCTAAAGAGCCCTGAGCCCCCTCTTCCTGCAGACAGGAGCCGCCGCTGGGGCCAACTCACATTGTCCTGCTCTCAGCTTTCTCCACCGCCCATAATGCACTCCAGATGGTTTCTCCATCCAAGAGCCGAGGCAGCAGATTCCAGAGGGAAAGTGGTTGGGCTCCTCTCTGGGCTCCTCTTTCCATCGAGCTGGAGAGAGGGGGCCGGGGCCAGGGACTGGGGCGGCTGGAAAAATGGAGTGGGAGCAGTGCTAGCTGTATGAGAAGGTGGATATGGGGAGATCCCAGGCATCTTACAGCTGAACAAGGGGCTGGGGACAGGAGGAGAGACCATGGGCTGTGCTGAGATGGGGGCATGGCGCAGAGCGCGTCGGTGACGCCAGCAAAGCTCTTGCCCTGACTGGGCAGCCCACCAGAGCGCTGCCTGTGGGCTCCGAACCCTGGAGAGGAAAGCTCGTCAGCTTTCCCAGTGTTGAGGAAAGAGCATCATTCAATGAGCCAGACACCTGGTTTCAGTCCTGCCTTGGCCACTTCAAGGCTCTGTGACCAGACTTCTTGGAGCCTCAGGTTCCTCACCTATAACATGGGGATGGCTGATGCTGGCCTTGGGGTGGTCATGAAGATGATGCATATAATGTACAGGAAGGCCGCCCACATCTTCAGGTGTTCAGGAAATGCTCTGAGCAAAGAGCTCCCTTAGGATAAAGCCCTGCCTGGGGAGAAAGCCTGTCCTCAAACCCCTCCTGCCGCAGCATTGCAGTGGTTCCCTCAGGACTCCAGGAGGGCTTGAAATTACCCCTTGGAGACGGTTCTGTGAACAGCCCTGGGAGAGAGGGCGCTATGGGCCTGAGGCTGAGCCTGAGCCCAGTGCTTGCCTCCTTCCAGGCCCCAGCCCCCTCTGCCTCAGACTCAGAAGTAGCCCTGGGCCTGGAGAGCCACGTTGACGCACAGGGGGTGAGAAGGGGGGCAGTTTGTCCCCAGCCAGGCCCCGCCTGCTCCTCGCCTCCCCTGCCAGGACAGCCTCTCAGCCAGGCTCACCCTCTCCACCTCAGCTGTACCAAGGGGAGTGCTTCGATTTTTCCACCATAAGAGCCAAGAGCAGCGAAATGAGAAAGAAAGCCAGCCTGGGGCTGAAGTCCCCCTGCCTGCCCCCGTGGTGCATGGGGGATGGGGGAGAGCGAGGCCCCAGCCCCTTCCCTATGCCCACTGCCACCCTCCACCCAGGACACCAGCCTGCTCTAGGACCCCAGGGGCAAAGGATTTATCTGGGAAGGGGAGGAGAAGCCCCTCACTTCCCCACACCCACCATGAGCCAGAGTCCGTGGCTCCCCACCCCCTGTCCTGGAAAAGAAAGAGCAGAGAGGCTGCCTCCTGATTTCCCCACACTGAGCATGGGGGGTGGGGTGGGCGGGGAGTGGAGTATCAGAGAGGAAGGGACAGAATCCCTACTCTTAGCTGCTCCCCTTCTAGACCAAGAGAGGAGACCCCTAGGCCCCTCCTGCTTAAAATCCCCCTCCCTACCCAGCCCCTTCCCTCTCATTGAGCTCCTTCTGCCCAGCGAGCTCCCCTAGCCACTAAACTCCCTCCTCTCACTGGATTGCAATCCCCGCACCACATCCATTCCTGCTTCAGTCTCTTCCTGCCAGGCTGCCCCTTCTATAGTGACCTCATCTCCGGTTACTCCAGGAAACCGCAGCCCCACAGAGATGCAGGCGGTGTCCCACCTGCCCTGCCTACACCTGGTGGTGTCACCTCCAGTCCAAAGCCCACCCTCCCCAGGCTAAAGGCTCCCCCTTCTGCCCCTGCCCACCACCCCCCTGTCGTCCCCATACTGCCCACACCTCCCGCTTGGCAGCCTCTTTTCCAGCTGCCCACAAATGCACCCTAGTGTCTCTTCCCTCCCTCCACTCCTGAACCCCTGAATCACCTTGACTCTCTCCTCTTTCTGGCTGCACTTCTTATAAGAGCTTCTTCCATTCACCCCTCAGCCTGCTCACACTGGCTTCCAACTGAGACCCTGGAGAGGGCCACAGACAGAAACAAGACCAGCCTCACTGCATCGAGATGCTTTACCTGTACTTTGGCCTCCAGAAATCCTCTGTTTAAGACATAACATCCACCAGAACCAGACCAGGACTTCACACTCAAGGTCCACCTTTCAATAAAATATTGCTTCCTCTTCCTCCTCCTGTTTTTCTTCCTCCCCCACTGCCCCCTTCTCCTTTTTTCTCCTTTCTCTTCCCTTCTGTTCCCTACGTTTCAAGAACAGTTCAGTCCAGAAGCCTTTAGATGGGCCAAGCAAGGTAGGCATCCCTAGGGCCGGGAGTGGACAAGGACGTGGTGGCCCAGCACAGGGTTTGGGAGCTCAGTGAAGTAAGGAGAGTGTCTCCAATGGGGAACAGTCAGAGCAGAAAGAGAGAGAGAATCAGTCGAGGCTGTCGTGTAGGCAGATAGGCAGCCCCAGTGTCAGAGCTCCAACAGAGAAACGAGAGTGTCTAAGCCTGACGGCAGCCTGGTCAAGATAAGCAGGATATCCATGGAGGGTGGAGCTCAGTAGGGCAGACTGGACTCCGAGGGGGTGCATAATGTATCTGACCAGGGCAGGGGCCAGGCACTGGCAAGTGGAGTCATGGTACTGAGAAGGGCATCCCTGGAGGGGTGGGGCAGGGCAGCCACTGGGGAGCTTGGTAGGGTGTCAGAGCCTGTTGGGGTGAAGAGCACATCCATGTGGGAGGAAGGGTGCTGGGGGTGACCCGAGGCAGGGGCTCAGAGCCCAGGAGGACTGAGCAGGGATCTGGGTGGGATGGAGAGCAGTGGCAACAGAATATTGGTTACCCACAGTAGGACTGTCCCAATAAATGATTTTTTGAGGGAATTAACTAGGTTTCTCACTGTTGGCAAAAAGTGTTATAAATATGGAAAGAGAAAAAAATAGAATGAACCCCGTGGTGGTGTATTGGAATTGGAGGTATGAATGAGCACTTACGATTTTCAAAATAAATAAACATAGAAATAAACGTTACTGTAGGTGTGTGTGTGTAGATGTCTACATTGTGCATATATGTGTCAATGCATGCACACTTATGTATTGTTGTTCAGTCACTCGGTCATGTCCAGTCTCTGCAACCCCATGGACTGCAGCACATCAGGCTTCCCTGTCCTTTACTCTCTCCACATTGTTGTTTTCGCTAAGTCACGTCTGACTCTTTGCGACCCCATGGACTATAGCCCCACCAGGCTTCTCCAAGGGAATCTTATATACACACATATATTTATTTCCCAGCTTCATTCACTGAGAGGGCCTGGAACAGTTATAGCTTAATGATAGTGAACATAACTAACACCCACATCTTAATTTCTAAATACCATTGTCCACTAGAATGAACCAGGGCTCCTTGGAGAAATGGCTAATTCCAGAACTTGGGTGGGGAAATTACAAGATAAGCCTGGATCATCTTATGCCAGAAGGTTAAGAAGTACTCAGAAATGATTAACAGAGTTCTCATGAGACCCAGCAACCCCATTCTGAAGTATACTCAACAGAAATGAAGACAGGTCCGTGCAAAAACTTGTACCTGGGACCTGCCTGTTGATCCAGTGGCTAAGAATCTGCCTGCCAGCGTAGGGAACGTGGGTTAGATCCCTGGTCCGGGAAGATTCCACATGCCGCAGAGCAAGGAGCCTGCGTTCTGCAACAAGAGAAGCCACTATGATGAGAAGCCCATGCACAGTAATGAAGACCCAGAACAGCCAATAAATAAATAAAATTTAAAACTTGTACCTGGATATTAATAGCAATATCATTCACAATAGCCAAAAGATGGAAACAACCCAAATGCCCATCAACTGATGAACAGGGCTTTTAAAATGTAGTATATCCATACAAGGGGGGCTTCAGGTAGCACAGTGGTAAAGAATCTGCCTGCCAATGCAGGAGATGCAAGAGAGGCTGGTTCGATCCCCTGGAGGAGGAAATGGCAACCACCTACAGTATTCTTGCCTGGAGAATCCCATGGACAAAGAGCCTGGGAGGCTACAGTCAGTCCAAGGGATCACAGAGAGTTGGACAAGACTGAGTGACTGGGCCACACACGCATCTATTCAATGGCATATTAGTCGGCCATAGAAAAGAATGAAATAGTGTACATGTTGCAACTTGGATGAGCCTCAAAAACATTATGCTAAGTTAAAGAAGCCAGTCACAGAGACCACATATTGTATGACTGCATTCATTGGAAATCTGGAATAGGCAAATATACAGAGACACAAAGTAGAATAATAGTTGGTAAGGGCTGAAGTGGGGATGGGAGAATATGGGGATGGTAGGTAAAGGTTATGAGGTTTGCTTTTTTTTTTCAAAAGGTTTACTTTTGAGATGATGAAAATGTTCTAAAATTGACTGTACTGATGGTAGAACATATCTGTGAATACACTAAAACTCATTAAATTTTACACTTACAACGAGTGAATTGTATGGTACGTAAATTATGCGTTAATAAAACTGTCGTTTTAAGAAGTACTCAAAGAATGATGGAGACATCAAAAGCATACAGAAGCCATTGGAAGTGACTTCCATTGGCTAGATATGAATAATTTGAGCATCAAAGTAAATTATATTATACTAATGGATTATAACTTATTGAATAATATAGGAATCCATGATCCCATAATGACATTAAAAAAATAAATACATGGAAAGTTTGTGGAGGAATGGGATATTTACATATTCTCAAAGCATGTAACCACAAAATACTTAGTTATAAAGGGGGAAAAAGAGAAAAAAGAGTAACTTTACAGGTGGTACAGTGGAGAAGCCTGGCAGACACAAATTTAATCAAATGATCAAAGGGAAGATCAATAATGAGACAAATTAAAATCTTGCATCACCTGTTAGGATGAAATGAGAGAGACACAGCATCACTTCTGTGATATTCTTGCACAAACACATAGCCTGAACCTAATCATGAGGAAACTTTGGACAAGCCCAAGTTGACAGACAGCTTACAAAACAATTGGCCTATAATCTGCAAAAGTGTCATTAAGGTCAAGAAAGGATTGAAGAAATGTTCCCTATTGAAAGAGACGAGACACCCAAGAGACAACGTTCAGCTCAGCTCAGGCGCTCAGTCGTGTCCGACCCTTCGACCCCAGGGGCCGTAGCGCGCCACGCCTCCCTGTCCATCACCAACTTCCGGAGTCCACCCAGACTCATGTCCATCGAGTCAGTGATGCCATCCAACCATCTCATCCTCGGTCGTCCCCTTCTCCTCCTGCCCCCAATCCCTCCCAATATCAGAGTCTTTTCCAATGAGTCAACTCTTCGCATGAGGTGGCCAAAGTATTGGAGTTTCAGCTTCAACAAACACCCAGGACTGATCTCCTTTAGGATGGACTGGTTGGATCTCCTCACAGTCCAAGGGACTCTCAAGAGTCTTCTCCAACACCACAGTTCAAAAGCATCAATTCTTCTGCACTCAGCTTTCTTTATAGTCCAACTCTCACATCCATACCTGACTACAGGAAAAACCATAGCCTTGACTAGATGGACCTTTGTTGGCAAAGTAATGTCTCTGCTTTTTAATATGCTATCCAGGTTGGTCATAACTTCCCTTCCAAGGAGTAAGTGTCTTTTAATTTCATGGCTGCAGTCACCATCTGCAGTGATTTTGGAGCCCCCCAAAATAATCAGCCACTGTTTCCACTGTTTCCCCATCTATCTGCCATGAAGTGATGGGACCGGATGCCATGATCTTTGTTTTCTGAATGTTGAGCTTTAAGCCAACTTTTTCACTCTCCCCTTTCACTTTCATCAAGAGGCTCTTTAATTCTTCACTTTCTGCCATAAGGGTGGTGTCATCTGCATATCTGAGGTTATTGATATTTCTCCTGGAAACCTTCATTCCAGCTTGTGCTTCCTCCAGCCCAGCCTTTCTCATGATGTACTCTGCATATAAGTTAAATAAGCAGGGTGACAATATACAGCCTTGACGTACTCCTTTTCCTATTTGGAACCAGTCTGTTGCTCCATGTCCAGTTCTAACTGTTGCTTCCTGACCTGCATACAGATTTCTCAGAAGGCAGGTCAGGTGGTCTGGTATTCCCATCTCTTTCAGAATTTTCCACAGTTTATTGTGATCCACACAGTCAAAGGCTTTGGCACAGTCAATAAAGCAGAAACGGATGGTTTTCTGGAACTCTCTTACTTTTTTGATGATCCGGTGGATGTTGGCAATTTGATCTCTGGTTCCTCTGCCTTTTGTAATGTGATTCTATACTGGATCCTTCTGCTATAATATCATTGGGACCACTGGTGAAACTTGAATTGAGTCTGGATTAGAGGGTGGGAATGTACTAATATTTATTTCCTGATTTTGATGGTGGTATTATATGTAGTATCTAGGAGGACCTCCTTGTTCATAGGAATTACACATTGAAGTGTTTGGGAGGTGATGGCAGCTTACTCTCAGATCAGTCAAAAAAAAAAAAAAGGTTCTTTGTACTATATTTGTGATCTTTCTATGAGTTTGAGGTTGCTCCAAATTAATAAAACTTAGTGATCATGTATGTGAAGAAACTGAACTAATGAATGCCTGAAACCTAAGATAAAAGCAGATCTTGAAAAAAAAAAAGCAGATCTCAGAAAATACAGCTTCACAGGAGATCGAGATATTGAAGTTATCAGGCAGTTTTAAAATACTGTGATTACTCTGTATTATAAAACAGATAAAAAGCTAGATAGTTATGAGGGAATTGGAATAAATAAAGAGTAAAGAATCAGGTGGAATCTTAGAATGAAAAAATATATAAGAATTGAAATTAAGAATTTACTACATAGATCTAAAGGTAGACGAGATGGAGCAGGAGAGAAGATGAGTGAATTGGAAAATAGATCAAGAGAAGGCGATGGCACGCCACTCCAGTACTCTTGCCTGGAAAATCTCATGGATGGAGGAACCTGGTAGGCTGCAGTCCATGGGGTCGCGAAGAGTTGGACATGACTGCGCGACTTCACTTTCGCTTTTCACTTTCATGCATTGGAGAAGGAAATGGCAACCCACTCCACTGTTCTTGCCTGGAGAACCCCAGGGACAGTGGAGCCTGGTGGGCTGCCATCTATGGGGTCGAACAGAGTTGGACACGACTGAAGCAACTTAGCAGCAGCAGCAGCAGGAAATATCTAGATGGAGGCACAGACAGACATAAAAGATGGAGAACACAGAAAATAACACTAATGTTATATGTGACCCAATGAAAATGTCCAACATATACGTTTCTGGAGTCCAAAAAAAGAGAGGAAAGAGAGAATGAAGTAGAATCAATATTACTGGACAAAATTTTTCTGTATGTGACAGAAGAGTCAAGCTCAACAGGGTAATTACAAAGAAATTATACTTATGCACATCGTAGTTAAATTGCTGAAAAATTTTAAATCTTAAAATAGTTTTAAAAGAGAAAAATCTTTAAAACACCAAGAGAATAAAGGTACATTACTTTGAAGAAAGAACCATAAGACCGACAAACTGAAGTCCTAGAGATGCAAATTATAAAAACTTAGTGTGTTCTGAATGTATTTTGAATGGATGAGACTAGAAGTATATTAGGCATGGTGGAAGAAGAGACAAGTAAACCTGAAGATATATGAAGGCATATCAACAGAACATTTCTGAAAGAAAGCACTGGGAGAAAATTAAAAAAGGAAACACGCTGAAAATTAGGACAACCATAGTGACCTATGGGAAGTTACTGAGTACTCTAACATACTTGTAGTTGAAGTCTAGAAATAGAGGGGAAAACAGAATAATAGTGACTAAAAATTTTCCAAATTTGACAAAAGCCAGAAACCCAAAGATCCAAGAATCTCAACACCACCCATAAAGACACAAAACAGATAGTGAAGTTCATTGTTCTCAAATTGTTGAAAATCTATGACAATGAGAGAATCTTTAAAAAAAAAAGGCCAGAGGGTAAAAGGGACATTACACCCTGAAACACAAAGATAAAGTTATCAGAGACTTGCTGTCTCTGATAATTATCTCCTCCTTGCTGTCAGAGACTATACAAGTCAGAAGGCAATAGAATATAATTGTTAAAGTTGTGGGGAGAATGGGACTATCAATGGGTCTCTAAATTCAGTGAAACTTTTCTTAAAGTAAAGGTGAAATGTTTCCACATGCACACACAAAAAGTGAGAGAATTCATCGTCAGTTGACCTACACCATAAAAAATGTTACAAAATTTTTTTACAGTCAGAAGGAACATACTAAATGGAAATTTGGATTTATACAAAGGAATGAATAGGACTAGAAATGGAAAATATGCAGATAAATAAGAACTATATTTTTCTCATTTAAAAATTGTTTAAAGTAAAAAGAATAACAGTGTATCATGGGCTATAACGTGCGTGTGTTCATTCACTCAGTCAGATACAACTCTTTGTGACCCTGTGGATTGTAGCCTGCCAGACTCTTCTGTCCATGGAATTTTCCCAGCAAGAATATTGGAGTGGGTCGCTGTGCCCTCCTCCAGGGGATTTTCCCGACCCAGGGATCGAACCTGCGTCTCTTGCACCTTCTGCATTGCAGGCAGTTTCTTGGCCACCAAGAAGAAAGAGGAAGCCGAGAAGAAAGGTTTCCCTGATGGGGAATTGAACCTGGGCCATGGTGGTGAGAACACCAAATACTAACCAGTAGACCACCAGGGAGCATCAAATAAAACGTATAATAACAATGACACATAGTATTGGAAAGGGAAATGGGACGAAACTATTTTGCATTTCTAACTTTTACATGAAGTGATATAATGTTATTTGAAAGAAAACTGTGATAGGTTCAGCTCAGTTGAGTTGCTCAGTCGTGTCCACTCTTTGCAAACCCATGAATCGCAGCACGCCAGGCCTCCCTGTCCATCACCAACTTCCGGAGTCCACCCAGACTCATGTCCATCGAGTCAGTGATGCCATCCAGCCATCTCATCCTCTGTCGTCCCCTTCTCCTCCTGCCCCCAATCCCTCCCAGCATCAAAGTCTCTTCCAATGAGTCAACTCTTCGCATGAGGTGGCCAAAGTACTGGAGTTTCAGCTTCAACATCAGTCCTTCCAATGAACACCCAGGACTGATCTCCTTTAGGATGGACTGGTTGGATCTCCCTGCAGTCCAAGGGACTCTCAAGAGTCTTCTCCAACACCACAGTTCAAAAGCATCAATTCTTCGGCGCTCAGCTTTCTTCACAGTCCAACTCTCACATCCATACATGACCACAGGAAAAATCATAGCCTTGACTAGATGGACCTTTGTTGGCAAAGTAATATCTCTGCTTTTTAATATAATATCTAGGTTGGTCATAACTTTTCGTCCAAGGAGTAAGTGTCTTTTAATTTCATGGCTGCAATCACTATCTGCAGTGATTTTGGAGCCCAAGAAAATAAAGTCTGACACTGTTTCCACTGTTTCTCCATCTATTTCCCATGAAGTGATGGGATCGGATGCCATGATCTTCGTTTTCTGAATGTTGAGCTTCAAGCCAACTTTTTCACTCTCCTCTTTCACTTTCATCAAGAGACTTTTTAGCTCCTCTTCACTTTCTGCCATAAGGGTGGTGTCATCTGCATATCTGAGGTTATTGATATTTCTCCTGGCAATCTTGATTCCAGCTTGTGTTTCTTCCAGTCCAGCGTTTCTCATGATATACTCTGCATATAAGTTAAATAAGCAGGGTGACAATAGACAGCCTTGACGTACTCCTTTTCCTATTTGGAACCAGTCTGTTGTTCCATGTCCAGTTCTAACTGTTGCTTCTTGACCTGCAGATAGGTTTCTCAAGAGGCAGGTCAAGTGGTCTGGTATGCCCATCTCTTCCAGAATTTCCCACAGTTTATTGTGATCCACACAGTCAAAGGCTTTGGCACAGCCAATAAAGCAGAAATAGATGTTTTTCTGAAACTCTTGCTTTTTCGATGATCCAGCAGATGTTGGCAATTTGATCTCTGTGATAGGTTCAAGATTCGTATTTTAAACTTTAGAGAATGGGTCAGCAAATTTTTTCTGTAAAAAGTCAAGCAATAAATATGTTAGATGTTAAAGGCCACACAGTCTCTGTCACAACTAATAACTCTGCTGTTGTAAGATGCAAGTAGCCTAGACAATAAGCAAATGAGTGAACACGATTGTATTCCAATAAAATTTTAAAAATATTTATTGATTTATTTGGTTGTGCCAAGTTTTAGTTGCCGCCTGAAGGACCTCTAGTTACCAGAACTCTTAGTTGTGGCATGTGGGGTCTAGTTCCCCAACCAGGGATCAAATCCCAGTCCCCTGCATTGGGAGCATGGTCTTAGCCATTGGACCACCAGGAAGTCCCCAATAAAATTTTATCTGTAGACTCTGAAATCTGAATTTCAAACTGTTTTCTTATATCACAACGTATTCTTCTTTTGAATTTTTTCAACCTGTAAAAAACATAAAAACCATTCTAAACAAATCTCCCAGGCAAAGAAATTCCTAATAATTTACATAGATACAGGTGAAGGAGGTGGACATAACTTTTCAGTCCTTAAATGTGGGCTAAGTATAGTGACTTCATTCTAAGGGGTGAGAAGGGTAATTTTAGAGAAGCCTGACAAACACTACCCAAACCAGGTGATCAAGGTCAAAGGTCAGCATCAATAGTGATAAGTCATGTTGACTGTATACACCCGTTACATGATATGATGAAAATGTCACTTTACCTCTGTGGTCTTCCTTCAAAAAACCTATAACACCAGTCAAAGCATAGGAAAAACATCAGAAAAATCCTAATAGAGGAATAGTATAGAAACTATCTGACTGATACTCTTCAAAACTGTCAAGGTCATTAAAAAAAAAGTCTGAGAAAGTATAATAGCTCAGAGGAGCCTGAGAAAAGATGATGATTAAATGCAATGTGGTAATCTGGATGGGATTGTGGGACAGAAAAAGGACATTATGTAAAATGTAAGTGACGGATGAATGGATAAACAAAATGTGGTTTATACAGGCAATTGAATATTATTCACTCTTAAAAAAGAAGGAAATTCTCACATATGATGGAACATGGATGAAACTTGAGGGCATTATGCTAAGTGAAACAAACCAGTCACAAAAAGGCAAATACTCTGTTATTCCATTCATATGAGATATCTAGAGTAATCAAATTTGTAGAAACAGAAAGTAAAATGGTGGTTGCCAGGGACTGAGGAAGGGGGAACTGGGAGGTTGTTCTTTAATGGGTAGAGTCAGTTTTGCAAGATGAAAAGAGTTCTGGAGATGGGTTGTACAATGATGTAAATATAGTTAACACTACCAAACTGAACAGTTTAAAATGGTTAATTTTGTGTTATGTGTATTTTACCACAATTTTTAAAAACTAAAGAGATCTTAATAAAGCATAAACTTTAGTTAAGAATAATGTATTATTAATTATTCATTAATATTAAAAATGAACCATACTAACACAAGATGCTAATAATAGGGAAAGTTGAGCACAGGATATATGAAAAATTGTACTCTGTACAATTTTCTGTAAGTCTAAAAATATTCTAAAAAATAACATTAGTTATTTTGAAAAATTATTTCAAGGGCCATAAAAAACAGGCCATGGACCATATGCTGACCCTTATCCTAAAGCAACCACTAAAAATATGTGAAAGGAGTATAGGTATTAGGACTTTGTGGAGATAGAATGGATATTTTAAAAGTTAACTTTTTAAAAGGCAGGAAAAGAGGAACAAAGAAATGAAGAATACCTGGGACTAATAGAAAACAAATAGAAAAATGGTACATTTAGACACAAACATACCAATAATTACATCAAATGTAAATGATCTAAATACTCAAAGACAGAGATTATCAAATTGGATTTTTTTTAAAAAGTAAAGTAAAGTAGCTCAGTTGTGTCCGACTCTTTGCGACCCCATGGACTGTAGCCTACCAGGCTCCTCCCTCCATGGGATTCTCCAGGCCAGAGTACTAGAGTGGGTTGCCATTTCCTACTCCAGGGGATTTTCCCAACCCAGGGATCAAACCTGGGTCTCCTGCATTCCAGGCAGACACTTTAACCTCTGAGCCACCAGGGAAGCCCAAGGAAGACCCAAATATATGCTATCTTTAAGACTGATACTCTATTATATTTCCATAGGAATGATGTAAACTAGAAGAGAATGAAATGACATACGTGTAATGGACACATTTAACATTTTTTTCCAGTTAATACAAGTAATTCAGCATCTCAACTCTCTTTCTAAACAAGAAAAGAGTTTATCGTATTTTACCTAATAAATACATGCTCCATTCTCCCCAATATTTTGTATTTTGTAGAAGCTTAATTATAAAAAGTATTTCCACAAATCTATTTTTATTATTAGTCTTGAAACTTTGCTCATTGTTATGTGGCAGCCTGGATGGGAGAGGAGTGTGTATATATGAGTGAGTCACTCTACTGTGCACCTGAAGCTATCACAACATTGTTAATTGGCTATGCTCCAATGTAAAACAAAAAGTGTTTTTAAAGGATTTTTTTTTAAAAAGAAATAAAGTTTGAATTACATAAAAATATCATATGTGAAGTACTGTAGAAGGACTATAAAATAACTGACAACCTGGCAAAAGGTAGTGAAAATATCCTTTAAAAACTGATTATGATTCCAGTCCAACTTGTAGCTTGGAAGTTGTAACTCCATACTTAACAATAATGGAAAAGCTAAACTAACCAAAAAAATCAACACTCCCTTCGGATCTATCATGGAGCAGACTCCTGCCCCAAAACTGGAGAGCAGATAAGACAGGAGACAGGTACAGAAAATTATGACTTACCTAGCAGAAACCTCTGTAGGAACAAGTGCCAAGGCAGGAAAATGTAAGCTGTAATTGATCAATTTCAGGAGCGCCACTTACAGGACTATTACCATATATCACCTCATCACCATATTACTAAAGACCTGTTTTACTGCAGTGCCTTTTACCCAACACATCACATCTGGCCATTAAGAAAAAATTCCAAGGCATTCTAAAAGGCAGGAAACAGTCTGAAGACATAGAGCGAGCATCAGACTCTGATATGGTAGTGCCAGGGTCCAGCCCCAGTGGATCCAAGGAATTCGAAGGTGAGGACGGCGTCAGCGTCCTTGGAAAAATACATATTTAATCACAGATATATAGAAAGATTAGAAACGGATAGCGTAGTAGGAAAATTAGTGGAGGAAAAGAGGCTGAATAACTTGGTTTACATGGAATAGCATCCATGCTCCAGATGGGAATTCAGCCAGAAAAACGGGAGCAAGAATGAAACGACATGGGGGAATCAGTCTTTCCGGAAACTGATCCGATTTCTTTATTTTGGGGTTTGCTTATATACCTTTGTTACACATAGGGATGAATACAGAGTCACGCGGGGGTCAGCAGTCCTGACCTTTATCAAATCAGGTGCTTCACATAAAAAAAGGTCTTAGGGAATATTACATCATCTTCTGGCCATGAGACCTGCTGACATTTTATAATCCTTTCTTTCTGATAACCAAAAAAACTTATTTCTTCCAAGGGTGTTTTTTCTTAAACCAGGCACCACCCTCCAAATAAAGTTACATTCCTATAGGGTGAGGGTGTAGTGAGTTACAATCAAGAAAGGAATTTATTTAACCCAAGGTTAACATGATTAATCTTAAAGGTTAATACTTATTTCTCCTATATGCTTAAAGGTTAATACTTATTTCTCCTATATGCTAGTTATATTCATTATAAGGGCAGGGAACATGGAGATTTAGCAGCAAACATCAACCCAACAAATGAAAATCCCTTCACCAATGTTCCCCTTAAGATCTATTTAGTCTTAAGATAGTGATAAAGTTACATTTTTACATAGCAAGGACACAGTGATTCATAACAAAGTACAGTGATCTATTACAAAAGAGAAAATTCATTAACTCAAAAAGTCTAGTATTGCTGACCTTAAAAGCTACTATATTTCCTTTTCTATATTCCAAATACATTGATCAATATATTCCCAGGTGCCTAAGGATATGGAGGCCTGGCGGCAATCATTGACTTGACAATGAGAAAAGCCCTATGCTAATTAAGACTTTCAAAATACTCCAAAACTCTCTGTGCTGTTTATGGTTGAGAGGTAGTAAACAATCATGTGCGTAGTGGCAGGAGTATGGATAATCCTGTCACATAAGCTAGTCTGTCAGCAGAGAGGTTTGACCTGAAACACCCTTGTCACACCCAGGACAGGGATTTAGCAGCAACTATTGACACAACAAATGAAAAACCCTTCACCAATATAATTCCTAACCAACCCGCTATACTAATAATTTCCAACTCCCCAAAAGAATTTGCCTTTAGTAAGTTTAAAACATCTCGTGCCTCTCAGGTTGGGAGGCTGTAAACACTCACATGTGGCCGGACGAACCTATACAGGTGAGCTAGATAAACTTCGGAGGAGTCCATAAGCTGAAACACTCTTGTCACGCCCATGAATTTTTATTGCCTTGGAGCTGCACGTTAACTCCTTCTCCGAGAGAAATGGTTATGGGGGAGAGCCCCCCATAAAGTCAGAGGTGTAGGTGAGAGCATAAAAGACTCTGGTTTTGGGGTAGATGCACAGGAACAGGGGGTTTCCTGAGGCTGGATCACGCCTTTGCCTATGCCAAGCCTCCTTCCTCATGACCTTTGCCATGGGCGGAGTTCCTCACACCTGGCTCCCAGCATGATAGAGCTGTTGAAATTATCAGACCAGGAATTTAAAATAGCTATGCTTAATATGCTGTGATGGTTAATTTAATGTGTCAATTAGGGTAAGCTAGAGAGGCCTAGGTAGTCAATAAAACATTGTTTTGGAGTGTGTCTAAGGGTTTCTGGAATAGATTAACATTTGATTGAGTTGACTGATTAAGAAGATTTGCTGCCACCAGAGTAGGTAGGCATCATCTAATCTGTTGAGGGCATGAACAGAACAAAGGGAACAAAGGGCAGCTTCTCTCTCTTACTGAGCTGAGATGTCCATCTTCTCCTGTCCTTAGACACTGGAGTTCTTGGTTCTTAGGCCCTTGGACTCCAAGACTCTCGCCTGTAGCCCCCCACTCCAGTCTGAGCTTTCAGCCTCAGACTGGGAGTTACACCACTGATTCCCCTAATTCTCAGGACTTTGGACTCAGACTGAAATATATTAATACCACTGGCCCTCCTGGTTCTCCAGATTGCTGACAGTAGATTGTAGGACTCCTTGGTTTCCATAACCATGTGAACCAATTCCTATAATGTTTCTTCATATATCTATCTTGATCTATCTATCCTATTGGTTCTACTTTTTTTTTTTTTTTGGTCACAGAACTCTGACTACTTATGCTAAGGGTTCTAATGGATAAAGTAGATGGCATGCAACAACTGATGGACAATGTAAGCATAGGAATTCTGAGAAAAAAATAAAAGAAATATTAAGAACCAAAAACACTGTAACAGAAATGAAGAATGCTTTTGATAAGCTCATTAGCAGGCTAGATATAGCTGAGGAAAAAAATCTCTAACTTGAAGTTGGCAATAGAAACTTCTAAAATGAAAAAACAAAGAGAAAAAACTGGGGGAAAAAACAGAATAGAATATCTAAGAACTATAGGGTAACTACAAGGGTGTAATATATTTGTAACAAGAATACTAGAAGGGTAAGAAAAGAGAAAAGAAAAGAAGAAATATTTGAAGCAGTAATGACTGAGAATTTCCTTTAATTAATGTGAGACACCAAGCCACATATACAAGAAGCTCAGAGAACACCAAGCAGAATAGGTGCCAGAAAAAAAGTACTCCTAGGTATATTATATTCAACCTACAGAAAATCAAATATAAAGAGGAAATTTTGAAAGAAGTCAGAGGAAAAGAACACTTTACCTATAGAGAAGCAAAGATAAGAATTAAAACAATCTGACTTCTCCTCAGAAACCAGACATGCAAAAAGAGAGTGGTATGAAATATTTGAAGTGTTGAGAAAAAACGCACTAAATCTAGAATTCTGTACCCGGAGAAACTATCATTCAAAAGTGCAGAAGAGACTTCCCTGGTGGTCCCATGGTTGAGAGTCTGCCTTCCAATGCAGGGACACAGGTTTGATCCCTGGTTGGGGAACTGGGATCCCACTTGCCATACTAAGATCCCACATGCTGTGGAGCAACTAAGCCTGTGTGTGGCAACTACTGAAGTCTGCGTGCTCTGGAGCTCTTGAGCCATAACCAGAGAGTCTGTGTGCTGCAGCGAAAGATCCCACATGACACGACGAAGATCCTGCCTGCTACAGCTAAAACCAGATGCAGCCAAATACATACATACATATATGTATGTATATATCTCTTAAAGTACAGAAAAGATAAAGACTTTCTCAGAAAAATGAAAAATGAGGGAATTTATTCTAGGAGATCTGCTTTGCAAGAAATGTTAAAAGTTCTTCAGAAAAAAGGAAAATAATATAGGTCAGAGCATTGGAGAAAGAATAAGTGAAGGTAAAGTTAAAATCCTAATTTTTTCTTTCTTTTTGCCACACCATGCAGTGTGGGGGATCTTAGTCCCTCAACTATGAATTGAACCTGTGCCCCTTGCCTTGGGAGCATGGAATCTTAACCACTGGACCTCTAGGGCAATCCCTTATTTTTCTTAATTAATCTAACATATAACAGTTTGTTAAAAATAATAATAACAATAATGTATTTGATTATATATGCCTATGTATGTGTATGTATCTACCTTATATACATGTTTATGTGTAAGTGACATGAATGACAGCAATAATGCAAAGAACATAAGGGAAGAATTAGGTTTATTTTGTTATTATAAGGTACTCATACTACTTGTGAAGCTCATAGTGTTATTTGAAAGTGGACTTGGATTAGCTATAAGTGTATGCTGTAAACTGTAGGCAGTAACTTAAAACAAAGAAGTATTATTAATATTCTAAGAAGGGAAAGAAAAATGAAATGATATAAAATGCTCAACTAAAAGTACAAAAAGCTATGTATAAAATAGACAACCAAAAAGAACCTACCCTATAGCACANTTCTAAGAAAGGAAAGAAAAATGAAATGATATAAAATGCTCAACTAAAAGTACAAAAAGCTATGTATAAAATAGACAACCAAAAAGAACCTACCCTATAGCACAGGAAACTCTACTCAACATTTTGTAATAACCTATATGGGAAAAGAATCTGAAAAAGAATGTATATAAGTATATGTACAACCAAATCACTATGCTGTATACCCGAAACTAACACAACATTGTAAGTCAGCTGTACTCCGGTAAAATTTTTGTAAGTACAACAGATATTAAAGCAAAAATCAAGATATTTTAATTTTTAAAAAATACAAAAGGCAGAAAAATGATGCAAGACACAAATAGGAACAAAGAACAAGGACAGAGAATATAAAATAGAAAGTATGGTAGATATTAATACAATTATATCAACAATCATTTTAAACATCAATGATCTAAATACATCAAAGACAGAGATTATCAGAGTGGGTCAAAAAAATGACCCAACTACATCTACAAGAAACCCACTTTATCATTCAGTTCAGTTCAGTCAGTTCAGTCACTCAGTCGTGTCCAACTCTTTGTGACCCCATGAATCGCAGCATGCCAGGCCTCTCTGTCCCTCACCATCTCCTGGAGTTCACTCATACTCACGTCCATCGAGTCTGTGATGCCATCCAGCCATCTCATCCTCTGTCATCCCCTTCTCCTCCTGCCCCCAATCCCTCCCAGCATCAGAGTCTTTTCCAATGAGTCAACTCTTCTCATGAGGTGTCCAAAGTACAGGAGTTTCAGCTTTAGCATCAGTCCTTCCAAAGAAACCCCAGGGTTGATCTCCTTCAGAATGGACTGGTTGGATCTCCTTGCAGTCCAAGGGACTCTCAAGAGTCTTCTCCAACACCACAGTTCAAAAGCATCAATTCTTCGGCTCTCAGCCTTCACAGTNCAGAATTTCCCACAGTTTATTGTGATCCACACAGTCAAAGGCTTTGGCATAGTCAATAAAGCAGGAGTAGATGTTTTTCTGGAACTCTCTTGCTTTATCATTGTTTTTTTAATTTTTAAAATTTTATTTTTCGTATTTCTTTACTTTTGGCTGTACCAAGCCCTCGCCACCACCCAGTCTTTTCTCCAGTTGCAGAGAGCAAGGCCACCCTCCAGCGGTGGCGTGCAGGCTTCTCACTGTGGTGGCTTGTCCCACTGGGGACCAGAGGCTCCAGAGCGAGCAGGCTTCAGAAGCTGCGGGCTCAGGAGCTGCGGTCCTGGGGCTCTAAAGCACAGCCTCAATAGTTGTGGCGCTCAGGCCCAGCTGCTCCGGGGCATGCAGACTCCTCCCAGACCAGGAACAAAAACCTTCATCTCTTGCACTGGCAGGTGGCCTGCCCCCCACCACCACTGAACCACCAGGGAAGCATAAGAAATCCGCTTTAGATATACAGATACATATAGATTGAAAGCAAATAGATGGAGATAGATACATCATCTCGTGCTAAGTTGCTTCAGCGGTGTCCGAGTCTTTGTGACCCTATGGACTGTAGCCCACCAGGCTCCTCTGTCCATGGGATTCTCCAAGGAAGAATCCTGGAGTGGGTTGCCATTTTCTACTCCAAGATACATCATGTTAATGCTACTCAAAAGAAATAGTAGCTATATTATTTTCAGAAAGCAGACTTCAAACAAAGAAAATTATCAGGGATAAATAGGGGTATCACACGATAATAACACAGTCAGTTCTCCAAGAAATATAACAATTCTTTTTCTTCTTTATTTTTTTAAAACTTAATTAATTTATTGTGGTTGCGCTAGGTCTTTGTCGCTGCGTGCAGGCTTTCTCTAGCTGCAGAAAGCAGGGGCCACTCTATAGCTGCCGTGCACGGGCTTCTCACTGTGGTGGCTTCTCTCTGTTGCAGAGAACAGGCTCTAGGGCACGTGGGTTTCAGGAGCTGTGGCACACAGGGTTAGTTGCTCCATGAAATGTGAACTCTTCCTGGACCAGGTATCAAAACCATGGCCCATGCATTAACAGGCAGATTCTTATTCTTATTGGCAGGCCACCAGGGCAGTCTAACAATTCTTAATGTGTATGCCCCTAACAACCGAGCATCAAAATTCATGAGACAAACTGCTAGAACTCTAAGAAGAAGTAGATGAGCTACTATTATAGTTGGAGACTTCAACATCCTTCTATCAAAAATGGATAGATTCTGCATGCACTCAGTAAAGACATAGCTGAACTCAGCAGCACCATCAGTCAACTGGATACAAGTGGTATCTATTGACTATTTCATCCAATAGCAGCAGAATACACATTCTTCTCAAGCTCTCATAGAATATTCATCAATATAGACCTCATTCTGGGTGACACATCTTAAAAAATTAAAAAGAAAATAATTAATGTTTGCTCTTGGATTACAATGGAATTAAATTAGAAATCAATAACAGAAAGATAGCTGGAAAATCCCAAACTAAACAACACATTTATTAATTGCACATGGGTCAAATAAGAAAATGCAAGAGATTTAAAAATGTTTTAAACTAAGCGAGAAAGAAAATACATCTTAAAATTTGTGGGATGCAAAGAAAGCAGTGCTTAGAGGTAAATTAGCAATATTGAATCTCATATATTAGAAAAGAAGAAAGATGTAAAATCAGTAACTAAGCTTTGGCCTTAAAAAACTAGAAAAAAAGAGAAGCAAATTAATTCCAATGTAGGTAGATGAAAAGAAATTATAAACATTAAAGCAGAAATAAATAAAATTGAAAATAAGAAGTCATCAGAGAAAGTCAACAAAACCAAAAGCTGATTCTTTGAAAGGATCAATAAAACCAATCAGTATCTAGCTAGGCTAAGAAAAAAGAGAGACACACAAATTACTAATATCAGAAATGAAAAAGAATATCACTATAGACTCCATATACATTAAAATGATAATAAAATATGATGGACAACTCTATGCCGACAAATTTGATAACTGCAGTGAGGTGGACCAATTCCTTGAAAGACACATCTGCCAAAATTCACACAAGGAAAAACAGACTGTTTGAATAGTCCTATCTCTATTAAAGAAATTGAGTCAATAATTAAAAATCTTCCCAAAGAAAAAGCATCAGGCCCAAGAATTTAAGGGAAAAATTATATCCATTTTCTGTAATCTCTTCCCATAGGTAGGAGCAGAAGAAGACTTTTTATCTCATTCTATGAGACCAGCATTACCCTAAGAGAAAAACTAGACAAAAACATTACAGGAAAACTACATATCAATATCTTTCATAAACATGGATACAAAAATCCTCAGCAAAAGATCAGCAAATCAAATCTAACAATGTATAAAAGTAATTGTGTACCATGACCAAGAGGAATTTATTCCAGGTTTGCAAAGCTTGTTCAATATTTGAAATCAAATTAATGTAATCCATCACATCAACAAGTTAAAAAAAATCATAAGATCATATCAATGTATACAGAAAAAACATTTGACAAAATTCAACACTCATCCATGATAAATATTCTCAACAAATTAGAAATAAAGGGGAATTCCTCCTTTTGATAAAACACAGCAACAAAAACTGACAGCTAATATCATACTTAATGATAAGAAATTTGAAGCTTTCCTTCTAAAATCAGGAATGAGGCAAGGATACCCCCTCTCACTACTGTTTTTAAGCAAGAGTAGTGAAGTGGTGAAGTCTTAGCCAATGCAAAAAGACAAGAAAAGGAAGTAAAAGGTATACGGACTGATTGGGAAGAAAGAAATAAAATCTTGTTCACAGATGACATGATCATCCATGCAGGAAATTTGAATGAATCAACCAAAAAAAAATCTCCTGAAACTAATAAAAGATTATAGCAAGGTTGCAGGACACAGCATTACTAAACAAAAGTTAATCACTTTCCTACATACCAGTAATGAACAAGTGGAATTTGAAATATCCTATGTATTAGCACCATAATAACTAAATAGTAAGGCATAAGTCTAACAAAATATGTACCAAATCTACATGAGGAAAATGACAAAGCTCTTATGAAAGAAACCAAAGCAGAACTAAATTAATGGAGTGCTATTCCATGTTCATGGATAGGAAGACTCAGTATTGATGAAGTCAGTTCTTCCCAACTTGACCTGTAGATTCAAAGCAATTCCAATCAAAATCTCAGCAAATTATTTTGGGGACATCAACAAACTAATTGTCAAGTTTAGATGGAAAAGCAGAAGATCTAGAATTGGCAATACAATAGTGAAGGAGAAGAACATAGATGATTAACACTGTCCAACTCGAAGACTGACAATAAAGCTATAGTAATGAAAACAGTGTAGTATCAGTGAAAGCATAGACAATTAGATCAATGAAACAGACTAGAGTCCAGAAATAGATCCAGATGTATGTAGTCAACTGATCTTTGACAAAATAATAAAGGCAATACAATGTAGCAAAGATAAACTTTTCAGCAAATGGTGCTGGAACAATTGGACATCCACATGAAATTAAGTGCTTCTGTACACAGACCTAACATCTTTCACAAAAGTTAACTAAAAATAAATCATAGACTTAAGTATAGGGTGAAAAATTCTAAAACTCCTAAAAGATAACATAACAGATAACCTTGGATATAGTGATGACTTTTTACATACCCCAAAGGCATGATTCATGAAAGAAAGACTTGATGAGCTGGACTTCAATAAATTAAAATGTTCTGCTATACAAAAGATACTGTCAAGAGAGTGAGAATGCAAGCCACAGATGGAGAGAAAATATTTGCAAAAGATATACTTGATAAAGGACTCTTACTCAATATATAAAGCTTAAAACTCAACAATAAAATGAGCAATCTAATTTTAAGATGGGCCAAAGATCTGAACAGCTATCTCACTAAAGAAAATATATAGAAATATATTCTTCTTCACTTTCTGCCATAAGGGTGGTGTCATCTGCATATCTGAGGTTATTGATATTTCTCCCAGCAATCTTCATTCCAGCTTGTGTTTCATCCAGTCCAGCGTTTCTCATGATGTACTCTGCATATAAGTAAATAAGCAGGGTGACAATATACAGCCTTAACGTACTCCTTTTCCTATTTGGAACCAGTCTGTTGTTCCATGTTCAATTCTAACTGCTGCTTCCTGACCTGCATACAGGTTTCTCAAGAGGCAGGTCAGGTGGTCTGGTATTCCCATCTCTTTCAGAATTTTCCACAGTTGATTGTGATCCACACGGTCAAAGGCTTTGGCATAGTCAATCAAGCAGAAATAGATGTTTTTCTGGAACTCTCTTACTTTTTCGATGATCTGGTGGATGTTGGCAATTTGATCTCTGGTTCCTCTGCCTTTTCTAAAACCAGCTTGAACATCTGGAAGTTCACGGTTCATGTATTGCTGAAGCCTGGCTTGGAGAATTAAAATGGCTGAAATCTAAAACACTGACAGCATCAATGAGGATGTGGAGCAAGAACATTCATTGTTGGTAGGAATGAAAAATGGTATAGCTAATATACAAGACAATTTGGTGGTTTCTTCCAAATCTACACATATTCTTACCATATGATCCAGCAACTGTGCTTCTTGACATTTACCCAAATGACTGAAAACTTATGCTTACACAAAAGCCTGAACATGAATGTTTATAGAAGTTTTATTCATAGTTGTCAAAAGTTGAAAGAAATCAAGATGTCCTTCAGTAGCTAAACAAGCTGTGGTACATCTGAATAATGTACTACTGTTTATTATTCAGCCCTAAAAAGAAATTAACTATCACGCCATGAAAAAACATGCAGGGACCTTAAATCATATTATTAAATGAAAAAAGTCACTCTGAAAAAACTCATATTGATTTCAGAACATAACATTCTGGAAAAGGAGAAACTATTGAATCAATTAAAAACAAAAAAATCAGTTCTTCCCAAAAAGAGAAAGGGAGATGGAACACAGGGCAATTTTTTTTTTTGGCAGTTGAATTATTTTGTAGGATACTTTTTTTGCATTATTAAAACATCAAAGAAAGGTATAATCCAAGCTTTATTAAACTCTTCCAGATAATAAAGTGAAAATCAAAACAAAACACTTCCTATCTTTTTGGATGAGGGCAGCATAATCTTGATATTAAGACCAAACTAGGATAGGATACAGAAAAGATAATTACAGAACAATTTCTGTAAATATATATATATATAAATCCTAAACAATATAATAGGGATCAAATAGTAATAATGCATCATGACAAATTTGAATTTATTGCAGGAATGCAAATTTGGCTTCACATTTGAAAGCCAATTATGTAATTTATCACATTAAAAGCATAAAAGAATAAAGTCATATTTCAATAGATGTGGAAAAAGCATTCAATAAAAATTTAACATTTATTTGTGATAAAAAATTTTACCAAACTAGGAATAAAGGAGAATTTTCTTAATATAATAATATCAAACAGAATAATCTACAGCAGATTTCACACTTAATGGTCAAGTATTGAAAACAATCTCCTTGAAACTGGAGCAAATTGAAGATATCTACCATTATCATTTCTATTTAATGTTGTATTTAATATTGGCCTAGCCAGGACAGTAAGGCAAGAAAAAATTAAAGATATAAGGTTGCATATAACAAAGATATAACAAAACCTGTAACTATTTACTGGTAGCATGATTATGCATGATTTAGATTAGGAAACTAAAAAGTAATCTACAGATCTGGTATTAAGAATAAATTTAGCAAGGTTACTGGAAACAAAGTCAATATACAAAAATCAATTGTATTTTTATAAGCTGACAGTACGCAATTAAAAATGAAAAAATCAACAATACATTTTAAAATAAAAAATAGAAATAAATCTGACAAAGTATAGTCATTATTCTACACATTAAACTGCAGAATATTACTGAGAGGAAAAGAAGACTTAAAAAGTTGACATATACTGCATTNAACCAGAGATCAAATTGCCAACATCCGCTGGATCATGGAAAAAGCAAAAGAGTTCCAGAAAAACATCTATTTCTGCTTTATTGACTATGCCAAAGCCTTTGACTGTGTGGATCACAATAAACTGTGGAAAATTCTGAAAGAGATGGGAATACCAGACCACCTGACCTGCCTCTTGAGAAATCTGTATGCAGGTCAGGAAGCAGCAGTTAGAACTGAACATGGAACAACAGACTGGTTCCAAATAGGAAAAGGACTGCGTCAAGGCTGTCTATTGTCACCCTGCTTATTTAACTTATATGCAGAGTACATCATGAGAAACGCTGGACTGGAAGAAAGATAAGCTGGAATGAAGATTGCTGGGAGAAATATCAATAACCTCAGATATGCAGATGACACCACCTTTATGGCAGAAAGTGAAGAGGAACTGAAAAGCCTTTTGAAGAAAGTGAAAGAGGAGAGTGAAAAAGTTGGCTTGAAGCTCAACATTCAGAAAACGAAGATCATGGCATCCGATCCCATCACTTCATGGGAAATAGATGGAGAAACAGTGGAAACAGTGTCAGAGTTTATTTTTTGGCTCCAAAATCACTGAAGATGGTGACTGCAGCCATGAAATTAAACGATGCTTACTCCTTGGAAGAAAAGTTATGACCAACATAGATGGCATATTAAAAAGCAGAGACATTACTTTGCCAACTAAGGTCCGTCTAGTCAAGGCTATGGTTTTTCCTGTGGTCATGTATGGATGTGAGAGTTGGACTGTAAAGAAGGCTGAGTGCTGAAGAATTGATGCTTTTGAACTGTGGTGTTGAAGACTCTTGAGAGTCCCTTGGACCGCAGGGAGATCCAACCAGTCCATTCTGAAGGAGATCAGCCCTGGGATTTCTTTGGAAGGAATGATGCTAAAGCTGAAACTCCGGTACTTTGGGCACCTCATGAGAACAGTTGACTCATTGGAAAAGACTCTGATGCTGGGAGGGATTGGGGGCAGGAGGAGAAGGGGACGATAGAGGATGAGATGGCTGGATGGCATCACCGACTTGATGGACGTGAGTCTGAGTGAACTCCGGGAGATGGCGATAGACAGGGAGGCCTGGCGTGCTGCAATTCATGGGGTCACAAAGAGTTGGACACGACTGAGCGACTGAAATGAACTGAACTGAACTGATGAGGATAAATTAAACATATTTTCAATATTCAAAGTTTCAGAAATTGTATCCATTTTGCACAACTTTTCAAGAACTTATTGGAAGATATGCTCCAAGAAACAAGAGAATAAAACAAGAAAGAGGAAGACAAGGGCTTTAGGAAATGAGGGAATTAGATGCAGGAAAGAAGCAAAGTGTTCTGACAAAATGTGCCCTGGAGAAGGGAATGGCAAATCACTTCAGCATGCTTGCCTTGAGAACCCCATGAACAGGATGAAAAAGCAAAAAGATATGACACTGAAAGATGAACCCTCCAGGTCAGTAGGTGGCCAATACACGACTGTGGAAGAAAAGTGGAGAAATAGCTCCAGAAATATTGAAGAGGCTGAGCCAAAGCAGAAACAAAGCCCAGTTGTGGATGGATCTGGTGGTGAAAGTAAAGTGTGATACAGTAAACAGCAATATTGCCTAGGAACCTGGAATGTTAGGTCCCTGAATCAAAGTAAATTGAAAGTCGTCAAACAGGAGATGGCAAGAGTAAGCATCAACATTTTAGGAGTCAGTGAACTAAAATGGACAGGAATGGGCAAATTTAATTCAGGTGACCATTATGTCTACTACTGTGGGCAAAAATCCCTTAGAAGAAATGCAGTAGCCCTCATAGTCAACAACAAAGTCTGAAATGCAGTACTTGGGTGCAATCTCAAAAATTACAGAATGATCTCTGTTTTCAAGGCAAACCTTTCAGTATCACAGTAATCCAAGTCCATGCCCCAACCACTAAGGCCAAAGAAGCTGAACAGCTCTATGAAGTTCTACAAGACCTTCCAGAACTAACACCCAAAAATGATGTCCTTTTCATCACAGGCGCCTGGAATGCAAAAGTAAGAAGTCAAGAGACACCTGGAGTAACAGGCAAGTTTGGCCTTGGAGTACCAAAGGAAGCAGAACAACAGCTAACAGAGTTTTGTCAAGAGAATGCGCTGGTCATAGCAAACACCCTCTTCCAACAACACAAGAGATGACTCTACACATGGATATCACCAGGTGATCAATACCAGAATCAGATTGATTGTATTCTTTGCAGCCTAAGATGGAGAAGCTCTATACAGCAAAAAAAAAAAAACAGACCGGCAGCTGACTGTGGCTCAGATTATGAACTCCTTATTGCAAAATTCAGACTTAAATTGAAGTACTTAGGAAAAACAACTAGGCCATTCAGGTATGACCTAAATCAAATCTCTTATGATTATACAGTAGAAGTGACAAACAGATTCAAAGGATTAGATCTGATAGACGGAGTGCCTGAAGAACTATGGATGGAACTTCTTAACATTGTACAGGAGGCAGTGATCAAAAGCATCCCCAAGAAAAAGAAATGCAAAAAGTAAAATGCTTGTTTGAGGAGGACTTACAAAGAGCCGAGAAAAGAAGAGAAGCAAAAGGCAAAGGAGAAAAAGAAATATATATCCATCTGAACACAGAGTTCCAGAGGATAGCAAGGAGAGATAAGAAAACCTTCTTAAGTGAACAATGCAAAGAAATAGAGGAAAACAATAGAATGGGAAAGACTAGAGATTTATTCAAGAAAATTGGAGATATCAAGGGAATATTTCATTCAATAGGGCACAATAAAGGACAGAAATGGTAAGGATCTGATAGAAGCAGAAGTGATTAAGAAGAGGTGGCAAGAATACACTGAAGAACTATATAAGAAAGGTCTTAATGACTGGATAACCACGATGGTGTGGTCACTCACACAGAGCCAGACATCCTGGAGTGCAAAGTCAAGTAGGTCTTAGGGAAGCATCACAACAAACAAAGCTAGTGGAAGTGATGGAATTCCAGCTGAGCTACTTCAAATCCTAAAAGATGATGCTGTTAAAGTGCTGCAGTCAATATGCCAACAATTTTGGAAAACTCATCAGTGGCCACAGGACTGGAAAAGGTCAGTTTTCACTCCAATCACAAAGGAGAGCAATGCTAAAGAATATTCAAACTACCACACAATTGCACTTATTTCATATGTCAGCAGAGTAATACTCAAAATGCTTCAAGCTAGACTTCAACAGTATGTGAACCGAGAACTTCTAGATGTACAAATTCAATTTAGAAAAGGCAGAGGAACCAATGATCAAATTGCCAACATCTGTTGGATCATAGAAAGAACAAGAGAATTCCAGAAAAACACCTACTTCTGCTTCATTGGCTATGCTAAAGCCTATCACTGTGTAGATCTCAACAAACTGGAAAATTCTGAAAGAGATGGGAATACCAGACCACCTGACCTGCCTCCTGAGAAATCTGTATGCAGGTCAAGAAGCAACAGTTAGAACCAGACATGGAACAATGGACTGATTCAAAATTGGGAAAGGGGTTCATCAAGGCTATGTATCGTCACCCTGCTTATTTAACTTACATGCAGAATTAGTTAGTTAGTTCAGTCGCTCAGTCGTGTCCGACTCTGCGACCTTATGAATCGCAGCACACCAGGCCTCTCTGTCCATCACCATCTCCCGGAGTTCACTCAGACTCACGTCCATCATGTCCGTGATGCCATCCAGCCATCTCATCCTGGGTCGTCCCCTTCTCCTCCTGCCCCCAATCCCTCCCAGCATCAGAGTCTTTTCCAATGAGTCAACTCTTCTCATGAGGTGCCCAAAGTACTGGAGTTTCAGCTTCAGCATCATTCCTTCCAAAGAAATCCCAGGATTGATCTCCTTCAGAATGGACTGGTTGGATCTCCCTGCGGTCCAAGGGACCCTCAAGAGTCTTCTCCAACACCACAGTTCAAAAGCATCAATTCTTCAGCACTCAGCCTTCTTCACAGTCCAACTCTCACATCCATACATGACCACAGGAAAAACCATAGCCTTGACTAGACGGACCTTAGTTGGCAAAGTAATGTCTCTGCTTTTGAATATACTATCTAGGCTGGTCATAACTTTTCTTCCAAGGAGTAAGCGTCTTTTAATTTCATGGCTGCAATCACCAACTGCAGTGATTTTGGAGCCCAGAAAAATAAAGTCTGACACTGTTTCTACTGTTTCCCATATGCAGAATACCTCATGTGAAATGCCAGGATGGATGAAGCACAAGCTGGAATCTAGCTTGCCGGAAGAAATATAAATAACCTCAGATATACAGATGACACCACCCTTATGGCAGAAAGCGAAGAGGAACTAAAGAGCCTCTTGATGAAGGTGAAAGAGGAGAGTGAAAAACCTGGCTTAAAACTCAACATTCAAAAAACTGAGATCATGGCATCTGGTCCCATCACTTTATTGCAAATAGATGGGGAAACAATGGAAACAGTGACAGACTTTCTTTTCTTGGGCTTCAAAGTCGCTGTGGATGGTGAAATTAAAAGACACTTGCTCCTTGGAAGAAAAGCTATGACAAACCTAGACAGTGTATTAAAAGCAGAGACATCACTTTGCCAACAAAGGGCCATATAATCAAAGCTATGGTTTTTCCAATAGTCATGTGTGAATGTGAGAGTTGGACAATAAAAAAGGCTGCACGCTGAAAAACTGATGCCTTTGAACTGTGGTGCTGGAGAAGACTCCTGAGAGTCCCTTGGACACCAAGGAGATTGAACCAGCCAATTCTAAATGAAAACAATCCTGAATAGTCATTGGAAGGAAGGACTGACGCTGAAACTGAAGCTCCAATACTTTGGCCACCTGATGCAGAAAGTTGACTCATTGGAAAAGATCCTGATGCTGGGAAAGATTGAAGGCAGGAGGAGAAGGGTATGACAGAGGATGAGATGGTTGGATGGCATCACCGACTCAATGGACATGAGTTTGAGCAAGCTCTGGGAGTTCGTGAAGGCAGGGAACCCTGCAGTCCATGGGATTGCAAAGAGTCAGACATGACTGAGCAACTGAATGACGATGAAGGTGAATGGTGAAAAGAGATTCCAGAGTAACAGCTGTTCACTGGGGCTAGAGCACAATTACTCAGGGTTAGGGTGGGTGAAAGGTCTGCAGAAGAGATTGCATCAAGAAGCAGAAACTGACATAATATCTGATGTGCCTCATTGTCTTGACAGGGAATTTGGACAATGGATTGAAATAGTGATCATTACCTAGAAAAGTAAATGAGCCTCAGCAACAACAAAATAGGATTAACTCCAAGAGAATAAAAAGAAAAGGTGCGTACATTACACACCTCAGTCACCAATAACAAGTGCACAATCATTATAGGGTAAACACTGAGCTGAAATTAACATTTAACCTACTGAGAAATTAGTGGGACTGAAAGTGTGACAGAATAATAGAGGTGAGGAGTTGAAAAAAATTAAATCCTCATCTTCCATGTGGGGAAGTCAAAAGAGAATACCCAAAAGTGAAAAATCAAGAACTGGCAACAAAATTTGTTATTTAGAGATATGGGGAATCTCTCAAAACTATCAGCTGATTGAGTTGAAAAATCACTGGCTCTGGGGTGCAGGAAATTAAGCATGAGAGGTACAGGACTGCTGCTTTTCTTTACACACCTTGTAAATTTTTTGCCTCTTCAATCATGTACATATAGACATCTTTGTTAAAACTTAAAACCGCATCTAAAAAACTCTACGTGAACAGCAAAAGAAAAATAAATCTTCTAGAAGAAAACAACGGAGAAGAACGAAAGAAAGTAAGTTCGTGACGTTGAAATTAGGCAAAGGATTTTTCTTTTATTTGTATTTTTGGCTGTGCTGGCCCTTTGCTGCTGCACAGGCTTTCTCCGCTTGCGGCCGCAGGGGCTACTCTTCTCGTGGTGCACAGGCCTCTCTACGGTGGCTTCTCTTGTTGCAGAGCACGGGCTCTAGGTGCACAGGCTTAGCAGCTGCAGCTCATGGGCTCCAGAGCACGGGCTCAGTGACTGTGACAGGCTTAGTTGCTCCTCTGCATGTCAGATCTTCCTGTCCAGGGATCAAACCCGTGTCCTCTGCATTGGCACGCGATTCCTATCCACAGTACCACCGGGGAAGTCCCGGGGCAAAGAATTCTTAAACAACACACTCACATAACTACCCATAGGAAAAGATTAATAAATTGGACTTCAGTAAAATTAAAGACTTTACTTATCAAAAGACAGCACTGAGTGAAAAGGCAAGCCACAGAGGGAAACATATCTTCAATGCATGTACCTGACTGAAGTCTTATATCCAGAATATATTAAAATTATCCTACAAAATAAAAGAAAAAGCCAAGTCAATTTTTAAAATATGTATGAACATTTCCCATGATATTCATAACAGAAAATATACAAATATAAAATAAGTGCCTGAAAAAAGTATTCAACATAGTTAGAGAAATTTAAATGAATACCACAACGATATAACACTACACATTCACCAGAATGACTAAAATTAAAAAGACTGACAATACTAAGTGTTGACAATGATGTGGCCACTGGAACTCTCATACTATAAATTTGTATGATCACTTACTATTAAAGCTAAACATATGCACTCCCTATAATCTGTCTAACTTGAGTTCCACTCTTGAGTACATATTCAACAGAAGTGTACATATATATGCATCAAAAGGGCATTGTAAGAGCTCCCACTTGCAGAATCTGGACTATTTGAGCACCAAAATAGATAATAATCTTAATACTGATTATAAAGAAAGAAAGACAAAGTTTTTCCATTGAGCAGAATGACAAAAGGAATGATAGAATTAGTTCATCAACATTTGGCAACTATCATAATGAGATATTTCATCTAAGCAATATCGATGGATGCTAAAATTAAAGGCCCAGGTTGCATGAAGGATAGGACTTTACACTGTATTTTACAAAGTACCTTCCATCAAAAACATTAATTACAATGGGAAAAGAAGTACCTTTACAGTAGATAAATGTGGTAGACACTATCTTAATTAAAAGATCAAAATTAACAAAATTGGTAATGGGACAAATAGAAATTGTGCATCACCTGGTAAGATACAGTGAGAATATAGCATCTCTTCTGTAATTTTCCTGCCCAAAATGCATACCTTGAATTTAACCATGAGAAAACATCAGACAAACCCAAATTGAGAGATACTCTACAAAATCACTGGCCCATACACTTCAAAATTTACAAAGTCAAGATTGCCAAGGAACGACTATTTTCAATATGGTCTCCTTCCAAACTGAAAGAGACTAAAGAGGCATATTGAAAAGCAGAGACATTACTTTGCCAACAAAGATCCATCTAGTCAAGGCTATGGTTTTTCCAGTGGTCATGTATGGATGTGAG
>SJYQ01025635.1:8269-22503 GCA_006410935.1 Redunca redunca
AAGGTTGAAAAATTTCACCCTCAGAGAGTCTGTGGGAGGAATGGGAAAGTCTGCATTTTCTGGCAGAAATTATTTTGAATTACTAATTATAAACGTGGGCTGGCTTGGGAAGATCTTTTACTCGGCTTCCCGGAAAGTGGTTACAGGGTCTCCATTCCTGGCTCCGTGGCCACTTTGCAGCATGGGGCTTGCCAAGAACTTACGTTTCCCGTGTCACAAGAGGAGATGAACCTGCTGGCTAAGAGCGTGGACTCTGGAGCCAGATGGTCCGGGCTCAGTTCCACATCCTGCGACTCACCGGCCACGTGATCTTGCAGAGAGCATGCGACTTGGCTGTGCCTGCATCTTCTCACCCACAAAACGGGAACACAGTCCACACCTCTCTTCTAAGAGAGTCGCAAGGATTCAACGTGTGGATACGCAGAAGGCATGCGCTACCCCGGTGGCTCAGCGGTAAAGACTCTGCCTGCAGTGCAGGTGACGCAGACTCCTGTTGGATCCTCGGGTCAGGAAGATCCCCTGGAGGAGGAAACGGCAACCCACTGCGGTATTCTTGCCTGGAGAGTCCCATGGACAGAGGAGCCTGGCAGGCTGCAGTCCAAAGGGTCACACAGATTCAGACATGACTGAGCAATTTAGCATGCACACAGGCATAAAGGCACAGGGCAAGTGCTGTGTATGCTGGCTGCATTGTGGAAACACCTGGACACGTGGGTCTCACCCCCAGAGATTCTGGTTTAAATGATCTGAGGTGTGCCTGAGCATCTGAGCTTGTCAAGTCTACCCAGGTGACTCCAACGTGTAGCCGAGATGGAGAACCTAGGATATCAGTGCTTATTAAGTAAATGATGGCCTCTCAGTGATTGATCTGGGGGCTGTTGAAACAATAGAATTTTATCCTAAGTCCAAAGTCAAGTGTTGGCAAAACCACTCTCCCTCTGGAATGTCTAGGGAAGACCTTCCCTGCCTAGTCCCAGTGCCGGTGGTGGCCTTTGATCCTTACCATTCCTTGGCTTGCAGTTGCATCTCTAAGGGATTGATTTTTAAAGATACTAAAATCATCTCCTTCATTCAAGCCCGTATTATGTAACCTCTTTACAAAGTTCCCCAGTCATGAAATTAAAAGACGCTTGCTACTTGGAAGAAAAGCTAGCTATGACCAACCTAGACAGCATATTAAAAAGCAGAGACGTTACTTTGCCAAAAAGCCCGTCTAGTCAAGGCTATGGTTCTTCCAGTAGTCATGTATGGATGTGAGGGTTGGACTATAAAGAAGGCTGAGCATCGAAGCATTGATGCTTTTGAACTGTTGTGCTGGAGAAGATCCTTGAGAGTCCCTTGGACAGCAAGGAGATCCAACCAATCCATCCTAAATGAAATCAGTCCTGAATATTCATTAAAAGGACTGATGCTGAAGCTGAAAGTCCAATACTTTGGCCACCTGATTCGAAAAACTGACTCATTGGAAAAGACCCTGATGCTGGGAAAGATAGAAGATGGGAGGAGAAGGGGACGACAGAGGATGAGATGGTTTGATGGCATCACCAACTCGATGGACATGAGTTTGACTGAACTCTGGGAGTTGGTGATGGACAGGGAGGCCTGGCGTGCTGCGGTCCATGGGGTCACAAAGAGTCGAACACGACTGAGTGACTGAACTGAACGGACCTACAAAGTTCCCCAAGTGGTCGTCTCTCAGTGGCATTCAGCGTGGAAGGTCACAAGGGCTGGAGCCTGCCCTTCTCGACGCTGCTTTCCCACCTCTGCCCTGGCTTCAGGGTACTCAGGCGGCCCTGGAGGTCCGGATGAGCTGCGTGGTGGGAGACACCCCAGCATGAACTCTAAGGTGAATAGGCACGCATTTTTTTAACTTTTGTCTATTTTTAAACATTTATTTTTATTTATTTCTTTTTGGCCACACCGTGCAGCTTGCAGGATCTTAGCTCCCTGACCAGGGACTGAATCTAGGCCCTCAGTGAAAGCACAGAACCCTAACCACTGGACCACCAGGGAATCCCCTAGGCATGCAGTCTTTTCTTTTTTTAATAGTTGATTTAATTGATTTATTTATTTGGCTGCACATGTCTCAGTTTTCACCTGTGGGATCCTTCAGTTCCCAGACCAGGGGCCAAACTCGGGGGCCCCACATTGGGAGCTTCAGCGTCTTAGCCACTGGACCACCAGGGAATTCCCTAGGCGTGCACTCTCACAAGAGGGATCTGTAAATCCGAGTAGTCTTCAATGAGTGGAAGAAACATTTGGGGCTGTACACTGGAGACTTGGGTCTTCTCCCACACACATCCCTTAATTTTACCAGTTCCAACAACCCAGGCCGATAGACCCGGGTCTCTAACATGGCTCTCCTGTATTAAAGATGGTGCCTCTGGAATTCCCATCTGAGATGCTGACAGATTGACTCAGAAGTCCTGCTGATACAGTGAATGCTTATCAACTGATTGAGTGACATCTTGAACAGGCAGCATGCTCTCTGAAAGGGAATCAGTATGACGTCACTCCATCAGGGAGGTGTGTCTCTCGGTTAAAGGTCCCAGTATCTTTGCTGTTTTCCTGAGTAGAAGCTCTAATGCCACTGGGTTGGGGTGGGGGCGGAGGGGGAAGGGGAAGATCTTCACGTGATAGAATGTCTGCCCTGAAACGGGAAATTTGGGGGGAAGCTTTTACACCAACTGAAACCTCGACGAGGGGGCGGCAGCATCGGTGGTTTGAAGCACGGATTCGCCGAGTTCCTCTGTAAGCGCCTCTGGTGCTTTTTATCAGCCTCCGTGTTTCCCAGGGCTTGCTACCTTATTCGTAAGCACCTTGCTGCACACTTTTGTTCTCACGATAGGAATGTGAATCTGAAAACTTCCTTGGAGATTCCAGAATCAGCCACTAAAAAAAGGAGGAAGTTCGTTGACCAAAGGGAGATTCCTTTTCTCACATTTCCAAACAGGAGCATCGTGACTGTCTCTGAACTCAAGCCACCGTACTGTGGGACTCAAGCTAGAGTGGCCTAGGCCACTGGCCACACCCAAACCTTGCCTCTGTCCTCAGCTGTCTAGGCTTCTGGGATTCAGGGAGAATAATGACAACAATAATAAGAGTCAATACTTACATTGTTGTTGCGGTTTTGGTCCCTCAGTCATGTCCGACTCTTTGCAACCCCACGGACTGGAGCCCGCCAGGCTCCTCTGTCCGTGGGACTCTCCAGCAAGAACGCTGGAGTGGGTAGCCATTTCTGTCTGTCTTCAGGGATCTTCCCAACCCAGGGGTCAAACCCCAGTCGCCTGCATTGGCAGGCAGATTCTCTATACTGAGCCACCCAGGAAGCCCAATACTTGCAGAGCGTCGACTATCCCAAGCCGGCTCCATAAACTAAAAGATCAGTCCTTCCAACGGCTCTATGAAGTAAGTAACCCTGTTTGTCAAACAAGGAGACTGAGACACAGAGAGGGTAAATGACCCACCCAAGTCCCGCAGCTAGGAGGGCAGAACTTGGACTAGGATCCAGCCCTTCCGATTTCAGATACCCCGCCTTCCCAGAGTGTGTACCCTGGCATGACACAACTTTTATTAGATTTTGTGGTCAGGGACACTGTTTCCAAAGCCTGTGTCCTCTCTGTAAGCCCCCAACAAGCACCCTCTGCCACCTGCCTTTCTGCTCTTCCACGGGTGTGAACATCTAAGCTGTTTCCCGGGAGATCCCTCAACTGCCCTGATTTCCCTGCCCCCTTATACTTGTAAGGTTCCCTGGTGGCTCAGACGGTAAAGAGTCTGCCTGTAGGGTGGGAGACCTGGGTTTGATGCCGAATCTCTTCTTGCATTATCTCTTTTTGGAGCAGCATCATTTCTCAATTACTGAATATTGTTATCCTGCAAACAAGCTGGAATCAAGATTGCTGGGAGAAATATCAATAACCTCGATATGCAGACGGCATACGCAGACACCCTAAATAGCAGAAAGTGAAGACAAGCTAGAGAGTCTCTTGATGAAACTGAAAGAGAAGAGAGAAAAAGCTGGCTTAAAACTCAGCATTCAAAAAACTAAGATCATGGCATGCAGTCCCATCACTTTATGGCAAATAGATGGGAGAAAAATGGAAACAGTGACAGACTTTATTTTCTTGGGCTCCAAAATCACTTGACTGAAGCCATGAAATTAAAGGATGCGTGCTCTTTGGAAGAAAACCTATGACAAAACTAGACAGTGTATTAAAAAGCAGGGATATCACTTTGCTGACAAAGGTCAGTATAGTCAAAGCTATGGTTTTTCCAGTAGTCGTGTATGGATGTGAGAGCTGGACCATAAGGAAGACTGAACGCTGAAGAACTGGCGTTTTCAAACTGTGGCACTGAAGACTCTCGAGAGTCCCTTGGACTGCAAGGAGATACAACCAGTCCATCCTAAAGGAAATCAACCCTGAACATTCATTGGAAGGACTGATGCTGAAGCTGAAGCTCCAATACTTTGATGCAAAGAACCAACTCATTAGAGAAGATCCTGATAGTGGGAAGATTGAAGGCAGAAGGGGATGACAGAGGATGAGACGGTTGGATGGCATCATCGACTCAATGGACATGAGTGTGAGCAAACTCCTGGAGACAGTGAAGGACAGAGAAGCCTGGCGTGCTGCAGTCTATGGAGTTGCAAAGAGTTGGACACGACTAAGCGACTGAACAACAACTCCTTCCCAAATGCCCACAAAGTGTCTCAAAAAGTACGCAGCCAGGATGTCTGGGTGTGAATCCTGGATCTAGACTTTCCCTCTGTGTGACCTTGGGCAAGTATCTTAATCTCTCTGTGCCATCTGTAACTTGAAGATAACAAGAGTGCTCATCCAACCAGCCTGCTATGAAAAAAGAAAAAGTTAACCCATGGACACACTTAGGATAGGAAGTGCTTTAAAGGTCATTATATCATTTTTATCTCCTCTGTTGGAGATACATTTTTGGCCCCATCACTCTGTACAGTTACCATCCCCCTTTTAAGTTTAACTTCATTTTTAATTAGAGGCTAATTACTTTATAGTATTGTCCTGGTCTCTGCCATACATCAGCGTGAATCAGCCACAGGTACACACATGGCGCCTCCCTCTTGAACGCCCCTCCCAGCGCCCTCCCCACCCTACCCCTCTAGGTCGTCACAGAGCCCCAGGTGTGGGTTCCCTGCATCAGACAGCAAATTCCCACGGGCTATTTACATATGGCAATATATATGTTTCCATGCGCCTCTCTCAAATCATCGCACCTCCTCTCCCCAACTGTGTCCAAAGTTCTGTTCTCTACATCTGCCTCTCCACGCTGCCCCTCGGTGGGGTTCATCGGTACCATCTTCCCAGATTCCGGATTTGTGCGTTAGTATGTGACATTTGTCTCCCTCTTTCTGACTTACTTCACTCTCTGTAATAGGCTCTGGGTTTGTCTACCCCCTCCCTATGTAGAAGAACAGTAATCACTGAACTAGCCAGTTTAACTTATTCAAAGCCTCTGTTATTTTAGTGCATACTAAACTAGTGAATTAGTTGGAGAAGGCAATGGCACCCCACTCCAGTACTCTTGCCTGGAAAATCCCATGGACGGAGGAGCCTGGTAGGCTGCAGACCATGGGGTCGCTAAGAGTTGGACTGAGCGACTTCACTTTCACTTCCCTTTGTCTACCTCACCAGAACTGACTCAAATTCATTCCTTGTCTTTGAGCCCAGTGACCTAAAGGTTACCCTCCAGCCCAGAACCCTTCAACAAGCGAGCAACTCGTCTAACCAATAAGGCACGCCGGCGTTTGGGGCCCGGCGTCCCTCCCTCCAGCTGGAGGGCTTCCTCCCTCCTTTGCTGCCTGATCGACCCTTCCGGCCATGGTCCATGCGCCTCCTGCTACGGGAAGCTTTCTGAGACCGCACCCTTAGTCCCCTCTTCCTTTCCAAGACCCCTTGTCCTGCTGCCCTCCGCCTTTTCTCGGGCACAGCCCTCCACAGCACGCTTCCTTCCCTCGTCGTTCATCCACTCTGCTTCTACTCCTCTCCCTACAGTTACTGCTACAGCTGGGGCTTGTCAAGGGTTCCCCCAGGGCTGAACCCTTAAGTCCCCTCAAAAATCACTAAGTCATGATCCCCACTTGACACGGGAAACCTGGAGAGCTTTCTAACTCACTCGGAGTCCCGCGGCTGGTGCGTGGCGGAGCCCAGACCTGAAGCCAGGCTAGGAGCACTGCCAGGGTCCCCTGCTTGCCCGGGCGCCTCCCCAGCCCCGACCCAGAACGTGTGCAGCTGAGCACAGGCACTCAGGAGCAATCACAGCGATAACCCGACCACACGTCTGAGCGCCCAGCCCCTTTCTCAGCACCATGCACCTAGTAACCAACGCACTTCTCACAACCGCCATGTGACACCGGGTTTTTCCCTATGTTTGCTTTTTATTTATTAGCTTTTAAATTTTTTCATGTATTTTATTTATTTATTTTATTGGGGTATAGCTGCTTTACGATGTCTGCCAGCTTCTGCTGCACAGTGACGTGAATAAGCTACATGTATCCATATATCATATATCCTATTGCAAAGCAGGGACAATTTTTATTCCCATTTTACAGATAAGGAAACTGAGGCATAGAATGTTATGTGACTTGTCCAGTGGCAGAGCTGAGATGCAAACCTAGGAAGTCTGGCCCCAGAGCCCAGGCACTTAACGAGTGTAGCCTCCTCGCAGGTCTATTTTGAATGAATGGGTTGAAATGCAGAAAAAAAAAAAATAAAGAAAAAGATACAGCATTTAATTTAGAGACTTTCCTGGTGGTCCAGTGGGTGAGTCTCCACGCCCCCAATGCAGGGGGCCTCGGTTTGCTCCCTGGTCAGGGAACTAGACTCCACATATCCCGACAAAGACCCGGGGCAGACAAATAAATAAGTTGGGCTGCAAGGAGATCCAACCAGTCCATCCTAAAGTCCTGGGTGTTTATTGGAAGGGCTGATGTTGAAGCTGAAACTCCAATACTTTGGCCACCTCATGCGAAGAGTTGACTCATTGGAAAAGACCCTGATGCTGGGAAACATTGAGGGCAGGAGGAGAAAGGGACGACAGAGGATGAGATGGTTTGATGGCATCACTGACTCGATGGAAATGAATTTGAGTAGGCTCTGAGAGTTGGTGATGGACAGGGAGGCCTGGTGTGCTGCAGTCCATGGGGTTGCAAAGAGACACACATGACTGAGCGACTGAACTGAACTGAATTTTAAAGAATAGAATTGAATGACCTTGTGCCTTGTGGACATCCTCTAAACCGGAAGACAGGAACTGAGCTAGGACATTTAGCCCCGTGTCCTGCTCTGAGGACAGGCAGGTCAGCGCCCAAGGGCAGGGTGCCCATGGCCATGGAGAAGCTGGGGGAGGGCCGGAAGCAGCCCCCGCCCCCCACCACGGCTCCCTGCTCCCTCTGCCCTCTACGCCAGGCCACTCCCTCGGGTGGCCCTTGTCTGGTCCTGTTTGGCTTCCTCAGGGGGATGTCTAGAAGGCACACTGCCCGGCTGCGGCTCTGTGCCAGGAAGGCTGGCTCCTAGCGCTGCGGCAAGGCTGTGAGGTGTGCCAGCAGGTCCGCAGAGAAGTCCCCCGCAACCTCCGCGCCCCGGCCAAGCTGTGGTGTCGCGGCCGCCACTCGGCAGGGCCCACACCCAGTTTGGGTCTCATTCAGGAATGGACCAGATGTGCGAATGGAAGGGGAGGGAGGGAAGCACAGACTCCCTCACTTTCCTGTCTTCAAGAGGGTCGGGACTCGATTTAGACAGAAAGACACAGTTCTAGCAGTCTCATTGATACGCACAGCAGCTGCTTGTTTTGCTGATAGTGAAGCATCTCGTTCTTTGCTTACGAAGACACTTGCCGCCTTTGCTGTAGCTGCTCTGTATTGGCCATTTACCAGCAAATGGTAAGTGAGCTCCATAAGGCAAGGAGCTTGCCTTTATCCAGGCTCTGCACCCCCAGGCTCACCAGCATGCCTGGCAGATATTCAGATATCTGCTGAGTAGATGATCAAGAAAGTGAAAGAGAAAGTGACCGTATGAGCAAAGCTAGTCAACAGACCTGCTTGCTGAGACCCAGTTTTCCTCTCCGCAATTCCGAATCCGTCACAGCGTGGTAGGAGTCCATGACTCATACATGGAAACAGCAGGTCATTTCTGGTTGAGGCTTCAGTTATTGGTATAAGACTCACTCACTTTTCCTCTGTGTGCAGTTGACATGGTGCCTTTATTTTTGTTTTTTTTTGTCTTAACCCAGATCCCATAGTTTGAGTAAGAAATAAACCTTTGTTATTTGAAGCCATGAAGGCTTGGAGGTCATTTGTTATTTCAGCAAAGTCTGGTCTATCCTGACTACTAGACATTCAGCTCACACTAGTTTGTCAGGGACCTGCGGAACTGCAGACACTCAGCTGATCTTCTACAACAGCTCAAAAAGCCTTCTGCAATGACAGAGATGTTCTCTGTCTGCTCCATTCAGTACAACAGACTCCGGCCACGTGAGACTGCCAACTCAAGTGCTTAACTTGAAACGTGGCCCCCGTGACTGAGACTGTGAATTTTTAATTTTAACTGATGTAAACTGAGCAGGTAGTTATGGTACTGGAGAGCACAGCTCTAGAATGTACCGTGGTAGCGATGCGGAAACGCAGCCCGCTGAAGCCCCTCATTCCATCCGACCCCATGCAGCCATGGTGGGCAGTTCCATGCCTATAAACCCACATCAAGGGCGTTAACCCAAGCCTCTGGTCTGCCTTCTGGAGACTGCCAAGGACACGAAGCCCTGCCCAAAGCAGCGATGGCCAGGCGATGCTGCCAGAGGAGTCGCCAAGCCTTCGGGAGGGCAGAATTCAGTGAGTGAGAGTGCCAGCGTCCGTGTCCTCCCGGGGAAAATCTGAGACATGTGTGACACGGGCTTGACATGGTTCCTTGGAGAGATGCCAAAGAGAGACTTGCAGAAATGAAGCGGCTCCTCACACCGATTTTCCTGGGCTTTCTCGCTTTGCCTCCCCCCTCCCTGAGTTCTGCTCTCTGGGGTCACCTGCCCCCCAATCCTGCCTCAGAGTGCCTGCAGTAAGAATCCAAACTAGACGAAGAAGGGTTCTCCAAGAACTTCACAAGGAAAGCGACTAAGTCATTCCTTTTGAAAAATCTGTTAAACTCTGACTAACTGTCCAACGAAGGCTTGTCTCACTGCATTTCTGAGCTTGACTCTGGGACGGGGAAGGTATTGGGGGCTGGCTATCAAAGGCAGCCCCCCCAAGAGGACTCACAGAGTTCTGTGAGTCCCAAGAGACGGCACCACCTGCCTTTGGCTTTAAAATGCAAATGAAAGACAGAGCATCCTTATTAAAGGTCATCTGTAACACAGATCTTAGTTTTTGTCAGCTTTGGGGAAAAGAGACAATTCAATCTCAATGTAACATTTAGAGGCAGAGATCAACATGTCAAAGCTTCAGATTGCATTTCTCCCAGCCTGAAATTAAAACAAAAAAAAAATGTACCCTAACGATGACGCCTGCATTCAGGCAGCCCTCTCCCAGGCCCCTGCTGGAGGGGGCTGTCCCTTGAACCCATAAACTAATTTCCCATATAGCAGTTCAGCCTCTCTCCATCAGCAAGCCTCGGCTCTAAGGGAGAGCAATTGGTGGTGAGAAAGAAGGTCTATGCAAGTGACTGATTCTATGGAAAAGCCCCGGTCAGGAAAAGCTCCCACGAATATCGTTACTACCCAGTTCATCTGTGTTCTTTAAGGGCCCATGACATCCTGCCTGCAGCCACTAGTGTATACAAGCTTATGTCCTTGTTAAAGGAAACTCAGTTGTTGAGGGCCCACCATGGCCAGACTCTGTACTTGGTTTATACAAGTACAGAGAGAAGGGGATTTAATCTGAGAGAAGGGGATTATAGCAACCATTTTGTACCTGAGGACTGAGGTCCAGAAATGATATGGCAGGTGGGATTCAGACGTAACTCAGCTTGACCCCAGATTTCCCATGTCGTCTCACTTTTATACAATATTCAGGATGCATGCTAAGTTTCTCAGTTGTGTCTGACTCTGCGAACCTTTGGACTACAGCCCGCCAGGCTCCTCTGTACGTGGATTCTCCAGTCAAGAATACTGGGGGGTTGCCATGCCCTTCTCCCGGGGACCGTCCCGACCTAGGGACTGAACCCATGTCTCTTGCAGCTCCTGCATTGCGGGCAGAGTCCTTCCCACTGACTCCCTGTGGAAGCCCCTGACATTTAGGTTCGTGGCACTCCTGTCGCTCTTTGAACAAAATGGGAAAACCCAAGAAAGGCAGTAACGGGCGGACTTCTCAGCTATGCAGAAGGACTTAGGAAGAGGCACGTGGTGGGAGAGCAAACCCTGAGTTAGGGAACAGAGCTGACCGAACGCTCCTTCCCTCTGGGCCTCGGTTTCTTCTGTAAATTGAAATGGTTTGATGGAGTCATCGCTATGGTTTCCAAGACAGCTCAGTATTTCCACCCATCCAGTCAGGGAGTCCTGGAGACTGCCAACATCAACCTTCTTGAAAACTCACCGCAAGTTAGATTTCGTTTAGTTCAGCTGCTTTTAGACTAATAAGGTTCAGACTCAGTGTCGAGGGTGATATAGTCACAACCAGCCTAAATCAGGTGAGAATTCTACGGCTTCACTGAAGACATGATTGTTTTTTCTTAACAAACATTTAACTTTAGTCTAGATTTAGAGGAAATTTACAGCGACGGTACAGAGTTCCCTATGCCCCGCACCCAATCCTCCTATCTTTGGCACACTGTGTTATGGGGTTGGCCAAAAAGTTCCTTCATGTCTTCCACAGCATCTCATGAAAAAACCCAAGGGAACTTTTCGGCCAACCCAATATTATGGTACATTTGTCACGACTCGTGAACCCATAATGATTCAGTACTGTTAACTAAACTCCATGCTTTATTTTTATTTTCTTCATTTCTACTTATGCCCTTTCTCTATTCTGGGATCCTAGGCAGGATACCTCATTTCATTTAGCATGTGTTTCCATAGCCTCCTCTGGACTCTGACAGTTTATGTCGTTTCCTTGTTTTTGATGACTGTGACGGTTTTGAGGAATACCAATCAGATACTCTGTAGAGTAGCCCTCGGTTTGGGTTTGGCTGGTGTCACGGTTAGACTGTGGTTATCTGCTTGGGGGAGGAAGACCACAGAAATAAAACACTCATCTCATCACAGCGTCTCAAGGCTGCTTTCTTCAGCATCACTTATCACTGTTGATGTAAACCTGATCCCACGGCCGAGTAGTGTTTGCCGTGCTCATCTGAAGAAAGGTTATTCTCCTCCTTCCATACTGCTCTCTTTGGAAGGAGGCCACTAGCTGCAGCCAACGTGTGCTCCGCTTCCTTATTGGGGGAGCAGGTATTTTTGTAAAGTACAACCATGCTGGCAATTGCCACTAGGGAACAAATTCAGTGCTACACCTTATTGCCTCCCCAGAACAACTGAGCCAAGATGTGGCTGAAAGGTAGTCCCTGTATCCAGCCTTTCAGAGGAGTGTTCCCGAACAAGATGGGTAAACTGCTCCATCACAGTGGCACCCACAGGGCACCCTGCATGAAAGGTACAGCTCAGTAGACGGTCTATTCCTGTTTCTGTCTACACAAGGCTTGTTTACTGCTCTCGACAGTCGGTCTCCTACCTACAAATCTAAGGTAGCAAAGCATTCCCTATACACAGCTTCCAGGTGGTGCTGGTAGCAAAGAACCCGCCTCCCAGTGCAGGAGACATAAGAGACCAGGGTTTGATGCCTGGGTCAGCAAGATCCCCTGGAGAAGGAAATGGCAACCCACGCCAGTATTCTTGCCTGGAGAGTCCCCAGGACAGAGGAGCCCAGTGGGATACTGTCCACGGGGTCACAAAGAGTAGGACACGACTGAGGCGACTTAGCACTTAGTAATCAGTAAGAAAAAAAGGACAATTTACTTTTTCAAATGACCGAAGGAGATGGACAATAAATTCACACAGGAGCTTCCCTGGTGGCCCAGTGGCTAAGACTCCACGCTCGAAAAGCAGGGGCCAGGTTCCATCCCTGGTCAGGACCCTGGCGCCTGCATGGCCCACGAAGGGCCCACGAGCCTCCCCTAAAGACCCCGCATGCCACAGGAAAGACCTGGTGCGGCCAAATGAATAAACAAAATGCTAAAGGCATATGATGAAAATAAAGCCAAAACTGATGTCAAAAGCAAATGCACAAAAGAGACACAAAGGATACTAAATTATATCTATACGTGCCAAATGACAAAGAGTCTAAGGTGGGCATGGGCACGGGGTACTCTCACGCCCTACTCTGTGACTGCTGGGTATTAAGTGAAGCATGTTTTGCCATCACTTTTGAAGAGCAATAAGGTAATTTCCAAGTAGTAACATTCAAATATCAATATATGCGGTGTGTTTTCTAGCCTGATACTGGCTATCAAAGCTACAGTTTGCTTTGGACTGTCTTTCCCTTAACGGTGTCTTGTAGGGAAGGAAATCCACAGGCTTTGAGAACAGATGCCTGACATTGTGAGACATGATGCGACTATTTATTTGCATCTTTTAACTGGTAATCAAGCAGGCAAGGTCACTTCACCTTATCTGCTTATAATAAGAAGTCACAGATATTTTTCTCTGCTAGGTTTACAGGATTCATCACTTAAGGTTCTGACAGAGGAAGACAATTGTACGTAGGCAGCTTTAGTTCTACTTGCCATTAATTGGGGGGGAAAAGCAGTTGTGCCGTTTCTGAGGAAGCATTATTATTCTGCATATTCTTGTTTTGGTTATATGATGTTAAGTATGTATGTAGACATCCTTCCAGACGGAGAAGGTGTTAAACTAAGACCACTTTGATGGTCCAAAGGAATCAAATCTGTCATTTCTATTTAACTTGTATTAAGAACAAGAATAATTGTATACAAAACAAGTATAAATGTATGTTCCTGAAAACATGATCCCTGAATGAATGCACTGATACTTGGAGACATCTAAATAAGAGAAAAATGATGTGATATTAAAATTCAACCTGTCACGTGGAGTACTAAGCACGTGATCTGAGCTCGCGCTTATTAAAACGTTGTAGCAGAAAGAAGTGCGCTTGAGTTCTTGGCCAGGCAAGGGCAACACTACTTCCGCATTATCCCCAGAGAAAGGGCTGAAGATTAATGCAGACAGAGCAAGAGGAATCGGTGCCCACTTATTCTAAGGTGTGATTTTTACGTGCAGAAAAGAAACACACAGAAGTGCTATGCATTTGTTTATCTGACAAAGGCTGGAGCCGTGGTCTCAAGCCTTGACCTAGGAGGGACTGAATTAGCTTTGACAGTATTGTTCTGGGCCTCTGAATACCTTCGAGTCTGGCTTTCAGTGATTAGCTGAAGAAAATACGTTTGCTCACATAATGGACCCTCTTCTATCATCAAGTTTCTATTTAACGGTCAGGGCCGAGCAGTCAAAATAACTTGAGAAGCTACTGAGAGTGTGAGGCAACCACGATTATTGAGGCTTAAGGGAGGCATGTGACTTAAGCCATCATGGACATAGCCAGACCTTTTGAAGCATTCCTTCAGGAAATCCTATTGGAAAATAGCTTGAGGTTTTTTTGTTTTGTTTTTTGGATTTGGTGTTGACTCCATTTGGAACATTTTAAATCATTTGGATGCTATTTTTGAACAAAAATTTTCTCACATAGAAAGAATCAAGATGAAAGAAAGGAGTTCTAAAATTATTTTACCGATTCCAAACCTTCAAACAACAATGGAATATTTTATTGGAGGTCCACTGGGCAACATTGCCCAATTTGGTTACAAACTTTCCACTACAGTGGACTGCCAGGCTGAAAAACCACCAGGGTAGTGATGGAAAGTTTTTTCATCTGGCAGAGAATAAATACAAAATAATACTCTGTAACTTGTCTAAATCAGATCTTCAGTATCTCTGAAGTTCTGATTCATCATCAGAACCCAGCCCAAGACAAAATCTCACTAATTGCTGGGCAGTTTATGCTAGAGAACAGCCTCCTCAGATGTACATTCCATACAGTCAAATGTTCCAATGATTCATCTTCCAATTTCTTGCACCAACTCCTGCCAGAAAATGGTCTTAACATCCCACCAAGCTTATGGGCTTTCTTGGTATATCTAATAATGTGGAAAATATTCTCTCTATTGGGATTAAAAAAAAAACAAAGACGGATATTCTTTGCAGCCAAAGAC
>SJYQ01025635.1:26818-48509 GCA_006410935.1 Redunca redunca
GATTAGTCCTGGGTGTGTTCATTGGAAGGACTGATGCTGAAGCTGAAACTCCAATATTGGGCACCTCATGTGAAGAGTTGACTCATTGGAAAAGACCCTGATGCTAGGTGAGATTGGGGGCAGGAGGAGAAGGGGACAACAGAGGATGAGATGGCTGGATGGCATCACCGACTCGATGGACATGAGTTTGGGTGAACTCCGGGAGTTGGTGATGGACAGGGAGGCCTGGCGTGCTGCGATTCATGGGGTTGCAAAGAGTCAGACACAACTGAGTGACTGAACTGAACTGAACTCCCTACAAAGATCAAAGTTCTGCCAGCTCGCCCGAGTGTCTGATCTACAATAAACCCGGAAGTCTGCGGTCCATTGGGCCAAGGAATTTTGATGAATGGATGTGTTCAGTGGACATTTGACAAGCTGTAGCTCACATCAACTCTTTCCAGGTCACGTCTGCCATCAACAACAAAACAAATGGTCTAAATAAGCACCTTCCATGTCTTGGTCAAACCAAAACACGAAGAAATGAAAACCACCATAAGATAAAATACTTCGATTAGACAGTTCCCAAACTTCAGTTATCAGCATATCATATTAGAAACTTTCACTACATTATATTATATATTATATTATACACATTAGGTTATATACACTCAGTTGCTCAGTCATGTCCAACTCTTTATGATACTATGGACTGTAGCCTGCCAGGCTCTTCTGTCCATGGGATTTTCCAAGCAAGCATCCTGGATTGGGTTGCTATTTCCTACTCCAGGATTCTATTTAGGTTAAACCATATAAAGCTACCAAAATCTGGACATGATCTACAAAATCAGAGATTTCATATGGTTCAATCTAATATTTTTTACCGAATGTTGTTCTAACTGTGAATCCTTCAATTCTGTCTAGCAATTATGCTCTTTGGCATTTACCCAAATGAGTTGAAAACTTCTGTCCACACAGACACCTGCACAGATGTTTATAGCAGCTTTATTCGTAATTGTCAACACTTGAAAGCAACAAAGAGGTCCTTCAGTAGCTGGAAGGGTAAATAAACTGTGGTTCATCCGGACAATGGAAGATTATTCAGCGCTAAAAAGAAATGAGGTATCAAGCCATGGAAAGACAGGGAGATAACTTAAATGCAAATTCCTAAGCAAAAGACGCCAAGCTGGAAAGATCATACACCCTGTGATCGCAGCTAGATGGTGCTCCGGAGAGAAAAAGCTGCCAGGACAGTCAGTGATCGGGGACTGTCAGGGGTTAGTGGGAGACAGGGATAAAGAGGCAGCGCGTGGAGGATTACGGGGCAATGAAAGTGCTCCGTACAATTCCATAATGACAGATGTGTGTCACCGTTCATTCGTCCAAACCCGCAGGACTACAGCGGGTGACACCCAGTGCCGGCTGCTGTCTATGGGTGTTCACGGTGTGTCCGTGTACACTCATCAGTTATAACAGATGTGCCGCTGGGAGGGGACGGGAGCTTTGATGATGGGGGAGGCGTCCCAGGCGGCGCTAGTGGTAAAGAAGCCACCTGCCAAGGCAGGAGGCATAAAAGTCAGGGTTTGATTCCTGAGTTGGGAAGCTCCCTGGAGGAGGGCATGGCAACCCACTCCAGTATTCTTGCCTAGAAATCCCATGGACAGAGGAGCCCGGCAGACTAGAGTCCATGGGGTCACAAAGAGTTGGACATGACTGAAGTGACTTGGCACACTGGCACGCATGCCTTGGCAAGGGCAGGGGGTATATGGAGAATCTCTACCTTTCCCTCAGTTTTGCTGTGAAACTAAACTGCTCCTTAACAAATAAAAAAGAAAAGAAAAACCTGTCCATTGAAAAACAAAACCTTAAGTTGGTGTTATTCTGGACTTGAAGCATTCTGTGGTAGAAAGTATAGAAATATGGCCTCGATGGAGTCCTTCCCTGCCTGCACACGCATGCTGCTTCTCTCACCAAAAGCAGCGTCCCTTTCTCCAGCCCTGGAATCTAGACCAGCTTTGCAACTGTCCTTGACTAGGGGAGTATGGCAGAGGTGAATGCTTTCAGATACGAGCCTCCCTTCCAAGAGACCTGACAGCTTCTACCTTGCTCACTGAAGAGAAGCCAGCAGCTATGCAAGACCCCTGTGCTGTGAAGAAGCCCAGGAGAAAAGCACGGGGGAGGTCACGTGGGGGAGAACAGAAGACCCTCGGCAGGTGGTTAGCACCACGCCCCCAGACCTATGACACCAGCTGAACCACCCCAGCCAGCTCTCAGCAGCTTGCGTCCTTCCAGCCCAGCCCCGGACATGGGGAAGCAGAGGGGAGCCCCGCTGTGCTGTGATTGATCTGAACTCAGGGCCCACGATGTCCATGAACGGAGTGGGGTGCACGCTGACTTACTTCCTTAAGTCTGCAGACAGATAACGGAAGCACTCTGTGTGAGGAGGTCTGCCTGGCCGTTTGGACCAGGTTCTGGAGCCCCGCTGCTCCGCCTCCTGGTGTGGATTCTTAACGAGGGTGAAAAGTGGACGTCGCTCAGTCGTGTCCGACTCCTGGCGACCTCACAGACTGTACAGTCTGCAGGCCAGAACACTGGAGTGGGGAGCCTTCCCCTTCTCCAGGGGGTCTTCCCGACCCAAGGACTGAGCCCCAGAGGGCTGTGCCTTCCAGGATTCACATGCTGTGCAGTTCCACCGACACCGATCTGGGCTTGGCCGTGTGACTTGCTTGGACCAATGGGAGGCTAGCTAGTAGGACGTAAGCAGAGACTTAAGAGGCGCTTGCACAATGGGACTTGTCCTTTTGGAAAATCTGGACCCGCGACCCACCAGGTAAAGAGGTCCAGCTGCCTGGCCGAGACAGGCAAAAGGAGAGAGCTTCCGGGTGAGCCCCAGCTGCCCCGCCCAGCCCAGCACAGTGCCAGACGTGTGAGTGCAGATGGGCATGACCAGCTGGCCGTGCCTGATCCAGCTCACAGACCCAGAGAAATGGCAAGTCACCATCGTATGAAGCCACAGAGTTCAGGGGTGGTGTGTACTTAACATATAGACATAAATAAATAGAAACCATATCCATAAAATCATAAATATAATAAAATTATACATTTTCTAGCACACATTAAAGCTTTTCAAAAGTCAGTCAGTGTACCACTGATAATTATCTTAGGTACTACCAAACAATCCACTTATCAGACTCTGGGGCATACTAGTTTAATGGGACAGTAACGATGATAGGAAATATAATTTCAATCATTACTACTCTTTTCTACATTCTAGGCTAAATGGTTTATACACATAATCTAATTTAACCCTCCCAGCAACCCTGGTGGGTGGGCTAGTTATCATTTCCACTTTGTAGATTAGGAAAGTGAAGCTCAAAAAAGTTAAGGAACTTGCCACATTTCACCAGAGACACTTGATGACATTTACAACTTTTCTTTTTTTAATAGAAACTTTCCTGATTTGGAAGCAAATGAATGAGCCCTGCACACTATATAAATGTGTTTTCTACCTTTTAATTATGAATTGCTGATATCTTTGTTGTCTATTCAGGGCCTACTTCAGACAGAGCTGCTGTCCTTGAACAGAGCCTGGGCTCCAGAGGGGCTTCCTCCCCCGTCTTCATCCCCGGTAGGGAGCTGTCAGGACCAATATTCCATCCTCACCAGAGGCACCCTGACTCTGAAAACCAACAGTATTGCGTGGATATTTAGTATGTGCTCAGCTTGTCTGCTGAGGGTTGAGGTGGGAAGAGAGGGAGGGTTAAGAAGAGATTTGAGGTAAAATATGACTCTAATCCTCAAAGAAAACTAGTTCACACACCCAAAACAGTCACTAGACAAGTAAGTGAAAGTCACTCAGTTGTGTCCAACTCTTTGCAACCCCATGGACCACACAGTCCATGGAATTCTCCAGGCCAGAATACTGGAGTGGGTACCTATCCCTTCTCCAGGGGATCTTCCCGACCCAGGGCTGGAACCCAGGTCTCCCACACTGGGGGCAGATTCTTTACCAGCTGAGCCACAAGAGAAGCCCGTAGTAAGGGCAGTACTCACTGAATAAACATTAATTGGGGTCCTCCCCATGGGCACAGAGAGAGAGTGGGCTATGGACTGTTTGTGGACGGGGTGCTGGGTTGGAGGAAGCAAGGCTGTCTGGCAAGGATGGACAGCCAAGGGCTCCCCAAGGAGGCTGTCGAGGCCATGCCTGGGGTCTTCCAGGAGGGCCACTGGGGGCCGTGCAAGGCGCCCAGGAGGATCGGAGACCTGGCAGAGAGCAGCCTCTCCCCCACCGGGACCCTACCGGCCTAGACAAGCATCTCCCTGCCTCGTCCCAGCAGTTGTCCAAACTCCACCTACAAGATAGCTCAGCTGGTAAGGAGTCTGCCCACAATGCAGGAGACGCTGGTTCGATTCCTGGGTCGGGAAGATCCCCTGGAGAAGGAAATGGCAGTCCACTCCAGCATTCTTGCCTGGAGACTCCCATGGACAGAGGAGGCTGGCGGGCTACAGTCTGTGGGGTTGCAAGAGTCAGACACGACTAAGCGACTAAACCACCACATGAGACTTGGGAGGCTGCAGGCAGCTCCCATCACTGGCCTCCCACAGCTCAGGACCTGCCCTCTCTCCTCCAAAGCTGACCTTGGGTTCACACCAACCTACATCTTCCCTCCAGCCATGAGCGCCTCCTTCACGGTCCCCTCCGTCTTCCTCCCGAGCCTGACCAGCGGTCACTGCCAGCCTCCAGCCTGAAGGGGCCAGGAGGTCCCACGGCTGCCCCGAGGGGATTCGGAACACTCACTGCGCTTCGGAGCTCTCCACGTCTCCCTCAGCCCACCGGGTCTCCATGTCTTCTTCAGAGTCCGCTGCCCTGGCCAGACCGCGTGCCTCACCCAATGCCCACCGCTCGAGCCCCTGCTGGGGCCAAGTCCACAAAATCCGAAGGCCGCCTCCTGATTTCCTGACCTTCTGAGCCACCCCAGGCACCCGCACCGTGTTCTCACTCTCCGTGCGCTTTGGTTTGAGGTTACCTCAAAGGAAAAACAATCTGCTGTGTGATCAGCCTCTTTGCCCGCCTGCAGAACAAGAAGAGCCCATCAAAGAGACCTAGCTCGGATGAAACAAAGCTGGGCTTTTCCTTGCGGGTTAAGGCTAAACCATAGCCCTAGTTTCTGGTGAAAAGAAGCCAGCCAAAGGCTGACACCTGGAAACCTCCGAGGAGGAGAATTATAAATGAGCAAAGAAAGTCGTTCTTCAGAATCTGCAAAACTAGAAAAGCAATTTCATAAGCGTATACATTTCCAACAGCACCTCTGCAAAAACAGCTCAGTCTGAAATATTCATTTGCATCAGAATAGTCATGAATATTCAAAAGTCAGCCAGTGTTTCAGAACCGTTGTCTATTCCTGGCGCTTTCCTCTTCCCCTTGAAAAGCAGATCATGGGTTTTCAGGAAAGGTGGGTTTGGCTGATCTTTGCACTGCCATTCTTGGCAGGAAAGGGAATGATTATTTTCTGTTTCTTAATTTTTTTTTTTTTTAAGCCTCAGCTGGTGTTAACATCTCTTCTCTTTGTTCTGGCCAGGCTAGGAATCCCGCCACAGACCTGGAATCTGGCCTGGGGTGCATTTTCCAAACTGATAAAGCTTTCTGTTCAGAATTCTGGACATATTTTCCAACATGCAGGTTTCTCAAAGAGGAAATGTTGCCAGGGTCCCATTCCAGAATGAGGAATGTAGATAGCCCTAAGATCTGGGAGACTCCAGCTTGGAACTCTCTGGGTTACTTTGGCCACGCCGCGTACATACATATCTGCTGCACTTTAGCATTCCCATTGGTCAAAAAGAGACCAGTAGGCATCCACCTCCCCTCTCTTCTTTTGCCTCATTTTGCAAAGCTAAATAAGATGATACTATGTAAGTGAAAGTGCTTTGAACTCCCTGGAGGAAAATCAAGAGCTGTGGCCAAGTCAGTGGCTGTATATCAAAACTTTCCATGCCAGAAAGTGAGACACTCTTGTGATTCACAAGGGATGATCTAAACAGTTTTAATGTTAAGAAAACAAATGTCATTGGGGAGGGGGGGAAATACTCACCAGTCCATCGTTCGCTGAGATGNCCCACCCGCCACCCCCGCCGAGGATCAGGCTGTGCTCTTTCTATCTATTGTTCGGCTTCCTGGAGTTGGCCTCGATTCCCAGGTAGAGTCCTCGAATGTGAGTGCTGGGGAGGACTTTGGAGGTTTCCTAGCCGATCTGCACTACAGCTGAGGATCCAGGAGATAGAATTATTCAAAACAAATACTTGGATTAATCATGCATTAAAAAAAAAAAGATATGCATTGCTATCGGAAGACAAAGATGGATCTAACTCAAAGGAAAAATCTGGGGACGGGGTGAGTCAGGATAGGAGGCTCCCCTACAGCCCTGCCTGAGCACAGCTTAGTGGAGGATGAGTACCACGCTCCCCTGCTCCCGGATGGGCCCACAGGTCTGCTCAGACCTGGAGGCTCCCTCAGAACCTGACCCCTCACCGCCCGCCCCGAGCAGTGACCTGCTCCTCAGCGCCGGCTCGCCTCCCTTTCCGACGGACTTCCCCAGTCTCTCACAGTGCTTCTTGAGATGACCTCCCAAACTAACTACCCGTGTCAGGGGAAGCACACGGACTGAGCCCGCCCGGGCCAGGCACCAGAGTAACCATCCGCAGGAGCCGTTTATGACGGGAGACCCTCGTAAGGATGTGGAGCCAATAAGCCACCACCCACCGGAAGAGTTCGGGAAAGGTCCAAAGGAGACACCGCGTGTCCGCCCACTTCCCAGAATCCCTCTCGCTAGCACCCATCTTGGCTGAGGATGCGTGGCCACCAGGCAAGACTCTGAGTGAGAATGATTGGCCAAAGACCACCCGGAAACTAATCCCATCACCATAAAACCCGACACAGCGAGCCACGCGGCAGAGCGGTTCTCCTGGGTTCCCTCACCCTGCTGCTCTCCACCGGGTGCCCTTTCCCAGTAAAATCTCTTGCTTTGTCAGCACACGTGTCTCTTCGGACAATTCATTTCCGAGTGTTAGACAAGAGCCCAGTTTCGGGCCCTGGAAGGGGTCCCCCTTCCTGCAACTCCTGCACCCAGTTCTTTGTCTCAAGACTGCCTTCGACAACGTGGAAGTCCAGGTATCCAGAGGGGTCTTTCCCAATGGCTCAGCCGGTAAAGAACCTGCCTGCCAATGCAGGTTTGATCCCTGGATGGGAAAGACCCGCTGGAGAAAGGAATGGCTACCCACTCCAGTATCCTTACCTGGAGAAGCCCATGGGCAGAGGAGCCTGGCAGGCTACAGTCCACGGGGTGACAAAGAGTTGGACACAGCTGAGCATGTACACACACACACACACACACACACACATCCAGAAGCAGTCCCCTTGGAGGCTGATTTAGCCCCCATGGACACCTGGCAAAATCTGGGCACATCTCTGGTTGTCACACCTGGAGGGAGGAGCTGTTGGCAGGGAATGGGTAGGATCCAGGGATGCTGCTAAATATCTACAACACATGGGAAGGTTCCCACACCCAGAATTATCCAGCCCAAAATATCCCCAGTGTCAAGGCTGGGGGACCCAGCCTTAGAGAACCGGCTCCATGCGTCTTATATGATCAGCTCAACTCAGTACCCTACAAATTGTGTGCACATCCACTCTTGGAAGATGAACTCATAGATCGGAAACTTCCAAGTCACTTCAGCTCCTCCTCTGCTTATAACAGTAGAAGTTATGTTCTGAGGGTATAACAATGGTGTCCTGGAGGAGGAAATGGCAACCCACTCCAGTATTCATGCTTGAAGAATCCCATGGACAGAGGAGGCTGGCAGGCTACAGTCCATGAGGCCGCAAAGAGTCGGACACACTGAAGCGACTTAGCATGTGTCCATGATGATGGTGTGGCTTCTACACACCCCAAAGGGGACAGAGCTGCCGTTCAGGGCAGCGAGGCACGTAGCTGGGGACTCCAGGGACACCACTGAGGCCTCATAGGCAAGGCGTTAACGCGATGATTCTTCAAGTGACCTCACTTCTCTTTTAACTTATTATTGCTGCTGTTGTTTAACTGCCAAATTGTGTCTGACCCTTTGTGACCCCATGGACTGTAGCCTGCCAGGCTCCTCTGCCCATGGGATGTCCCAGGCAAGAATACAGGAGCAGAAGAGTTGAACATATGCATATTACATGCTGAAATCATTTGGGGGTTAATTGTGTTATTTTGAACTCAATTTATCCAAACTCCTAAAATAGCGTTCAGTTCAGTCTCTCAGTCGAGTCCAACTCTTCGGTACCCCATGAACCGCAGCACGCTAGGCCTCCCTGTCCATCACCAACTATCAGAGTGCACCCAAACCCATGTCCATCAAGTCGGTGATGCCATCTCATTCTCTGTCGTCCCCTTCTCCTCCTGCCTTCAATCCCTCCCAGCATCAGAGTCTGTTCCAATGAGCCAACTCTTCGCATGAGGTGGCCAAAATACTGGAGTTTCAGCTTTAGCATCATTCCTTCCAAAGAAATCCCAGGGCTGATCTTCAGAATGCATAGAAGTTAGATGTACCTAAATAGGTTCCAGACTCTCTAGGTTAACATGGTCGAGAGCAGCCCATTGTACAGATGAAGAAGCTGAGGCTCAGACCAAAGAGGCTGTTCATCACACAGCTTGCTGGGCTGGAATCAGGCCCAGAACACAGACGCCTGAACTCCCAGCCCATTGCCTCTTCACCCGGGGCCAGAGAGCAGCGTATGGAGGGCCCAGTGTTTCATTGCTGGTGGATTATATAAGCCCAGCAGATGGCTAACACGGAAGCCAGCAGTTTCTCAAAATCCCCCAATCCTAATAAACATCAGTCTCATCCTGGTGCACTGTGCCCTTCTCATACTGTGCCTTCAACCAGGCATACACACACACTCACCCTGCACACACCCTATAAGCCTTAACCTGGAAAACAATATAGGGGATTCGGATTTTAAAAACTTCTAAATTCCAGGTGACCATCAAGAAAGAAAAGTACAATCAAACTGATGGGAAAATCCTGGGGAATTTTGTCCTCGAGGCCTAGAAAGCAGCGGACAACCAGCAAGAACTCCTGCAAGGACCTCGCAAATTCACATCTAGGGAGGATATTATCTCATCCAATGGTCTCACTTCACAAAGACGTAAACGAAGCACAGAGAAGGCAAGGAGCACGTCCAGCCCCACTCAGCCTGGGCTAGAACGGCCCCACCGCTGCTGTGAAACACTCCTCTAAAGGGCAGTTTCTAATATGGTTCTTATTTCAAACAACGATAGTCATCAAACACAACATAGTTCTAAGCTAGAGTGTTTCTGTGCCATCCAAGAGGCAACAAAAACAAGAGGTGGAGGGAAATTTGTTGCCTTCCAGGAAATTCTGAATTACTTTCTTCTTGGGTCATCTACAATTTGAATCTTCTTTATGGTTCCATGAAGAGATAAATTCCTACCATGTTCTGGATCACAAACTCAACAGAGCAGCCAGCATTTACTGTGAATGAAACAAGTGTGTGGTGTGTAACCGCATAGGCTAAGAGTACATCGTAATTTTTGCAGCTCTATCACTTTAATTAGAAAGTCAATTCAAAGCAACATTTTTCTTTAGCTCATTGATTTGCTTTTAATTTAGGAAAAATGACTAGTAAATTCAGATGTTGAGCTTTTGTATAATTTTCTATTCTAACTAGACTACACAGTACTTGGGTGCTAGAAAACATCATATTTGTCTTATTGGAAATATTACTGCGCTTATTAATAGGTAAAATGCCCGGCACTTAGTAATTACTCAACAGGTTTGTGTTGAATGAATGAATGTCAGTCATTGCTTTAGAAGGCTTTCTGCCTTGACAGGAATTATTAGTCAATGCAAGTTCTGTTTATTTTTCACAAGTGTGTTTGAATTTTCCCATTCTCATACCTCTTATAACCCAAGTCAATTTCAGAACATTCATCTTTTATATAATAATAATTCAAGGAAGGAATTATTGAAACAGAAGCCTGAATAGGAACGTAGGTCATCATTTCAAAAGTCGTTCCTCCCTTCTTGCAGAAAGTAATCTTTAACCGGGAAATAAACACAGAAAGTAGGAGTTAGAGAGCTTGAGTGTTACTTTCCTGTCTCTGTTTTTGTTATTTTGTCTTGGTTCCTTCTAAGTGCTGGAGGCAGACTTCCCTGGTGGTACAGTGGGTAAGAATCTGCCTGGCAATGCGGCGGATATAGGTTCGATCCCTGGTCCGGAATGATTCCACACGTGGTGAGACAACAAACCATTGCCCACAACTACTGAAGCCCGTGGGCCTGGAGCGTGTGCTCAGTCGCAAGAGAGGCCACCGCGGTGAGAAGCCTGTGCGCCGCCACTAGAGAGTACCCCTTGCTCGCCACAACTGGAGAAAGCCTGGATGCTGCAAAGAAGACCCAGCACAGCCAAAAAAAATAATAATAATTTTAAACAAAGGTGCTGCTGCCTGTGTCGTGGTGTGGTCTGGAGCAAGGACTCTAGAATCAGACAGAAACAAAGCCATACAGGGTGTCTGGTGTGCACTAGAAACCCACTAAATGTTAGAAAAACAAACTCTCTCTACGTGTTACCTAGCTCTTTAGCCATCAGAGTGCATTCAGGACCTTGATTTTATGTTTCCATCATTCATGGCAGCAGAAAAAATGGCACCAAAACGTAGTGGCCCAAAGCAACAAGAATATGCATTACTTTCTGCGATTCTGGGGACTGACAGGATGGTCTCTGCTGGGCTCACTCATGGAAAGCCAGCTGGGGACCAGACCCAGCGGGAGCCCCACCCAGCGGGAACCCTGGGCTGCTGGCCTCGGTCCCCACTGTGGCCTTTCATCTGGGCTCCCCTGGGACGTAGTGGCCCCAGGGCAGGGCTCTGGGCGCTCAAAGGCAAAGGCTGCAAGGCCCCTTGAGGTGCAGGCTTTGCGGGTGACACTCACGCCTCCAACGCATTCCACTGGCCAAAGCAAGTCACAGGGCCAGCCTGGGATTTGTATCCTTTTTTTTTTAGTTGAAGTGCTGTTGATTTAAGGGGCTTCCCAGGTGGCACTAGTGGTAAGGAACCCACCTGCCAATGCAGGAGACGCAAGAGATGGAGGTTCGCTCCCTGGGTGAGGAAGATCCCCTGGAGAAGGAAATGGCAACCCACTCCAGTATTCTTGCCTGGAGAATCCCATGGACGGAGGAGCCTGGCGGCTACAGTGCCATAGGGTTGCAAAGAGTTGGACACGACTGAAGGGACTTAGCACGCACCCACACACACATGTAGTTGGTTTACAGCGTTTCAGGTGTAGAATTATAGGTTGTTACAGGACATTGAATATAGTGCCCTGTGCTATATAGTAGGTCCTTCTTGCTTACCTATTTTGTTTATCAGTTCAGTTCATTTCAGTCGCTCAGTCGTGTCCGACTCTTTGTGACCCCATGAATCGCAGCACACCAGGCCTCCCTGTCCATCACCAACTCCCGGGGTTCACTCAAACTCATGTCTATCGAGTTGGTGAAGCCATCCAGCCATCTCATCCTGGGTCGTCCCCTCCTCCTCCTGCCCCCAATCCCTCCCAGCATCAGAGTCTTTTCCAATGAGTCAACTCTTCGCATGAGGTGGCCAAAGTACTGGAGTTTCAGCTTCAGCATCAGTCCTTCCAAAGAACACCCAGGGCTGATCTCCTTTAGAATGGACTGGTTGGATCTCCTTGCAGTCCAAGGGACTCTCAAGAGTCTTCTTCAGCACCACAGTTCAAAAGCATCAATTCTTCGGTGCTCAGCTTTCTTCACAGTCCAACTCTCACATCCATACATGACCACAGGAAAAACCATAGCCTTGACTAGACAGTCCTTTGTTGGCAAAGTAATGTCTCTGCTTTTTAATGTGTGTATAATCGTGCATATATGTTAATGACAAACCCCTAATTTATCCCTCTCCCAGCCTGCCCGCTTTGGTAACTATAGGTTTGTTCTCCAAGTCTGTGAGCCTGCTTCTGTTTCATAAATAAGTTCATTTGTATTGCATTTTAGATTCCACATATAGGCGATATCATACGCTGTTTGTCTTTCTTTGGTTTACTTCACTTAGTGTGATAATCCTGGGTCCATCCATGTTGCTGCCAGCAGCACTGTTCCACCCTTTGTTCACAGCTGAGTAATATTCCAGTATGTGTATGCGCCACATGCTTTTATCCACTCGTCTGTCGATCGCCATTTAGGTTGTTTCTAGGTCTTGACTATCGTCAATAGTGCTGCTGCGAACACAGGGCGCCCATATCTTTCAAAGTAGTTTCCTCTGAATATATGCAGATGGCTGGATCATACAGCCATCTGTATGCATCTGTATGATGCCGATCATACGGCAACTCTAGTTTTCTTTTTTTGAGGAACCTCCATACTGTTCTCCATTGTGGCTGCACCAATTTACATCCCCACCCACAGGGTAGGAGACTTCCAGAGGCAGCTGAGTTTAAGAGGGTGTGGACTCCATCTCTGGATGGAGGAAAGTCATATTGCAAAGAACTTGGGAATGGAATGACTTTCTGCTCGTAACACAATCTGCCACACCATCCTTTCAACGAGCCTCGTGTACCTCTTCCTGGACCGTCCCTTCCAACCCTCCACACGCCACGAATCTCCCAGTCATTTCATGAGGCAGAATAGCCTTCTCATGCAGCCAGTGTCTGCTGGGTAATCGTGCAGCAAGTCAGTGAGCAAAGAGCTTGTGCCCCTAAGAAGGGTGGAATCGAGGGACACGCAGATCTAGGAACAAATTCAGAGATAGCCAAGAACCCAGGTGCCGAGATTGGGGTCATCTGTTTTCCCTGAAATAATTCAGACTTGGAATTTTAGAGTTCTTTTACTTACTATTGAGTCACACAGTGCTACTGTTATGAAAAGTCACCAGCATACATGTAGTTATTAAAAATAATCTATATGTTTGTGGAGTGAACTGGCATGGAGGTTTGTAGAAATAAAAAGGGAGAGATTAGGTGGTGACAAGTAAGGCAGAAATCGCCTTCGCAGCCTCCTTTTGAGTGAGGCCCCGGCAGGGGGCCCATCGGAGGCTCCCACAGAGACGGCGAGGTGAGGCCGGTGCTGCAGAGGAGGGAGAACCGCCTGGAAGCCTTGCTGGTGAACAGATCCAGCTGCCAGAGCCTGCAGGCCTGGGAAGTCTAGAAGCCAGTGGCGTGGCCTGTGGTATCTGTGCTGACTGTGAGTGATCCTCACGGTCATCTGGGCACTGTTCGTGCTGCATGACCCCGTATTAGACCTTCTAAGTCCTCCTAGACATTCCATGACCTACGTCCATCTCCTTGAATAAATGCCATTTCTGCTTCAGTTCAGTTCAGTTGCTCAGTCATGTCTGACTCTTTGCAACCCCGTGGACCGCAGCACTCCAGGCCTCCCTGTCCATCACCGACTTCCAGAGCTTACTCAAACTTATGCCTATAGCGTCAGTGATGCCATCCAGCCATCTCATCCTCTGTCATCCCCTTCTCCTCCCACCTTCAATCTTTCCCAGCATCAGGGTCTTTTTTGATGAGTTGGTTCTTTACATCAGGTGGCTAAAGCATTGGTGCTTTAGCTTTAACATCAGTCCTTGGATGTTGTAAAGAGCCATTTCGGCTGTAAGGGTTTAAAAGGGTTCTGTACTCCATGGAAAAGAAAACCCTTCCTAGTATATCTGTCTATCAAGGTAGTTTGGTCAGGAGAGGGCTCGACTCAGGACAGTTTATTGGGCTTTATCAGAGTTCAGTTGGAGCCAGGTCATCTCAGCCCTGCGGCCGTGGGAATGGGCCACTCAGACTGCCTTGCAGATAGCACTGCATGGGATGACCCGCCATGTGCCTGGGACTCACCACATCCCTACCGAGGCCGCGCTCTCCTGGGCCACGCCCGGCAGAGACGGACAGAGGGCTGGACCCAGGACGCTCTGGGCCAGGGTCCCCCAGTGCTGTCTTCCTCGTGTCTCATTTAGGAAAACATTTCTTACCCTGAAGGTCAGGAGAAAATATTAACCTATATTTCTTGCTAAGAAGTTAAAAGCTTTGCTCCTGTAATTAAAGAACTTTAATTCACCTGGAGGTACCCTGGAGTGTGGGATGAGTGGAGGCTAGTTTTATCTTTATACCTGTGGACAGCCATGAGTTTAGCTCCACTTCGTACAGAGTCCCTCCTGGATCCACCACCAAGCCGATCCTATCACACATCAGAAGACGCATGGGTGCCCCGGCCTGTGCCTTAGGGCTCCACTATGGTCCGTCAGTTAGTGTATCTCCTGCGGGGACAGCACCACGCTATCTTGATTACAGTAGCTTCATAGTAAGTCTGGTTATCTGTAAGGTCAGCCCTCTGCCTTCTTATTCACCTTCTTCAGAAACACCTTCACTAGTTGGCCCCTTCAGTTCAGTTCAGTCGCTCAGTCATGTCTGACTCTTTGCGACCCCCTAAACTGCAGCAAGCCAGGCCTCCCTGTCCATCACCAATTCCCAGAGTCCACCCAAACCCATGTCCATCGAGTCGGTGATGTCATCCAACCATCTCATCCTCTGTCATCCCCTTCTCCTCCTGCCCTCAATCTTTCCCAGCATCAGGGTCTTTTCAAATGAGTCAGCTCTTCACATGAGATGGCCAAAGTATTGGAGTTTTAGCCTCAACATCAGTCCCTCCAATGAACACCCAGAACTGATCTCCTTTAGGATGGACTGGTTGGATCTCCTTGCAGTCCAAGGGACTCTCAAGAGTCTTCTCCAACACCACAGTTCAAAAGCATCAATTCTTTGGCATTCAGCTTTCTTCATACTCTAACTCTCACATCCATATATCACCACTGGAAAAACCATAGCCTTGACTAGATGGACCTTTGGTGACAAAGTAATGTCTCTGCTTTTTAATGTACTGTCTAGGTTGGTCATAACTTTCCTTCCAAGGAGTAAGCGAATTTAATTTCATGGCTGCAATCACCATCTGCAGGGATTTTGGAGCACAGAAAAGGAAAGTCAGCCACTGTTTCCCCATCTATTTCCCATGAAGTGATGGGACCAGATGTCATGATCTTCGTTTTCTGAATGTTGAGCTTTAAGCCAACTTTTTCACTCTCCTCTTCCACTTTCATTAAGAGGCTCTTTAGTTCTTCTTCACTTTCTGCCATAAGGGTGGTGTCATCTGCATACCTGAGGTTATTGATATTTCTCCCAGCAATCTTGATTCCAGCTTGTGCTTCTTCCAGTCCAGCGTTTCTCATGATGTACTCTGCATAGAAGTTAAATAAGCAGGGTGACAATATACAGCCTTCACGTACTATTTTTCCTATTTGGAACCAGTCTGTTGTTCCATGTCCAGTTCTAACTGTTGCTTCCTGATCTGTATACAGGTTTCTCAAGAGGCAGGTCAGGTGGTCTGGTATTCCCATCTCTTTCAGAATTTTCCACAGTTTATTGTGATCCACACAGTCAAAAGCTTTGGCATAGTCAATAAAGCAGAAATAGATGTTTTTCTGGAACTCTCCTGGTTTTTCAGTGATCCAGCGGATGTTGGCAATTTGATCCCTGGTTCCTCTGCCTTTTCTAAAACCAGCTTGAACATCTGGAAGTTCATGGTTCATGTATTGCTGAAGCCTAGCTTGGAGAATTTTGAGCATTACTTTACTAGCATGTGAGATGAGTGCAATTGTGCAGTAGTTTGAGCATTCTTTGGCATTGCCTTTCTTTGGGATTGGAATGAAAACTGACCTTTTCCAGTCCTGTGGCCACTGCTGAGTTTTCCAAATTTGCTGGCATATTGAGCGCAGCACTTTCACAGCATCATCTTTCAGGATTTGAAACAGCTCCACTGGCATTCCATCCCCTCCACTAGCTTTGTTCGTAGTGATGGCCCACTTGACTAAGGCCCACTTGACTTCACATTCCAGGATGTCTGGCTCTATCTAGGTGGATGATCACACCATCATGGTTATCTGGGTCGTAAAGATCTTTTTTGTACAGTTCTTCTGTGTATTCTTGCCACCTCTTCTTAATACCTTCTGCTTCTGTTAGGTCCCTACCATTTCTGTCCTTTATCGAGCCCATCTTAGCATGAAATGTTCCCTTGGTATCTCTAATTTTCTTGAGGAGATCTCTAGTCTTTCTCATTCTGTTGTTTTCCTCTATTTCTATGCATTGATCACTGAGGAAGTCTTTCTTATCTCCTCTTGCTATTCTTTGGAACTCTGCATTCAAATGGGTACACCTTTCCTTTTCTCCTTTGCCTCTCACTTCCCTTCTTTTCACAGCTATTTGTAAGGCCTCCTCAGACAGCCATTTTGCTTTTTTGCATTTCTTTTTCTTGGGGATGGTCTTGATTCCTGGTTGGCCCCTTACCCTTCCAGATAACTTTTAGACTCAGCCTGCTGACTATGAACAACAACAACAACAACAAAAGACTGTTAAGGTTTGTTTGGATTGGAGCTGCATTGAATCTACGGATCAATGTGGGGAAATCTGACTTTTTCCTTTGAGTTTCTTGGGAGGGCGGGGAGGGTGGTCTTGAGGTTAAACACCCTGCTGCCTGTTGTTCTGCATGCAAGTGTAGGGAAGCCCTGGCCCCTTGCACGAACCCTCAATTAACTTCTATGTTTAGCCTCCTTTCTCACTCCCAGGTCATCCGATTCAGAGTCTGGAGACTCCAAATCAGTTCCAGGGACCACACCTCTTCTTCACTGTACCTTAGAAGCAATTTTAATTTTCTCACTTACATCATTAGAGTTTTTCTACAATAAATGTGCATAATTACTGTGACAAAAAAAACCAAATAACTCTCCCATTCCTTTGGCGACAGCTCCCAAGCCCGGCACTCAACTTTCTCAGCTACCTCAGGGCCAGCGGGATTGGCACCCCACGGCCAGTGTCCCAGGTCAATGGCGGGCACTGAGAGTCAATCACACCAAGGCCTGGCGCATCCTGTCATCAGAATCCTTCTTAACACAGCCCCACCGACAGCCACTGCATCAACGTGGCCAAAGGAAACCTGTTTCCTTGTTGCCGTTTAGTAGCTCAGTCGTGTCCAACTTTTTTGAAACCCCGTGGACTGTAGCCCACCAGGCTCCTCTGTCCATGGGATTCTCCAGCAGGAATTCTGGAGTGGGTTGCCATCTCCTTCTCCAGGGGGTCTTTCTAAGCCAGGGATGGAACTCCAGGCTCCTGCTTTGGCAGGTGGATTCTTTACCATCTGAGCCAGCACGGAAGACTGCCATCCTAGGATGTGGTGAAGATTCGCTCTTCCTTCTGGGTGTGCAGTCTGAATAGTTCTGAAGGAGGGGGTCCAGGGAGGTGGGCAGAGCGTGTGCCCGTCGGCTGTGCTGCCTCTGACTGGGGGCTCTTCCCTTGCAATGGCCGCGTTTCTCATCCTCAACCCTCCTCTTCGAGAGGTGGACCTAAGTGCTAGCCGAGGTCCCAACCCGCTGTAACACAATGGGATTCTCAATTCCCTTTTCTTTTTCATAGGTGTGTGACACAGGGAGAGACATCAACAATAATCACAACAAAACCATTTATCAAGGGCCTCCTTGGCAAACACTGTGCCAAGGAGTTCAGCTGCTTAATGATAGTAATATTATTACCATTAGCATCTCCTGTACAACTCACAGTATCTCGTGATGGTGTTGTTCTCCACGTCACAGAGGAAGAAACTGAGGGTTGGAGAGGGAAGCTAACTTGTCTGAGGTCATCCAGCAAGTGGGTGGATTCCGGTTTGAACCTCGATCTGGCTGTAGCGTGAGCTGCTCCGCTCTGCCTCTATCCCCCAGGGCCCTCGTTCTATCGCATTTGCTGCAAGAATCGGTCACTCCCCTCTGAAGGCTCTCTCTTGCCCCAGCGGCAGAAGTTCCAGACAAATGAAGAAGTCAATAGCACTGTAAGCAGAGACAGAGTTGGAGGGTACGCACCCCAGTTCTCTCGCTTCTCGGGCGGGGTACCCTGAGGCATGTGTCCCCCTCCCTGCCTCACTTCTTCTCTCCTAGCTTTGTGGGATTACCCCCCACCCAAGTCAGATTCTGGTTTCTGGGTCTGTTTCCTGGAACTTAAACCAAGCCAGCCTTGCACCATGCTAGACCGCTGTGAGAACTGCAAGGGAATGTTGGAGAAAAGGACATTCAAAAGTTGCTTTTCAAGTCTTCCTGAGTTCCCTTTGAATTCAAACTGTATAAGCCAGGTGTGTTCAAGTCTGCACCTCTGGAGAGAGAGAGATGAGTTCAGGACACTGAGGGTTTGTAGAGCTATGAAGGCCAGGCAGCTTGTGGGTTCTTGGTTTTGTCCTCAGCCATTTTCGAGTCCTTGGACAAGTGTGGAAAACCCCGGAGGCCTGCTTCTCCCTCAGGGATTCTGACTGAGGTTTGGGGTCTGGGACTCGAGGTAGTCCAGCCCAGAATGGCTGATCCACGGTTAGAGCTGGAATGCATCACTTCACGCAGCCTCCAACTTTGCATAAAGGAAATAAAGGCCCTGGACGCTGGCAGGCAGGAAAAGGCACGATGGTAAACAAGGAAATAAGATGGGCAGAGATAAAGGGCTGTGCAGCCAGTCCCGGGGAAAACGTTCTTTATAATGCAGCCTGTTGGATCAAGCCGGAGTGAAAATCCCACAGACTGCAACGTGCCCAGGGCTAAACGCGCAGCATCATGGTGAGTTTTTCTTTCCCAGGACCGTCGGATTAAATTACAGCTCTGAGTTGTTTCTTTCCACCAACACAATCCTCTTGGACATTTAATAACTTCTCTGCAGACCCACTCTCAGCCTTCACTGGCAGTGGTGCCCTGCCGGGAAGGTGGCTGTGGTGTCGGCTGAAAGAATTCCTGCTACTTCCTCAGAGGAATTTGTGAAGGGGCCAGATCCCCAGCGGAACTTGAGAATAAGGTGACGAAAGCATCCCACGTGGCTTTTCTCCCCTGAAGTCCTCCGTGGCTCCCTGCCTGCCGTCAAGCTTGGGCTGTGATGTTAATTTTTCCATCTGCTTTGGCTGCAGGTAATTTGGAGACACCGACGTCATCAGACCATCTGTTCAGTAGAACTGCAGCAAGGCTTCCCCCCCCCCATGTTGTTTATGCCTTGACGAGGACTCGGGGCTCTTCTCAATATCTGCTGGGCAGAGACAAAATTGTGTTGCACACAGTCCCTTAGCATCGCATCAAAGGGTAAGGACGGAACACTGACTCCATCTGGCATTATTTGTGTAAGACGCAGGTGTAATCAAGTCACTAAAACCCACGACCAGGGAAAGCGGGCAGTTGGCATGTGAGTGGCCCCACAACCTGATCTGCTTTCTTCCTGATGGTTTCCTGACGGACTGGGATTGTCCAGTCTGACCTCTCCAGCCTCGTTGGTTACTGAGAAGCTGTTCTCAAAATGCTATTGCTCAATGCCATGCGTGTCTGTCCCCTTCCCACTGTGCCTTTGAGCCTTCTGAATAATCTGATCCCAGTGACATTTATTGAGCACCTACTATATCCCAGACAGCGTGTTGGGCGTGAGTATACAGACAGCAGTAACACAAAGGCTTCAGGGGCTCACAGTCTGGAGGTAGAGACAAGTGGACACGAAATAAGTACACCTCTCTGCGCCTCATTTTCCCCATTATTAAATGGGAATAGTTATCGTTCCTGCCTCTTGAGCTGTTATGAGGGTTGAAATGTCAAGCAGAAACAGAAAATGGGATCATAGATGCTAGAAAAGCAACGAATATGGAGCAACTCTGGCTGCTATAAAGGGATTCACCGAGCGCCATGTGGGCGCCGCCATGGGTGGGGTTAGTGGGTCAGAACCCCTCGAGCCCACCTGCCCTCGGTGGACGTCCGCCCTGCACCTGGCGGCATCTCTCCTCAAGCCCCGAGCCCTTCTGTGTCTATGCTTGAGCAGGAGCTTCCTGTGGCACCGTGGGGGGCGTCTCACTGAACCTGCATGGGGGCAACTGGAACGTGCTGGGACCAACTGCCCCCGGGGCCGACCCTCACCTGAGGGGTAGAGTCAGTGGCTAAACCTCCAGCCTCCTTAATGAATGGTGGGCCAGCTCCACGGGGCAAGGGACAGTCCCTCACAGGCCCCGGCAGGACAGACCCCGGTGGCCCCAGCCCCTTCCTGGTTCTGCATCCACGCCTCCCCAGCTCACCATCTCTACCCCTTAACTTGTGCAAATAAATGACCTGTGCCCTGGTCCTTGCCACAAATTTTGCTTTTAAGGACACTCAAGCTTCAAAGACTCCAAGATGGGGAAGGAATCGTGGGAGAAGGAAGCTATGGAAATGAAATGACCTCTGAAGAGGCCTCAAAAGACAGGCATCCAGCAAGTGGGGAGGCGGAAAGGCCTGATCCAGGAACACAGAGAGGAGAGGTGTGGAGGCCTGTGGGCACCCAGAGTCTCTGGAGCCCCAGGTTCACAGAGGGCAGCGGGCATCGCCGAGACGTCATCTGGGGGCAGGCCAGGGGGAGTCCCGCCGGCAGAGTGGGTCAAGAGCGAAATGCTCCTTCATTGCACAGCAAGGTCTACTCAAGAAAGGATACACATAGGACAAGGTACTCATCATCACCGATTATTAGGGAACCGCAAATCAAAACCACAGTGAGGAGGTGGCAGAGGATGAGGTGGTCAGAGCACCTCTGAGTCAATGGGCATAAACTTGAGCAAACTCCAGAGGCAGTGGAGAACAGGGCAAGCCGTGTGCTGCAGTCCACGGGGTCACAGAGAGCTGGACACGGCTTGGCAACTGCACAGCAACCACCTCACACCAGTCAGCATGGCCGTCATTAAAAAGTCGACAAATAATAAATGCTGCAGAAGGTGTGAGAGAAAGGAACCTCCCTACAGCGTCAGTGGGAATGTAAATTGGTACGGCCACTACGGAAAAGAGCATCAGGTTCCTCGAAAAGCTAAAAATAGAGTTGCCATTTGATTCAGCAATCTCACTTCTAGGCATGTAACCAGACAAAACTCTAATCTGAAAAGAAACATGTTGCTCTGTTCCTAGCAGCACTATTTACGGTAGCTAAGACATGAAAACAACAGCAACAGATGAGTAAGGAAGAGCTGGTACCTATGTTCAATGAAATATCAGTCATAAAAAGGATTGAAATAATGACATTTGAAGGAACTTGGAGGGACCTGGAGATTATCATTCTAAATGAGGTAAGTCAGAAAGAGACTTACCCTGTGATATCACTTTCATGTGGTGAAGTGACTTAGCGTGCAGGCCTGCACCTTTGTGGTGGCTTCCCAGGTGGCACTAGTGGTAAAGAACCCACCTGCCAACGCAGGAGACCTAAGACACACAGGCTCGATTCCTGGGTCGGGAAGATCCCCTGCAGGAGGGCACAGCAACCCACTCCAGTATTCTTGCCTGGAGAATCCCTTGGACAGAGGAGCCTGGCAGGCTACAGTCCATAAGGGTGCAAAGAGTCGGACACAACTGAAGTGACTTAGCACGCATGCAGGCATCACTTACACGTGGAATCTGAAACATGACACAAACGAGCATATCTGTGAGACAGACACAGACGTGAGAACAGACTTGCGTTTAACCACAGAGGGGCTTGAGGGAAGGATCGGGAGTTTGGAGGTAGATACAAACTGCTGTACATAGGATGGAAAAGCAACAAGGTCCTAGTGTGTCGCATAAGGAACCATATTCAATATCCTGTGATAAATCAC
>SJYQ01025635.1:53314-84131 GCA_006410935.1 Redunca redunca
GGTGTGTGTGTGTGTGGGTGTGTGGGTGTGGGTGTGTGTGTGGGGGGGTGGGTGTGGGTGTGTGTGGGTGTGGGTGTGTGTGCGTGTTTGTGTGTGGGTGTGGGTGTGTGTGAGTGGGTGTGGGGTGTGTGTGTGTGTGTGTGTGTGTGTGTGTGACTGAACCACTCAGCTGTACTGCAGTAGGCAACACAACACTGTAAGCCAACTCTACTTGAAGTTTTTAAAAATGGGGGAAGAAAACACCAGCAGCCGGGGCTCCCGGCTCTGGGACTCCACCCTCGGGCGGGTGAGCCCTGCTCCCTCCTCCTGGCGGGGGTGGCAGACGGTGCCCCCAGGTTTGGCCGGGGATGAACGCGTGGCTGCTGTCCTGCATGTGGGCGAGGGGAGGCCGGACGCCTCTGGGGTAAAGTGGGGTGTGGGGGGAGCCGGCACAGCCTGCCCCAGGCCGCCTTCCGGTCAACCCCTCCCCGGTGCTTACTGTCACGCCGCCCACATGGACGGTCCCCCCGGAGACTCCGGCCTGGCATTCCAGCCTCCGCGCTGAGCCGCAGCCTTCCGCCCCGCAGCAGCGGCTTCCTCCTCACGCCCGCCTGGCAGCGGGCTCCTGTTCTGCCAGCCGACGGTCATGCGTAACTCTCAGGAGAGGATACGCTGGCTCCCACCCTCCACGCTGCTGGGGGCTTCTTTCCTCTGGAACTTCTGCATCCCCATTTCCGTGGGGTTTGGAGGGAGACTGGGGTGACAGCTGCACATGGTCCCCTCACCTTGACCTGGAAACCTGCGTTACTCGAACATAGCGTGGGGTCGAGGGCCCTTGGCTGGGACGTTAGAGGTGGAGTCCTTGTCCTCATCTGATCATCACGCATATCACCGGGTACTCACACTCCTTTCCTTCATCAGCCCCTTTCAGCTCCAACACCAACCTTCTTTAGGGAGTGCGTTCCTGGACAGTGGACACCTGTCAGCTAACTCTGTGAGCCCTATATCCCTCCCATCGCTTCCTGTCACTCCACTGTTCATAAGTGAACACAAGTGAACATAAGTGAACATAAATGAACATAAGTGAACACGTGTGTCCCTTGCCTTTTTCCCACTGTTCAAGGACCTTGAGGGAGTTCAACCAGAAAGAAAATCAGAAGCAAATTACTCAGTGAGAACCAAAAGCTTAGGAGTCTCAAAATGAGGCAGAATCCTCTTGCCCCTTTCTTATTTTAGAATCCCCTGCTAGCAACAGACTCTGCTGATTCTTAAGCCCTATCCTCTCCAGAAATGAGGAGATGCTAAAAGGGCTTAAGCGAAAAGATTAGGCAAGGGAAGGACCAAAGCTAACAGACACTGCCAGAGTGGAGAGGGTACATTCACTCATCCAAAGAGAAGCTATCGGAACCCAGGGACACTTGAAACACAGCCCGTGCCCTCCAGGAAACTACAGTTCCATCAACCCAATCTTCCATCACGGAGCCAGATTGGAAAGGAGCAGGTGAGTGTTTGCAGCGCTAGATAAATGTGAGGCTCAATGAGAGCTCACTTGGTGGGGCCTACCGCCTGCAGGGGTGCAGCCTGTTGTTGCCAACCAAATGCTAGGGACTGAAACGGAAGATGGAAATCCCACCAAGATGAAGCCTCCGGAGCGTATGGCACAGAGGCAGGCCAGCTTGGTGGGAAGGGAGTGGCCAGCGCGGCATAGGCAGGGGAGGCCAGAGGAAAGGACACAGGGGCCGCAGCCAGCACCTCGCCCACCTAGTATTCTTGCCTAAAAATTCCATGGACAGAGGAGCCTGGCAGGCTACAGTCCGTGGGGTTACAAAGAGTCAGACATGATTGAGAGACTGAGCATGCGCGCAAGTGAGCATTTCCTTTATGAGGTTTGCTTTGCAGCTCTGGCTGGCTCCGGATCAGGGAAGCGGAGGGGCTGTCTTAGCAGGCAGTAGGTGGGCCTCAGCATATGCTGTAGAGAGGGCCTGGACACCAGAGCGGCTGGACTAGGTGACGACCTTGAATGCTCCTTTCAATCCTGAAATTCTACACAGTTCTTAAAGTGAAAGAAAGTGAAGTCACTCAGTTGTGTCTGACTCTGTGTGACCCCATGGACTGTAACCTACCAGGCTCCTCCATCCATGGGATTTTCCAGCAAGAACACTGGAGTGGGGTGCCATGCCCTTCACCAGGGGATCTTCCCAACCCGGGGATCAAACCCAGGGATTGAACCCGGGTCTCCCGAATTGCAGGCAGACGCTTTACCATCTGAGCCACCAGGGAAATTAGGCAGTTCTTAGAAAAGTGTAAAATGCTACACAGATGTGTGTATTATTATTACTGCATACTCTATGGGCCCAATAAGAAGAAGCTTAATACGAATTGGTAGATAGCTGAAAGTTGTTACAAGAAGTGAAATTATTCTCTAAGTATAACATAGCCACAGCTGGAACCCCCTCTCAGGGCAAGATAAATTCCCATTACACCACCCACCCTGCTAGAACCTTCAGTCATACATTAGATTCTAGGCCTCAAGGAATTAGCTCCATGCAAAGATGAGGAAAAGTGAGGAAGAAGAAATAAATCCACGTGGAAGCGGGTGACAGCATGGCCACGCACTAGCCACGGGGAAGCGGCAACGCCAACGTCGGAAGCCACGTCTGTGAACAAATCGTATGTTGTTGGAGAACAGGGGCAAAGGCAGCCAGCAGAAGGTACCCCCTCCTGCCAAGCCTTCCAAATAGTTAATAATGTCTCTACTGAGCCATATATTGCAATAGCTTTTACTTATCGTCTCAACTGGACTGACTTGTAACTTCTAAAGGGGGATCAGATATCTTCATGTCCCCAGTGATTAGCATAATACCTGAAAGAGAACAGGAATTCAATAATTGTTTGATGAATGGGTAGATAGAGGGAATGTCTAGCTGACTGGTTCACTGGCTGGACAGATGGGATATTTGAAGGCTGCCAACCTTAACCACCCAAGCGTGGGCTTGCTGGTCTGGTATTGACAAACATTGGCCCAGAGTCTTTGAAGATGATTGGTTGAGGAGGACAAAGAAACCTGGACGTTTATCAGTGGTCACCTCTGTATCTACTTCTCTCTTCAACTGTTCTATAAACTACTGTGGAGCCCTAGGATGGGGCCTTCTCCTTTTAAGCTTATCATTAATTTATTTAATAAATATTTGCTGAGCACCCTGGTCCCTTTGGTAGGCACTGGAGGTAAGGATTTAAATAAGCTGCGACCTTGACCTCTCATAACCAAATAAGCAATCCATTCTATTTCATACGTGCAGTGATGGTGAGAGAACAGGGCACGGCAGGAACTTGATAAGAGGGGTCACAAATCTGGATCCAGGGAAGATCAGAGAAGGTTTCCCCCAGGAATGGGCTGGGGAGTAGAGCCCAGCTACGGCGAGCAGGGTGAGTATTCCAGGCAGAAAGAAGAGCACGTTCAAAAGTCCCAAAACCAGCTAAAAGAGTTTCAGAAACCGAGAGACATCCTCTGGAGCCACAGGCTGAGCCATCAACAAGTGTGAAGACTCCATGGAAGATCCCTTTTTATTTGAACTGAAAAAAAGGGCTATTCACTGACGTCTTTTTGCTGTCCTGGAGGAACCGACTGACAAGCCCCTGGCCAGTGAGGACTGCGTTTTATTCATCATGGTGGTCACAGACCACTAGCTTTCTTGCACAGAGAAGGAGCTCAGCATCTTTTGCACACCTAAAACTTTCCCTGACACACGAGCGGATTCTGATTTTCTTCTAGAAGACTCAGTGCTCCAAGGTGGTCAGACTGAAGGGAACTTCCTTGTTATCCTGACTATCGCAGCCACTCTGTGTCAGCTTTTGACTCTCCTAATTTGAACCATGGTGCTGGAGAAGACTCTTGAGAGCCCCTTGGACTGCAAGGAGATCCAACCAGTCCATCCTAAAGGAGATCAGTCCTGGGTGTTCATTGGAAGGACTAATGCTGAAGCTGAAACTCCAGTACTTTGGCCACCTCATGCAAAGAGCTGACTCACTGGAAAAGACCCTGATGCTGGGAAAGATTGAGGGCAGGAGGAGAAGGGGATGACAGAGGATGAGATGGTTGGATGGCATCACCAACTCGATAGACATGAGTTTGAGTAAACTCCAGGAGTTGGTGCTGGACAGGGAGGCCTGGCGTGCTGCAGTCCACAGGGTCGCAAAGAGTTGGACACGACTGAGCGACTGAACTGAACTGAATGACTGCATATCCATGTGCCTTTGTCTTCTTTTGAGCTTCCCAAGAGGCAGACCCTAAGACAAAAAACGACACTGGTAGCTCATTAGAGAGAGGATCCTAGGAAATGCCGGTAGGGAGGGCAGGAGTAAGACAGACAGGGAATGAAAGCAGGAGAGCGCGTGGTGGGGGTGAGCCTATCCTGCGGGAGTCTCCGGGCAAACAGCCCAGAGCTGGCTCAGCCAAGGAGACGCAGAGCAGGGGTCTTGACCCTGCCTCTCCCGTCTAGCACAGCTCGGAGGCAGCTCCTGAGAAGTGACCTGCCAGTGTCTCTGGCCTGCCCCACATGCAGACAAAGGAAGTGAGGGGCTGGGGACAGGCAGTGATAACATCTGCTGCAGCTCCCTCCCACGTAGGCCCTCAGCTCCACTCATGTGCTCAGGGAGACAGGAGGTCAGGCCCCTGAGCACCGGACCACCATCTGGTCTTGGGCTGCAGGGGATTTCCTGATGGCGGGCAGGCGAAGTCGACCTACAGTCTGTTTGATTTCCTGGGGCACCGAAGAAGTCACGCGACTCTTTGCTGCATCTTTTTAAGCGATATACTACCTTCTTCCTCCCCACACTCACATTGTTCTTACACTGTAGCATTTCATCTTATGTATTGCTATAATTTTTGTTTTCAATCAAAATGCTGTTCATTCAAATCCTTTCACTCTCACAAAGCTCCTTGTTATCTGCGTCACTCTTCCATGTGGCCGCAACTGAACAGACCCGGGAGGGTCTGATGGTGATAGGAAAACTAGAAATCGCTTAGATGAGGTCAACCAGCAGCATGAAAAGAGAGCCAGGACTCAAATTCAAGTCTCTAGTCTTCCAGTTCAAAGGCTGATGAACTTTGATCCTTGGGCCGATTCGGCCTACGATCTAGTATTACAAATAAACTTACGTTAGGACATTCATTTACATATTATGATGCGCTTTCTTTCAGGCTACCGTAGCAGAGGTGAGTAGTTGTAACAGAGACAGTCTCACAAAGCCAAAGAATTCGCTGTCTGGTCCTTTACATTTTCTGCTCTCCTCACGCCATCCACAGTCACAGTACACTCTGTTGTTTGGACTGCACCAGAACCCAGAAAAGTGGGGATTTGTTGTTTAATAGGTACAGAGTTTCAGTTTTGCAAGATGAAAAGAGTTCTACACCCCAGTGTTCATTTCTTCACTGTTTACAATAGTCATGACGTGGAAGTCACCTAGATGTTTATTGACAAAAAAAAAGGATAAAGAAGTTGCGGTACATATATATAATCGATTATTACTCAGCCGTAAAAAGGAACAAAACTGAGTCAGTTGTAGTGATGCAGCTGAACCTAGAGCCTGTCATACAGAGTGAAGTAAGTCAGAAAGGGAAAAAGAAAAACAAATATTGTATATTAATGCATTTATGTGGAATCTAGAAAAATGGTACTGATTAACCTATTTGTGGTGTTGGAGAAGACTCTTGAGAGTCCCCTGGACTGCAGGGAGATCCAACCAGTCCATCCTAAAGGAGCTCAGTCCTGGGTGTTCATTGGAAGGACGGATGCTGAAGCTGAAACTCCAATACTTTGGCCACCTCATGCAAAGAGCTGACTCACTGGAAAAGACCCTGATGCTGGGAAAGATTGAGGGCAGGAGGAGAAGGGGACGACAGAGGATGAGATGGTTGGATGGCATCACTGACTCAATGGACATGGGTTTGGCTGGACTCCGGGAGTTGGTGATGGACAGGGAGGCCTGACGTCCTGCGGTTCATGGGATCTCAGAGTCGTACACGACTGAGCGACCTATTTGCAGGGCAAGAGTAGAACTTCAGGGAGAGAGTGGACTTGTGGGCGCAGCGGGGCAAGGAGAGGGTGGGATGCGCTGGGAGAGGGGCACTGATGCATGGATGACACCGTGCATGAAACAGACAGCTGGGGGGCTGCTGTGCAACACAGGGAGCTCAGCCGGGGCCCCGGGATGACCTAGAGGGCTGGACGGTGGGGTGGGAGGGCGGTTCAAGAGCGAGGGCTATATGCATACACACGGCTGACCACGTTGTTGTACAGCAGAAACCAAGACAGCGATGGAAAGCCGTTATAGTCCAATAAACAGAAAGGAGAAGAGTTCTGCGGGCAGATGGCGGTGACAGGGACAGTAGGTGCAACGTGAATGTGCTTAATGCCAACACACCGTGCGCTTAAACATGATTCAGACGATAAATGCCGTTACGTGCATCTCAGCACAATGAAAATAAAGAAAGAAAAACAACAGAAAAGCATGTCCTGTTTCCCATTTTATAGACGAGAAAATTAAGGCACAGGGCGGTTAAGTGACTTGCTCACGATCACTCAGCTGCTTAAGAGGCAGAGGCGAGTTTCAAACCCGTAACTCCTGACGGTGCGTTTCCGTGTTTTTCCTGCCCAGCCTCTGCTCCCCTGGGCTCCATCGTGCTGCTCCCTAGTTTAACTCATAAATACCCACCCATTCAGACAACAGCCTCAATAGACGGATAGCTTTCTGCTGGGTGTGAGAGACCTAGGTGTACATTGTGGTGTTTTTCTTGCTGCCTTCCACCCAAACAAACATAGCTCTGGTACAAGATAAGTGATAAGAATCCAGGAACAAGCTATACGTTTCAATAATGAAGGTGGCTTGTTTTTTTTAATGAACCGTAATTTGTTGCGGTAGAAACGCAAGCCTTTCAAGTGCAGAGGAAAGATTTGTAGCGTAGCTCGTGAGAACTCCATCTCACTGGTGAAAGAAATACTCCGTCCGGAAGGTTCGGCACACCCAGCTGTGGCCATTCTAAGGCACCGAACTATTCCAGCGGGACCACAGGATTCAGAAAGCCGTCTGACAAATGTATCAATGATAAAAGAATTACAAAAACTGTGCACATGCTTCACTGGAAGTATATGTATAAGTGACTAATATCGAGAATCACCACGACACTCAAAAAAATTTTGCTATCCCATCATAATTCATCTGTACCCATATTAACACTTAACTGTTGAAATAATAAATTCAGATTGTCTTATGATGAAAAATGGGTTCTTGATTTTTATACACTTTGGGGTTAAAACCAGCAACCTAAACTATCACACCAAGCGTCTTAGTGCGTAAATTTGACAGTGCTCAGAGTGGCCCGCACCAGCTCAGCGGGACGAGCCTGCTGTCTGTTCTGCCCTCCCCTGTGCCCCTGGGCTCCTTCCTAAATTCCCACCACAGCTCGGGGCTTTCTCTGTGTCCTAAGTGATCTCAGGCGCACGTCTCCCACGCTGTTTTATTTCCTCCAATCCAAACAGAAAGGCTGCTCTGGTACAAGACAAACATCACGAGTCCAGAACCACAGCTGGAGGCTGCAGCAGTTATCAAGGTCTTATCCTCTTTTCTAAATGCTTTCCCCTAAATCTCTGTGTTTCTCACACTGCAGATCAGTAACCGAGAGTCCGCAGACCAGCACCAGTCGTCAGCAAATGCTCGAGGTCCCTCGTGGTTCTTTGCCAAGGGATGCTGGTCTTCCCTCGGATGCACCATGCTGTGTTCCTCTCCCGTCCTCTCGGGACTGGCCCTGATTCCTTCCTTATTTCTAGGCGAGAAGCAGAGTCTTCGTCAGCTACCCTTAAAGAGGGTTTGGTTTCCCTGGTATGCTCTGCCCGCCAGAAATACCGGCTCCCCCGCTCTGCCTACTCTCCCAGGATGGCAGCCCCGCACGACTCTTCCTCTGGTGCTGAGCACGCTGCCTGCATTTGGCTGGTATCTGCCACTTAGCCGAGGCGCAGGGAGGGGCTGCTTAACACCTTTGCGACAGGAAGCATCAGTTCCTCATGGGCATCCAAGCCGAAAATAGACTTCCCCACCGGGCAGACACACAGCAGGCACCCACTACCGGTGCCCTGGAAACGCCTTCCCCCACCCCTCCATCTGCCCCCCGCTGAAGCCCCGTGTGATTGATTGCATCCCTACTTGGTCATATCATCCCGAATATGAAGCAGCCAGAACACTCACTGACTGACAGTTACCCCGCCCGAATCCCCATCCATTCAACCCCCACGCAGAGCTCCTAAGATTAGGTCCAGAGGCATTCTCCTAACTCTGAGAGGTAGGTGCATATTTTAAACGACAACAACCCCATCTGAAGTGTTAATTGCTGAGATACACTGTGAAGCAGCATTTTTAAACGGTAACATTTTAGCCTTTACTCCTGGTTGGTGTTTAGACTTTGACAACTACAGCTCTCTAGAAGATAAATTATTTTGGGAACAGTTTGGGAAGAGAACTGGCTTCTGTTCAAATTAACGTTTGTCACCATCATACACTTTGCTTCCACACCCTTTCATCTCCTACTTTTAGCTCCTCGGATTTGTTAATTACGCCACATTTCACAGGAGAGAGGTGTCAACCTTGAGGAAGGCAGTGAGAAGCTGGGGGAAGGAAAGGGGCCTTTGACCTCAGAGCGGAGCAGGTGAGTTATTTTAAACGCAAGGAAGAAAAATGTCCATTTTTTTAGTTACAGGGAATTAGAGGAAAAGATTAAAACAACAAACTTTTAAGAATGAAAGACATGCCGTATTAAATTAAAATCTTGGACAAACACCAAAAACAGACTGTAGTCTGAGGAACCTGTGACAAACGGAAAGATTCTGTTTCCTCAATCTATCGAAGTCCTATATCCCAGGACAACTGAGACTCACAGCTTTCAAAACATCTCAACTTCGTAAGTCACGACACTCTGTGAAGATTCTGGGTCCTCCCCAGGATTCAGGGCACCCCAAAGATCAGCTTCCTTCTTCCTGGCCTCCTTCCTTCGTGTTGATTCTAGCACTTGATATTTCAAGATCAGGATGACAAGAAATAATGCCATTTTCCTCCACTGTTTTAAAATAAGAATTATTGAACTCACTCGTGACTGGCACTCACAGCCCCAATAGGCGACTGACACTTTTTTACAAAGTTATTTTTTCTTTCAAAACAAGGGTGACAATTCCTGCATAAAATAAATCCTCCATCGACTGGGAAGCACAATCACTAGACTTTTTTGGCACACTACTTTTGGGAGAAAGAGGTGATTGAGATGAAGAGAGTTAAACTTTGAGCACACTTGTTTAAAGCAACTTTAAAAAGCAGCTTCAGGCTGCAGCCCAGAGTCGGGCAGATCCCACGCAGTTTCTCATTCTGAACGTGTGGTTTTCGGTCAGGACTGATCAATGGTTATCAATGGTGCTGACCCTTGGCCACATTAGGACCCTGACCATCAAAGGAAGAATAAAGACTGTTTGATGCACTGTCCTTCCTAAGGCAAGAAATTAGGCCAGAACATCAGGAAGTTTTTCAGCATTAGCTGAAACCTTCATTTTAACCAACTGATTACAGAAGCTGCAATCTAGATTCCTCAATTTGTGTTTAAACTGCTACCTCATCTGTAAACTCAGAAGACTCCATTAGAAAGTTTATGAGTTTATTTAAGAAAGATCTATTAAGTGCCTAAGCTGTGCCAAATGCTGCTGGGTGCTGTAAATAGAGACACGAACAAAATTCTTGCACTCAGATGAATGACAGTTTAGCAAGAGAGATGGATATAAAACAATTACATACATAATTTGTAACTGCAGTTGTGGCAGAGTTACCAAGGGCTAGTGCAGGGTGTGACGAGACAGTGTCATTGGGACGGAGAAACCCCATCTAGGATTCCTAGACCCCAATTACGAGAACATGTGCAAAGGCGCTGCGGTGGGGTGGAGCCCAGTCCTTCTTGGGAGATGAAAGTGGGAAACAGCAGTATGGGTGAGCTGAGATAGGGTCAATGAGTAGCCAGAGAGGGGCCCAGAGACCCAGCAGTGAGGAGCAGAACGGCCTCACAGGCCAGAGCGGCAAGTTTACACTTCATCCAAGTAGCAGGGGGAGCTGTGGCCAAGGAGCCTACGTGTCCCCCAGTATCTGTTCCAGCCTTCTCCATTTAGCAACAGAGCTCCAGAATTCAGCCAGACACAGCTGCCCAAAAGAAAGACCTTATTTATCAGACTCCCACGTGACTGAATTCTGACCCGTGAGGTATACCCAGCAGCGGTAAAAGCAACTTCTGGGAAGTCAGTGTCTTTAAAGAAGGGGTGTGGTCTTCCCTCTTCTCTCAGGTGGGATTGCTGTCATGATGGCAGGAGGCTAAGCAGCCACCAGGGACCGTGAAGTTGGAAGTCACATGCTGAGCACAGCCACGCCACAGGATGAAAGGCCCCAGAGGCCTGTCACCTGAGGGGCCCCACGGGCCACAGCTGGGCGTGTCTGGCCTGCTACTTCTAGAAGTACACTGAATAACACACCTATCCAAGCTGCTCAGTTTAGGCTTCCTGCCAGTCTCTGCCCGGCCTATTCTTAATTGATACAGAACGCATGGCTCAAAGATGAAGTTTGGGGTTGACACGTACACATGACTATATTTAAAACAGATAACCAACCAGGACCTCTGTATAGCACAGGGACCCTTCTCAGTATTCTGTAATAACCCAAATGGGAAAGGAATTGGAAAGAGAATAAAATTAATAAAATTTTAAATCTTGAAAAAAGTCTTTCTTTCGTGGTGGGATTATAAGCTCTTAAATTCACAAATTTCTATGACTTTCATGAGTTATCAGAATATTTAATATAAGAAATAAAACTGTAACAAAACTTTTGTTGGCTTATTCATTCATTGTTTTATTTACACACTTAATCATTTGGCCCCAGCTATGTACAAAGTACTTGTCTTAGATGCCATCGAGGACAAAATCACAAATAAGTTGATGCCTACCCTAAAAGGATTTATAACTTGGAAATACAGGCAGTATTTTCAGGTCACTAGTAAAATGCAGATGACCGAAGAAGACAGTTAAGAAAAAGCTGATGCTAAGAGCATAGATGATTCATAGAGATACAACTATCACACTGTGAGCACTCAGAAAGCTATCACGTAGCCTAAGCTTGCTTAATGCATCTGCTCCACTCCAGAAATCACCTACGTGAATGCTCTGAGGCACGGAGTCTCAGAGCACCAGGAAATGTTAGAGGAACCAAGTGTTGGTGCAACTGAATAATTAATAGGATTCTGCTGACCTCAGAGACCACTCGGGCAAAATAAACAGGCAAAAACTATTGCTTCCTCTGAAAGCAGGGATTAACAAAGAAAACTCAGCCCAACACTGGGCTTCAAACACCTGTTGATACAAATCTGCTTTATCATTGTCGTGGCCAAAGCTAGTTCCCAGTCATACCGTGGGTTGCTGAGAGTTTACTTTAGAGGTAACACTGCAGACTTTGCGGGAGAGAAACCTGATCCCTTAAGAGTTGAAAAGCCAAACGCTTCAGTGAGCAGTACTTTTGGACCATTCACACTAGCTGAAGGAGAAAGCCCATGGCAGACCCACGTGCTATGGGGTCTTGGGTAAGCAGGCAACAGAGGGGAGGGAAGGACTATCCTGAGTACCTTTGTGCCAGGAATCGTGTAAAGCGAACATTACATAGACGCTTGTTTACTGTTTAGACCATCTTTGCGAGATATGAGCGTTATCTCCCTTTTACAGGTAAGGAGAATGAAGCTGAAGACCTGATTTATGCAGGACATGCACCCAGGTCACAACCAGACGGCAGTCCAAATGTTAAGCCAGGCTCCACGAAGCTCTGTGGGAGAGAGTGTCTCTGTTGCTCCTGAATTTGAAGTTCATGCTTCATTGTGAAAGAATTCAGAGGTAAAGTGAGAGGTAAGAAGTGGATTTGTTTAGAGAGAAACACACTCCATAGACAGAGTGTGGGCTATCTCAGAAGGTGAGAGAGAGAGAAAGCCTCAAAATATGGCATGGTTAGTTTTTAGGGGCTGGGTAGTTTCACAGGTGGGTGTCAGACTCTTGAGAGTCCTTTGAACTGCAAAGAGATACAACCAGTCCATCCTATAGGAAATCAGTCTTAAATACTCATTAGAAGGACTGATGCTGAAGCTGAAACTCCAATACTTGGGCCACCCGATGCGAAGAGCTGACTCATTTGGAAAGACCCTGATGCTGGGAAAGATTGAAGGCTGGAGGAGAAGGGGAGACAGAGGATGAGATGGTTGGATGGCATCACCGACTCAATGGACATGAGTTTGGGTGGACTCCAGGAGTTGGTGATGGACAGGGAGGCCTGGCAAGCTGCAGTCCATGGGGTCGCAAAGAGTCGGACACGACTGAGCGACTGAATGGAACTGAACTGAATAAGTGGGAGGATTATTCCAAATATTTTGAGGAAGGGGCAGGGATTTCCAGGAATTGGGCCACCACCCACTCTTTGGCTTTTCGTGGTTAGCCTCAGACTGTCGTGGCACTGGTGGGTGTCTTGTTTAGAGGCTAGAGTGCAGCAGTGAGTGAATAATGAGGCTCAGGGCCTGCTGGAAGGCAAGTCTTCTGCCATCTTGGATCCCGGGGCTTCTAACGAGCCTTTGCCATGCCCTAGGGCTACGTCATTCTTTTAAAGGCTGTGACCTGCCCCCTACCCTCTGTTTCACCTTCAGCTGTAAGTTGGAAGTGAGGGTTGTTAGCAGATAACCTCCAAGGGCCTTTTCCTTGTAAACGTCAACTATAGTTCTCCACCTAATACTCAATAAGACTCTTTCTAAACCTTGGGGGTGCCTTCCAGACCAAGGAATAGCAGTCTTCCCTTTGTACTAAGTTGATAAATCCAGCATAATAAACCAACTCTCTCTGTAGCTATTTTTCTTCCTAAGACTTGAAAACATCTTAAGATTTATGGAAACTGGCACTTCCAAACTTCTGTGAGGAAAAAAAAAAATGAGAAAAATTTGACCACATCAACATTTAAAAATTTGGGTTCCGTAATTCCATTTGATGCTGGGTTATTTCTCTCTTGAATAAAAGTCTGGAGGTAGCCACAGAAGCTAGTGTGATAGCTCAGCACCGTGAAGGGACGTAAGATTCCCCAAGGCCCGGACCCTGTCATCCCTGTGACGTGGTCCTTGGCACTGCGGTCTGAGATATGGTCTGAGAGCTTTAGGCGCAACATCTGTACAAATCACATTGTCATTTTTAAACCTAGGTATTTGCTAAGGGTTGGCATTCCCATGGTGAAATCCGTGCTCTTACACAGTCCTGGGAGTGTGTGTGGTTATACATTGGGACAACCTTTCTGGGGGAAAATTTGATGCTTTGTATTATGAATCATACACGTACATAATCTTTCACCCAGTTTCTGTTTCCAGGGGAATATTTATCTCTGCCCCTCGAATCTGGCTAACCTGTTCTGACTTGGAGAAAGAAGCAGAAGTGATATCCTGGGACATCCAAACTCAGGCCTTAGGAGATTCATCAGCGCATACATTTCTCTTCTTGGGAGTGAGCCACCTGCTATAAAGGAGATGGTGTTTCACTATGGAATGCTAAGAGGTCGTCTTGGAAGAGGAGACACTTGCCTTTTCTTTTTCTTTTCTAATTGATGTATAGTTGATTTATAATGTGGTATTACCTTCAGGTATATAGCACAGAGATTCAAATAGATAGATAGGTGATAGGAGATATTCTGTTTTAGATTATTTTCCCTTATCAGTTCACTTCAGTTAGTCACTCAGTCATGTCCAACTCTTTGTGACCCCATGAATTGCAGCACGCCATGGTGATGCACAGGCCTCCCTGTCCATCACCAGCTCCTGGAGTTCACCCAAACTCATACGCATCAAGTCCATGATGCCATCCAGCCATCTCATACTCTGTCGTTCCCCTTCTCCTTCTGCCCCCAATCCCTCTCAGCATCAGGGTCTTTTCCAATGAGTCAACTCTTCGCATGAGGTGGCCAAAATATTGGAGTTTCAGCTTCAGCATCAGTCTTTCCAATGAACACCCAGGACTGATCTCCTTTAGGATGGACTGGTTGGATCTCCTTGCAGTCCAAGGGACTCTCAAGAGTCTTATCCAACACCACAGTTCAAAAGCATCAATTCTTCGGTGCTCAGCCTTCTTCACAGTCTAACTCTCACATCCATACATGTCCACTGGAAAAACCATAGCCTTGACTAGACGGACCTTTGTTGGCAAAGTAATGTCTCTGCTTTTCAATATGCTATCTAGGTTGGTCATAACTTTCTCTCCAAAGAGTAAGTGTCATTTAATTTCATGGCTGCAATCACTATCTGCAATGATTTTGGAGCCCAAAAAATTAAGTCTGACACTATTTCCACTGTTTCCCCATGTATCTCCCATGAAGTGATGGGACCAGATGCCATGATCTTAGTTTTCTGAATGTTGAGCTTTAAGCCAACTTTTTCACTCTCCTCTTTCACTTTCATCAAGAGGCTTTTTTGAGTTCCTCTTCACTTTCTGCCATAAGGGTGGTGTCATCTGCATATTTGAGGTTATTGACATTTCTCCCGACAATCTTGATTCCAGCTTGTGCTTCTTCCAGCCCAGCATTTCTCATGACGTACTCTGCATATAAGTTAAATAAGCAGGGTGACAATATACAGCCTTGACGTACTCCTTCTCCTATTTGGAAGCAGTCCATGTCCAGTTCTAACTGTTGCTTCCTGACCTGCATACAGGTTTCTCAAGAGGCAGGTCAGGTGGTCTGGTATTCCCATCTCTTTCAGAATTTTCCACACAGTTTACTGTGATCCACACAGTCAGAGGCCTTGGCATAGTCGATAAAGCAGAAATGGATGTTTTTCTGGAACTCTCCTGCTTTTTCGATGATATTTGGTACAGCTCCCTGCTGTACTACCAAATATAGTAGGTCCTTGTTGGTCATCTGTTTTACATATGGTAGTGTGGATATGTTAATCCCCAAATTCCTAATTTATGGAGAGACTGTCTTTGATGATACGGCCTCAGTCAGGCTCTCAGCTGAATGCAGCCACAAATGTGAGTACAGTGTGTAGCTGAAGCTACAGAACATGGAACGGAATGTCCCAGCTGACCCAGTCAATCCACAGAATGGTGGGAAATCGAGCACTGCTGTTTTCCAAGCCACTGAGCCTTGAGGTGGCCTGTCACACGGCAACAGAAATGGAACCGAATCTTAAGAAATAATGAGATATCAATGAATATCTGTGTGCAAGGGTGTTCATAAAGAAGCATTAGAATTCATTTAAGTGCCTGGGGTGCTCTTCTGTTTTTCACTTTGGCTACTCAGAAACCATTCCCAGTTTTATGTCATAAAAGAATGCAGAATTTCCTTTATGAAACCCTCCTCCTCATTTCCAATCAGTGTGGCTCCAGTGAGGTTCCCCCAGGCCAGGACTGGATGTTCTCAGACCCAGCAGCAGATCCCCCTGGGGCTGGTCGAGGGATGGCATGACTCACACATCGTGGGCAGACTTGCACGGGAGTGACAGGAAAGAGCGCTTTCTTCCTCTGGGGACTGTTGACAGTCAGAGATGATCAGAGATAAGAGTTCCTAAGAGGCTGGGAATTAAATGAACACGCCACTAGGTAGACCTGAAAGAGAGAGAGAACCAGTTCTAGATGACATTTTTGAATCCCAAGATCAGGCTACATAGTAGGCTTTCTGGGTATAAGAACCAATAAAACCCTTTATTGGCTTAACCCAGTTGAGTGTTTTATCTCTTGCAAACCAAGATTCCTAACCAATACAAGCCCTGTCTGAGGGAAAGTTTGTTTGCAAAAGAACAGACATCCATTCAAATTTATTCCGGAAAAGAAGGAAGTAAAGGAAGGGGAGAAGTAAAGGAAGAAGGAAGTAAAGGAAGGGAGCAAAGAAAGGAGAGCCCCTTGAGTCCTCTTGGACTCAAGGAGATCCAACCAGTCCATCCTAGAGGAAATCAGTCCTGAATATTCATTGGAAGGACTGATGCTGAAGCTGAAGCTCCAATACTTTGGCCACCTGATGTGAAGAACTGAATCATTGGAAAAGACCCTGATGCTGGGAGAGATTAAAGGCAGGAGGAGAAGGGGATGACAGAGGATGAGATGGTTGGATGGCATCACTGATTCAATGGACATGAGTTTGAGCAAGCTCTGGGAGTTGGTGATGAACAGGGAGGCCTGGTGTGCTGCAGTCCATGGGGTCACAGAGAGTCGGACACGACTCTCTGTGGGACTGAACTGAACTGAAAGGAAGGGGAGAATCTTATGGGCTTCATATAACTAGTTACCCAACCACAAATCTCTCTAGTTCTCTCGAAGTCTCAGTTTTAAATGCGCCTCCTCACTGTTTTTATGGCCCACTTCCGTCCCCTTCATACACACTTCATCATTATAACCTCAATCCCTATCGTTCGTATTACCTTTAAACTCATTCCCACAAATTTGGCTGGCATAGTTTTAATATCTCCAACGTTAAATTCCTAAAGGAAAGGTCTGATAGGATCAGCTTTGACTGTCTGCCTGTGATCCAATTAGTCACGCCCAAAGGCAATGATTATGAGATCTCTAGGGGTTGCTTTTTCTGTGGCTATGAGCTGATACCACTCTAATGGCAGAAAGCAAAGAGGAATTAAAGAGCCTCTTGATGAGGGTGAAAGAGAAGAGTGAAAAATCTGGCTTAAACTCAACACTCAAATAATTAAGATCATGGCATTTGGTCCCATCACTTCATGACAAATAGGTGGGGAAAAAGTGGGAGCAGTGACAGATTTTCTCTTCTTGGGTTCCAAGATCACCACAGACGGTGACTGCAATTAAAAGACACTTGCTCCTTGGAAGGAAAGGTATGACAAACCTAGACCTCATATTAAAAAGTAAAGACATCACTTTGCCAACAAAGGTCTGTGTAGTCAAAGCTATGGTTTTTCCAGTAGTCATGTGTGGATGTGAGAGTTGGACCATAAAGAAGGCTGAGCACAGAAGTATTGATGCCTTTAAACTCTGGTTTTGGAGAAGACTCTTGACTCTTGGACTGCAAGGAGATCAAACCAGTCAATCCTAAAGGAAACCAACTCTGAATATTCATTCATTGAAAGGATTGATGCTGAAGCTCCAATACTTCGGCCACCTGATGCAAAGAGCCAACTCACTGGAAAAAGACCCTGACGCTGGGAAAACCGAGGGCAGGAGGAGAAGCGGATAACAGGGGATGAGATGGTTACATAGCATCACTGACTCAGTGGACATTAAACCTGAGCAAACTCCAAGAGATAGTGAAGAACAGGGAAGCCTGGTATGCTCCAGTCCATGGGGTCACGAAGAGTCCACCATGACTTGGCAACTGAACCAACAATAACAATATAATGAGCTGGATAGATTTCCTAAAGAGAGATGTGAGCAAGGAGCAAATTATACGTATATCTAGAACATCACAAGGCAAAGAAGGAATGAGTGACCGAACAGTAATATATTATGGAACATTAAGCAACCGCCAGAACCATGTTTCCAAAAAACACTTAATATCCTTCAACAAATGGGACAGCTGGATTTCCACATGCAAAAAAAAGAAACTGAATCCTTACCTCATACCATATATAAAACCTAACTCAAAGTAGATAAAAGAGCTAAATATAAGCACTCAAAATTATAAAACCCTTAGAAGAAATATAGGCATACATCGCTATGATCTTGGTTTTGACATTGGTTTTTTTAGATATGACACTAAAAGCAGAAGTAACAAAAGAAAAAATAGATAAAATGGATTTCACAAAAATTAATATCTTCTAATGTGTGTCAAAGGCTACTATCAAGAGTGTGCTTAAAAGACAACCCATAGAATGAGAGAAAATATTTGCAAATTTTATATCTGATAATGACTTAATATCCAAAATNTGTGCTTAAAAGACAACCTATAGAATGAGAGAAAATATTTGCAAATTTTATATCTGATAATGACTTAATATCCAAAATATATAAAATAACTTTTATAACTCACCAACAAATAGGAAAACAACCCAACTTTAAAATGGCAAAGGACTTGAATAGACATTTCTTTGAAGAAGATATACAAATGGCTAATAAAAACATGAATAAATGCTCAACATTATTAGTCATCAAGGAAATGCAAATCAAAACCACAAGATATCATTTCATCCCATTAAAACTCTTAGAATAACACATAGATGCCAACATTCATGGCCTTGCTTTAAGCAGTGGTCTCTTAGATATGACATCAAAAACACGAGTGAAAAGGAAAAACAAAGCATACCATCAAGAAAATGAACAGAAACCCCACAGAAAAGAGCCGGTGCTGCACCTGTGTACAGAATATACAAAGAACTCTTGCAGCTCAACAAGAAAGAGACGGATAAACCATTTTTTTTAACGGGCAAAGGATTTTGAGGAACATTTCTCCAACGAAGACATTAAAATTGGCAAATATTTCACAAAAAGATGTTCAACATCATTCATCATTAAAGAAATACAAATCAGAGCCACAACGAAATATCACTGTAGTCCCATGAAGATGACTAAAATTTTAAAAGATGGAAAATAAGAGTTGACAAGGCTGAGGAGAAATTATGACCCTTACACTTTGCTGGTGGGAAAGCAAAATGGCATAGCTGCTTTTGAGAAACGTTTTTGCAGTTCCTCAAAAAGTTAAACACCGAATTACCATACGACCCAGTCACTCCACTCCAAGGTACATACCCAAGAGAACTGAAACATGCCTACACAAACACCTGTACACAAACGTTCATAGCAGCATTATTCTTGGTAGCCAAGAACAGAATGATTCGAAATAACCACCAATTGATGAATGCGTAAAAAGTAGTGTGGTTCATTCACATAACTGAACGTTAATCAGCAATAAAGAAACACTGATCCATGCCACCACATGGGCGGACCTCGGAAACATTATTCCCATGAAAGGAGTCAGACAGAAAAGGCCATGAATTACTGATCCCATTTGTAGGAAATGACCCCGAATAGGCAATGTATAGGGACAGGAAGTGAATTAGTGTTTTCCACATGCAGTTGGGGAAGGGAAAATGGGTAGTGACTGCTATCAGCTATAGAGTTTCTTTTTGATGTGATAAAATTGTGTTGAAATTAGATAGTGGTGATATTTGTACAACTCTGAACATACTAAAAACACACTGAATTGTATACTTCAAAAGGATACATTTATGATGTGTGGGTTATATCTCAACAAAGCTATTCATTTTTAAATGTCTGTATTTATTATTTCATCTTGTTTTAATATAAAAATAATACATGTTCATGTAAATGTCATACTTCCAGAGTTGAGAACAAAAAAGAATTCAGTAGCAACTGCCCTCAAGAGAGTCACTGGCAGCAATCTGGGGCGGATGTCAATAGGGTTATTTCTCTAAATATTCGTTTTTTACAAAAATCCTACATTTTACATGCTGCAACAATTATAAAATTTACACTTACAACTGTTTTACAGCCTGCTTTTCCTGTTAACATAGATCAAAGCCACATTCTTAAGTCAGTGACTATAACCGCACCTCCTTTTCTCTTGTTACTTAGTGCGTGGCGGGGTGCATGTCCGTGCTAAGTTGCTTCAGTCCTGTTCAACTCTTTGCAACCCCACGGACTGTAGCCCACCAGCCTCCTCTGACCGTGGGATTTCCCAGGCAAGAATACTGGGGCGGGTTGCCATGACCTCCCCCAAGGGGTCTTCCCCATGCGGGGATGGAACCCGTGCCTCTCACCTCTCCTGCACTGGAAGGTGGGTTCTTTACCACTAGCACCGCCTGGGAAGCCCGTTTACTATTATGCTGTATAAATATCGTATTTCACCACTTCTCAGTCTCTGTACCTATTTTTTTTAAATCTTGTAGTGTTGTGTTTAAAGGGCTTCCCTGGTGGCTCAGCTGGTAAAGAATCCGCCTGCAACGCAGGAGACCTGGGTTCGATCCCTGGGTTGGGAAGATCCCCTGGAGAAGGGAAAGGCTACCCACTGCAGTGTTCTGGCCTGGAGAATTCCATGGACTGTATAGTCCATGAGGTCTCAAAGAGTCGGACACAACTGAGCAACTTCCACTTTTACTATTGTGTTTATTTCTATGTAACAAGTTACACCAAAATTTAGTAGCTTCAAACAACAGTTATCTCCCAGTTTCAGGAGCTTGGAAGTGGCTTACGGACTCTGGTTCAGGATTTCTCACAGGAGTGCTATCAGGACGTCAGCCAGAGTCCAGTCGCCTGAAGGTCTGAGCGGGGCTGAGGTTTTATTTCTAAGGCTGATGATTTATACACGGGGTAAGATGTTGCTGGTTGTTGGTAGGAGGCCTGTGGCTCACCACGAGGACCTCTGCATGGCTGCCTGAGTGTCTCTCTTTATAACTGGAGTATAGCTGCTTCACAATGCTGTGGTAGCTTCTACGGTACAATGAAGTGAGTTAGCCATATGTGTACATACATCCCCTCCCTCTGGGACCTCTCTCCCAAAGTTCCCAAACGGATAAAAGTCACAGCAAACTTGTGGATGTCTTTCCAGGTAATGTGGTGGGTATCAGCTGGATCTGCCTACTTCTGTTTCCTCAACGTCTTGTAACATTCCTGTATTTCTTTGGGGGAACTGCCTCTCTCTATTCTGCATGGCTCCGGTGGGGCTGCAAAGCAGAATACTCTGCTCCTCCGGCCATAGGCATCAGTCAAGTGGGAGAGCCTCTGATTGAAGCAGAGCTAGCCGGATTCCTTGCACGGGATTTCACACATGGATCATGGGAAAGAGAAGATCTTTCTTTGCTGAAGGTAGCTCCCTGAAACAGAGGAGCCTGGACTTCCCCGAAACCAGACTGCCCCTTCCCTACCACCAGCAGAGAGCCCCCTTAGGGACAGAAAAATCGAATGAGAATGAGCCCCCTGCACAGAGAGGCAGAGAGAGTGGGCTAATGACATCACTCCAGTGACCGGGTCCGGCCCTGCCTGAAGCAAGATCCACCCCTGGACCTCCCAGTTATCTAATGAATTCCCGTTATTGGAACTGGATTTCTGTCTCTGGTCACGGGAAGCCTCACACTGTCCAGCATGTTTTCATACCTGATTTCTGGCTGGAGCACCGGATGCCCCAGTTTTCCGTGTGCATGCGTGCTAAGTGTGTCCGACTCTTAGGGACCCCACGGACTGTAGCCCACCAGGCTCCTCTGTCCATGGAGATTCTCCAGGCAAGATGCTGGAGCGGGTCGCCATGCCCTCCTCCAGGGGATCTTCCCGACCAAGGGATGAAATCTGTGTCTCTTATGTCTCCTGTACTAGCAGGAGGCTTCTTCACCACTAGGGCCACCTGGGAAGCCCCCCCCCGCCCCCCGCCACCAGACAGTTTTCTAGTTTGTGCTAAAAGAGAAGTGCCCCTCTCCCTGGCCCCATGCTCACATGCACGCAGTCAGCACAATTCACACAGCCCCTAAACGCCTAGCGGCTGTTGAACTAAACTGGTTCCCTGGTTTCCTAGCAACCAAGCTCCCTTTCCTCTTCCTCACACACTTGTGCTCTTTGTGACGTCTCCTTTGCAAAGCGGCCCTTAATGTGTGTGTTTGGGAAAAGGAGAAGGCAAGAAATACACACATATATTTCACCCTGAAACCCGAGATCCGAGACTGCAGGGGTGAGGCGCCCTGGCAGAGTTAGCACGAACACTGGCAGGCTGAAAATAGCAGGAGATTTTGCTTCGTGGCTAATTTCTTGCTCACTGATACCGAATTACTTTTGTAAAATTAATAGTACCTGTTTTAATCAGCATGGAAAGACGTAGGTGACATAGACCGGGTAACTTAAACAACAGAAATGTGTTTCTCACAGTTCTGCAGGCTGGAAGGCCGGCAGAGGTTGGGGGGCAGCAGGGTCGGGTCCTGGTGGGATGCTTCCTGGCTGGCAAGCCGCCCACGGAGTCCTCACACGGCCTTTCCAGTGTGCACATGTGAAGGGAGACAGACAGAGAACAGCGCCAGCGTCCTCTGCTTCTAAGGCCCCAATCTCATCATGGGGCCCCATCCTCATGACTTCTTCTAACCCCAATTACTTCTCAAAGGCCTCCTCTCCAAATACCATCACACTGGGGATTAAGGCTTCAACATACACATTTTCATAGGACGCAAACCTTCTGTCCGTAACAGAATCTGAATATTATTCAAATATTATTCATATTTGTAATTCACACAACATTCATAACCGCCATGTAATAAGACAGGCTATATTTACATCACAACTTACATAATAAAGGAATCATTAAGGAACTTGTCCAGAGTCACAGTCAGAAGACCAGAACACAGTAACCCTCGTCTGCAGACTACTTCCATGGTCCTCAGAGTTTTGAGGCTTTTATCATCACTTCCTCAGTGATGTGCTGCGCTATCCAGGCCCCATGATGGTTGGACTGAACAGCGTCTACGTGGCTTTCATTTGGCAGTGCTCAGGGGCCTTTCCCTGTGTCTCAGCTCCCATACGAGGTTACACTGAAAAAAGGTAAATATTATAACAAACGTGGCTGCAGAAGGAGTGCAGCTTTACGTGACTCGCAGACTGGAATGTCAAAGCTTTCATTATTCCCACTCTGAGACATCGACTGTACTGGCACCAAGTCAGCCTTGACCCCAGACCATAGCCCTCATTCACTGCAGCAACCCGCCACCAGGAGTCCACCTCCACAACAGGACGGGTATCCACCCCATCACTATAACATGCTCAACGCTCAGTTAAACGTGGGCCAACAGATAAGCACTGATTTCAGATAAACAATTTTTTTTAAGTAGAAGTAAGATCTGCTGGAGAAGGGATAGGCTACCCATTCCAGTATTGTTGGGTTTCCCTACTGGTTCAGACATTAAAGAATCCGCCTGCAGTGTGGGAGACCTGGGTTCCATCCCTGGGTTGGGAAGATCCCCTGGAGAAGGGAAAGGCTGCCCACTCCAGTTTTCTGGCCTGGAGAACTCCATGGACTGTATGGTCCACGGGGTCACAAAGAGTCGGACACGACTCACTCACTCACTCATGTCCCATATGATATTTGGTACATATTTATTTGTCGCTAATTTGAATTTCAGACTCAACTGGGCTTCCTGTGTTTTTATGTACTAATTCTGGCAACCCTGTCTCTTATCTGCCTCCACTTCTCATGGCTGGCAGAATAAGCTTTTGAAAATGCTAAACTGTCAATCTCCTGCCTAAACTCTTCAATATGTGTGTTTACACTTAAGAGAAAACCCAGCTCCTTAACATTAAGCCTTGCAGGATCTAGTCTCTGAAGGTAAATATTTTGGGTTCTGGATCCAAACTGCTCGAGGGCTCGTTTTGAGTGTCCCACTCAGAAGAGCCTTCCTAGTACCCAGGTTCTAACTGAGTAATCCTCCTGCACTCATTGATTCCTTTACTTTCCCTATGGTAGCCCTTGTCTGTATGTGAGGCAGGGGGGAATCAATTATCCCACCCGTCTCAGGTTTCCAAGTAAGGGGACCACTACTAGGGGAACACTCCCAGCCTCCCGCCCGTCCCTGCCCAGGGAGCAGCAGCTCCTCTGATTGGTGGGTTTGGGAGAAGGACGACCTGATTGGCTAGTCCCTCCACCGGCAAGGTAGGCCTGACGGGACAGGCTTAGCCCTCGGCCCGAGGTTTCGGGAAGAGGGGTGATAAGTGCAGCGCAGGGCACAAACCACGCAGCTGGCCATCCATACTTCTGTCATAGCTTCTCAGCAATGAAGATGGTATTTTTACCTACCTTTCCTTCTGTGCCTCCTAAAATCTCTAAACCAAGCGGGAAGGAGGGTAGTGATGAAGGGCAGTGTGTTAACTGTTAGCCTCCCAAACCTTCAGGAGCATTCGCTGGAAATTTGTACTTGTATGTTGAGATGTATTTATTTACCGTGTAGGGGCCATGACCGTGCCTCACCACAGTGCTGGGCACAGACTTCTACCTCTTCAGTCTTTTCAAATGTCAGAGTGATGGGTAAGCAGGCCCTGGTCCCCGGCACAGTGCTGCCGCCCCGATCGCTCCGAGCAGAGCAAAGCCCAGGCCTGGGGTGGGAACCGAGTGCTGCCCCTGATTACCGGGTGGCAGCTGTTGGGCAGCGCCCTTCACGGTGTTGTGAAGAGCCCTGAGGCTGTGCCCAGGCTCATTGTGAAGTCGCGCTGTGATTGATTAGTGATGTCTGCCACACTTGCCGGCGGGGTCGGTGCAGGGCAGCTGGCACAGCTGCTTGGTTTGTCTGCCTTGGCTTGGAAGCACGTGGGGCTGTGACGTCCCCACCAGATGCACCCACTCTCAGCAAAGCGAGTCTGGCAGGGCTGACCTGCCCTTGTTCTGTGGCTGCAGGTTTGGGTGGTCGGTTACCTCCTGCTGGGCTCGTCGCATAGCTGCGCCATCCCTCAAGAGCATCCCTAGTCCCCTCGCCCCTGGCTTCCTCCTCCTTCCCTCCGAGTCCAGTGGAAGCCAGCAGGCAGCACCTCCAAAAATCATGGAAGGGTTTCCTGGCCCACACATCTCACTGCAGCGGGAGGAAACTCGGGGCTCACTGGCTTCAGCGGATAGAAACTGCAAACAGGACCTCTCATGAAACGGGCATTTCGTCTGCAGTCCAAAGACTGCTTTTTCTAAGACTTGGAGTTCTACCTAGGTGAAGTCTCCTGAGTGTGACCTTGATCTTGAAGTTGGTGATATTCTGGCTAATGGTCTGCTCTCATCAATTCAAGCCAAGCTAGGTGCTTTGGTTTCTGAGATTTTTATCTGTATGTTTGTGTATGGTCTTTAGGGGTGTGTGAGCGCCCCTGGTGGCAGTCCTAGGGACACATCTGTACATAGCTCTCACCCACGATGGTCACACGGTCCTTCATCACCTTTCAGCCGCTTCTGCTCTCACGTGACTTTCCCCCAGGCTCTCCAGGGTCTTAATCATCATCCTCACCGCCTCTCTTTCTTTAGGTCTTCTTTTCCCGTCTGAACTTTACGGGCCTTTGCATTTCTAACCATGGCTATCACCTATCCCAGCTGGGCAAACTTCTCCTAGCCCAGCGGTTCTCAACCATAGCTGCACACTAGAATCACTTGGGGAGTCTTAGCTGCTGAACGTAATGCCCAACTAGATTAGAATCCCCAGGATGTAGCCTGAGGCGCAGTACTTTGTAAATCTCCCCAGGTGATTCCAACTACAGGCCAAGGTGAGAACCCAGACTGTTGTGGACATTTACTGAAGGAGGAAACAGACAGAGCTGGACTCCGTCTTAGGCCAGGCTGCGAACATTGGGCTACAGGCGTGGTCACCCTCCCAATGGACTCTGAACTTCGCGCCTGGTGTCTATAGAAGTGGCATACCGATGGAAAAACCAGACTCCCGATAAAAAGTCTCAGGACTTGGACCTGGACTCTCCGCCACCTAAAAGAATGTGTTAATTATCTCTGTAACAGAACAAAGCGGCAAATTCCATTATGTTTATCGGGATATGACCACAGGCCTATTGATAAATGTCCACTGTTTTACTATCTAGGCTTATGACACATGAATCATGGGTTAGCTTTGATCGTACCTCGCTTTTACCTTGTCCAGACTAGTTTCAAGGAATTTGGGGAGACGGGTTTGGGCACGTACACTTAGGGTATATAAGGTTTTCACAAAAACGGGTCGGGGTTCTTGGCTAAGAGGAGACTCTGCCTTGGGCCTGCCGGTGTAATGGACTGCACTCCACCATCTGCATCGTCCTTCAAAGTGAGTGTGTTTCCCTGAACGCGTGGTACGACATTACCAATCACAAGTCAGAGATTCAATTACATAGTTTAATATATATAATTACATAGTTAAAAGCAACCTCCGACTTTCATAAGATATGGGTGGGAAGAACCTCAAGGCATCCAGCGTTTATAGTGCAATATGCCCCCCAATATGCAGATGACCCCCACAAGGGAGAAAGAGAGATTCTGCCCTCAAACAACTTTGGAAAATATGTCTTTCTACATGTTCCTGCAGAATTACAACACAAATGAGCTCCAAAATTTCTGAGAAATGCTGGAAAATACTACATATTCTACATCTTCCTTCAGAATTGCAACACAAATGAGCTTCAAAGGTTTTGAGAAATGCCGCCAGGAGGAAGAAGACAGCAGGAATCTATTTAACTTGACCTTAGATTTCCCAAGTTTATTTAAGAACAGGAATTAACATCTCAAGGACCCACTGCAAAACACTTAGTCCAACTCTCATTTGGTGAAGGCATGAAGGGGTTAAATGATTCAGATCCCTGAATACTCACTCAGACCACCCTGGGATGAATATTTACATTACCAAGGATTGGATTCAGTTTTCTTTTAAATAACCTCCCAGCACAGGAAGGGCTTCCCTGGTGACTCAGACAGTGAAGAATCAGCCTGTGATTCAGGAGACCTGGGTTTGATCTCTGGGTTGGGAAGATCCTCTGGAGAAGGGAATGGCAACCCACTCCAATATTTTCGCCTAGAGAATTCCATGGACAGAGAAGCCTGTTGGGCTACAGTCCATGGGGTCGCAAAGAGTCGGATGGGACTGAGCAACTAACACTTCTGCTTTCGTCGCAGGAAGCTCTCCCTCCCACTGGGGTGTTTCTCTGAATTTCTTCACCTAAGACCAGGTGATTAAGCTTCAAAAGTACCAAAGGTCCTAAGGTGACAGTGTTAGGGATGAGTGCTGTTTGAATATTTCATCTGACGTATAAATACTCTAAATATTAGAATTTATCTATCAATTCAACAAGTACACATTGAACGTCTTTTGCCTGGGAGTAGCTCCTACAGGCATTTAACAGGAGTTAGTACAGCTATGGAGTAACTACAGTCGTAAGAGCTACCTCCTCTGCTGCACTTATCCTGGGCTGACCACTCACAGGCTTCACCTGCATTAACTCACTGACGTCTCACCACAACCTCTTCAAGGTTGTTGCCACTATTATCCCCATTTCACAGCTGGGAACCTGAGCCAGAGAGAGAGTAAATAATTTGCCCAAGGTCACAGTAGCAGCTAGTCAGTGATGGAGCAGGCCTTCCGACACGGGCGGTCTGGCTGCAGAGGTCAGGCCCCTAACTACTCCTCTACGCCACAGCCTCTATAGAGTGTGGGTGACTGTTTAAACAGTGAGGATGTTTCTACCCATCAGCTTATTTAATGAGTTTGGGATGAGGGGTTCCCTGTGCCTCTCACAGCAAAAGTAACTTGCTGTACTACACGTGATCTATTATTCAAAGATCGAACTCTACAAATCCCCAGTTCAAACGAGTTAGCTCATCTGCTGTAACAGTGATCTTTTCCAATGTTGGGGTAAAAATGACAGTGTGGGCTTCTGAAGAGATGGCACGTTGGCCTCCAACCCAGCAGATTCGCAAGGACGTGCTCCAGGGTGGTTTCCAGTTCAGTCACTCAGTCGTGTCCGACTCTTTGCGACCCCATGAACCACAGCATGCCAGGCCTCCCTGTCCATCGCCAACTCCCAGAGTTCACTCAGACTCAAGTCCATCGAGTCAGTGATGCCATCCAGCCATCTCATCCTCTGTCGTCCCCTTCTCCTCCTGCCCCCAATCCCTCCCAGCATCAGGGTCTTTTCAAATGAGTCAGCCCTTCACATCAGGTGGCCAAAGTATTGACGTTTCAGCTTCAGCCTCAATCCTTCCAAAGAACACTCAGGACTGATCTCCTTTAGGATGGACTGGTTGGATCTCCTTGCAGTTCAAGGGACTCTCAAGAGTCTTCTCCAATACCACAGTTCAAAAGCATCAATTCTTCAGCGCTCAGCTTTCTTCACAGTCCAACTCTCACATCCATACATGGCCACTGGAAAAACCATAGCCTTGACTAGATGGACCTTTGTTGGCAAAGTACTGTCTCTGCTTTTGAATATGCTATCTAGGTTAGTCATAACTTTTCTTCCAAGGAGTAAGAGTCTTTTAATTTCATGGCTGCAATCACCATCTGCAGTGATTTGGAGCCCCCCAAATAAAGTCAGCCTCTGTTTCCACTGTTTCCCCATCTATCTGCCATGAAGTGATGGGACCAGATGCCATGATCTTTGCTTTTTGAATGTTGAGCTTTAAGCCAGCCTTTTCACTCTGCTCTTTCACTTTCATCAAGAGGCTCTTTAGTTCCTCCTCACTTTCTGCCATAAGGGTGGTGTCATCTTCCTATCTGAGGTTGTTGATATTTCTCCCGGGTGGTTTTAACCATATGCAACTTCCACCTTAAATCCTGTTTTAGAACTGAGTTCACTTTCAAGGTGTGCGTAGTGCTGAGTGCTGGGCATGGAAGCCCAGGTGGTATCCTGGTTCCCTCACGCTTCTAGCGCCTCCTTTCTTCCCTGCTGACATCACGCTAGCTTTTGTGCAGGGCAGCAAGGTAACCAGTCCCTTCTGATGAGTCCCTGTTGGTCTCTGAGCAGACAGTCCTCTCCCTGTCTCCCGCCCCAGCCTCCCTCTGCAGCAAGGCGGCGTGAGGCAGGTCCAGCCAACCAGCTATGAAGGAGCGTCTGCTGGAGGACTTCTGGAAAAGCTGTGACTTTCCTGATAAGGGGAGACAGGACTGATACAGCTTGGGCCATTCCTTTCCTTTCTTTCTGCCTTGAATGCAAGTATGATGACTGTAACCGTGGTTCCCATGAGGGAAGATAACAGCGACACCATCCCTGACGTCACTGAGCCAATGTCAGCCAGTGCCCACTACTGAACCTCGTATGTGAAAAACACGAGCCTCAGGTTCTTCGCATTTCTGTGCTATTTCCTTTTGCTGTGCTGTGCTCAATCACTCAGTCATGTCCGACTCTTTGTGACCCCATGGAGGGTCACATGGGGATTCTCCGGGCAAGAATACTGGAGTGGGTTGCCACGCCCTCCTCCAGGGGATCTTCCCAAACCAGGGATCAAATCTAGGTCTGCCACACCGCTGGCAGATTCTTTACCTTTGAGTCACCAGGGAAGACCAAAAATATTGGAGTGGGTAGCCTATCCCTTCTCCAGGGGGATTTTCCTGACCCAGGAATCGAACCAGGGTCTCCTGCATTGCAGGCGGATTCTTTACCAGCTGAGCTACCGCGGAAGCTCCTATTTCCTTTGACTCATAGTTGAAAACATTCCTTCACCCATACACCTGCTCTGATGGAGTTAACCATTTGGTTGAGCAGATAGTCGTTAATTATGTAGCACGTAGATATATAGAAAGAGCTCTAGCTATGTATCTGTTATAATTATATTCAGTTTGCAAACTGAAAAGAAGAAAGTGAAGTCGCTCAGTCATGTCCAAGTCTTTGGGACCCAGTGGACTGTAGCCTACCAGGCTCTTCTGTCCATGGGATTTTCCAGGCAAGAGTAACGGAGTGGGTTGCCATTTCCTTCTCCAGGTTGTCTTCCTTACCCAGGGATCGAACCCGGGTCTCCCGCATTGCAGGCAGACCATCTGAGCTATACTTACAAACTGAAATGTGCAAGATACGTCTCTTCATAGCCTTCATATTTCACTTTCGTTTTGTATTGAGACCTCCTCTGGCCAGGCCTCTTAATTTCCTTCAGGTAGGTCTCCTGTTTTCCTCTGTGGTTATTTCTAAGACGCATGGAGGGAAGGGAGGTCACACTGGGGTTAAAGATGCTGGTGAATGTGGGCATCTTGTCTCCACCATCACCTTTCCACACGAGTTTCTATGGAGAAACATTTGTCCCATCCGGGCCCCACGTTCCTGACCACGGGCTTCTCTGGGCTCAGCTGTCAGTGTCCTCCAGGAACTTCTTGGGCACAGAGGGACCACCCATAGTTCCCATCTGGGGGATATGGGGCCCAGGGGCGGTGGAGCTGCCCCAGTCTCCTACTCCTCTGTCCCATCTGGGGCCGCTCTGCCCAGTGCAGTGGCCAGTGACCACACGTTTCGATTCAAGTGAGTTGATCCTTTCAATGTGTTGTTTGACTCAGACTGCCAGGATCCTGAGGATTTTTGTGTCTGTGTTCATCAGGGATATTGTCCCGATACTGGTGTTGGTGTCAGGGTGATGGTGTCCTCATAGAATGGGTTTGAGAGTGTTCCTTCCTCTGCAGGTTAATGAACAGCTTCAGAAAGAGGGGTGTTAACTCTTCTCTAAATGTTTCCTAGGATTTGCCTGTGAAGTCATTTGATCCTGGACTTTTGTTGGGATTTTTTAATCACAGTTTCAACTTCGGTACTTGTGGTTGGCCTGCTCGTATTTCCCATTTCTTCCTGTTTCAGTCACCTCACGTGGGACAGAATGGCCACCATCAAAACAATCTACAAACAATAAATGCTGGAGAGGGGGTGGAGAGAAGGAAGCCCTCCAACACTGCGTGGGAGTGTAAATGGTACAACTGCTATGGAGGTTCCTTAAAAAAACCTAAAAAGAGAGTTACCAGACGATCCTACAATCTCACTCCTGGGCATGTATCTGCAGAAAAACGTGATTCCAAAGGCTACATGGACCCCGACATTCACTGCAGCACTGTTTACAATAGCCGCGACAAGGAAGCAACCTAAATGTCCTTGACAGATGAACGAATAAGGAAGGTGTGGTACATACACACAATGGAATACTACTCAGGCATCAAAATAATGAAATAATGTCATTTGCAGCAACAGGGATGGACCTAGAGACTGTCATGCTGAGTGAAGTCAGACAGAGGAAGCAAATATTATATGATATCACTGATATGTCGAATTTTCTTTTAAGAAGATACAATTTAATTAAAAAACAGAAACAGGTTTATAGACTTAGAGAAAGAACTTATGGTTACCAGCAG
>SJYQ01025635.1:93154-127040 GCA_006410935.1 Redunca redunca
TGAGTGAGTGGGGCGGGCTTAGAGGAAAAGAGTAGCAAGGTCTCACTGACCTTAGGAAGACACCCCAGCAGCTGGGTGGAGAACAGACTGGGGTGGAGTGAGGGTAAGGGGGGGTCCAGTTAGAAAGGCATCACAGGGGTCCTGGGAGGAGACCATGGTGCCCAGGTGGGGTGGGGGTGGGAGGAAGGGGTGGGGATGCCACAGCACATTTAGAAGGTGGACCAAATAAGATTTGCAAGTGACTTGGATCTGGGGCGTGAGAAGGAGGAAAAGCATCAAGGATGACCCTGAGAGTTCTGACTTGAGCAGCTGGAAGGGCGGGTCAGCGTTTACTGAGAGGAAGAAAACAGAGGGGAACAGGTTTCAGGGGTAGAGCAATAATCTGGCTTTGAGCACTTTACATCTGATATGCTTTTCAGACATCCAAGTGGAGCTGTCAAGTAGGTAGACGGCTCCTGGGGTTTGGGATCAAGGTCTGTGCTGGAGAGAGACTTGGGAAGGCATCCTGGTGTGTGCAGTCTGTAAAGCCAGGATTCCCTAGGGAGTGAGCGTAGCGTGAAAGGATTACAGGGCCACAAGCGCACGGAGCCTGGAAAGGCCATCAGGAGCCAGCAAGGGGGAGCAAGAAGGACAGGCCAGGAGTCAGAGGAACCAGCGTGAGGAGTCTGTCCCTGGGGCAATGAAGACAGGGAACCATCAGAAGACTGAAAAGCCCAGTCAGGCGGAAGGTTGAGAATTATAGACAGTGCTTTGGAGAAAATTTGCTCCAGAGGAGAGGAGAAAAGTGGAGAAAAGTACAGAGGGGAATGTATGAAAGAGGGAAGTTTTCTTTATTTTTTTCCCTCCTTTCTCCTCTCTCCTCCTCCTCCTTGGTCTTCCTCTCCTTCTTGTAGGAAGTCCTCCTACAGGACCTGCATCCGGGCTTCGACAGCTTGCTCATGTGAATGACCCAACAGGGAGGGGAAAAGCCAGTGATGCAGAAGAAAAAGGGGACAATCCAGGTTCTGGAGGAGGCGAAAGAGGTGGGCAGAGTCAGGATCAGAAGGAAGGAAGACGTAGGATCAGGTGATAGATTCGACAATAGGAGTGCACGGAAGTATTTCCTGTTTGCTTCAGTTTTCTCAGTTCAGTTAGAAGTGAGGTCATCAGCGGAATGTGAGGAAAGAAAAAAGGGTATTGGAGGAGAGAAATTAAAAAGGAGAGAAATGGAGTGAGGGAATGTCGCAGGATCAGCAGGAGCCCTGCAGACTGATCCGCAGAGCAAGCGGGATGGTGTGTGAGAGCCTCCGTGGGGCCCGTGCAGAGGAGAGCGCCTGTGAGGCTCAGGGTGCACAGATCCACAAGCCTCCGGGACACCGCAAGTCACTCTCTAGGATGCCTGCATCCCTGCTCATTCATGCTTCTCAGTCTCAGAGGCACTTTATAAAATCCAGAGTTGGTCAGTTCATTCACTCAGCTGTGCCCAACTCTTTGCAACCCCATGGACCACAGCACGCCAGGCCTCCCTGTCCATCGCCAACTCCCGGAGCTTGCTCAAACTCACATCCCTTGAGTCGGTGATGCCATCCAACCATCTCATCCTCTGTCATCCCCTTCTCCTCCTGCCCTCAATCTTTCCCAGCTGGGTCTTTTCCAATGAGTCAGTTATTCACATCAGGTGGCCAAACTATTAGAGTTTCAGCTTTAGCATCAGTCCTTCCAATGAATATTTAGGGTTGATTTCCTTTAGAGTTGACTGGTTTGATCTTGCTGATAGGGACTCTCAAGAGTATTCTCCACCACCACAGCTCAAAAGCATCAGTTCTTTCGCACTCAATCTTCTTTGTGATCCAACTCTCACATCCATACATGACCAATGGAAAAACCATAGCTTTGACTAGATGGACCTTTGCTGGCAAAGTGATGTCTCTGCTTTTCTAGTATGCTGTCTAGGTTTGTCCTTGCTTTTCTCCCAAGGAGCAAGTGTCTTTAATTTCATGACTGCAGTCACTGTCTGCAGTGATTTTGGAGCCCCCAAAAATAGTCTCTCACTGCTTCCATTGTTTCCCCATCTACTTGCCATGAAGTGATGGGACCAGATGCCATGATCTTAGTTTTCTGAATGTTAAGTTTTAAGCCAGGTTTTTCACTCTCTTCTTTCACCTTCATCAAGAGGCTCTTTAGTTCCTCTACACTTTCTGCCATAAACATGGTGTCAACTGCCTATCTGTTACTGATATTTCTCCTGGCAATCTTGACTCCAGCCAGGGATCATTAAATCTTGTTTCTAGTCTAAGGTTTGCCAGAGGTTTGAGGGTAGGCTGGTAGTGCCCTGTACAGTCTTCCTTTCTCTGATTCCTGCAGCTGAGCATCTCATCCCATGCTTTCCTGTTTCCCCTTCTATGAAATGCTTGTTATGTTTGTCCTAATTTGGGTTCCCCTGAAAGAAGACCCTCAAAGACTTGAGTGCAAGTCTTTTATTCAAGCGAGGAAGTAAAGATGGTGAGACAAGGAAAAAGAAAATCAAAACAAACAAACAGTGGGTATGAGGTTGCTGTCGTGGGCACCCGAGGCTCCATCCTGCTGGGGACCCTCTGAGGAACCATGCTGGATACTCGCCAACACTGTCCAACAAGCAAATGCAGAAACTGGGCTGTTTGTATACTATCCCTCATCCTCATTGGCTGAGGGCCACCTGTAGGCAGTCAGCCATCAGCCCTTCCAGTTTGCACTGCACCTAAGTTGAACATCTCCCATGGCGCCTGAAAGAACATTCAGACCCAGAGAGAGAGGTCCCCACACGGAGGTGGGAACCAACTGTCTGTCACAGCTGCTGGTAAAGCCAGAGGAGGCCACAGGGAGGTGGGCAGGATATAGCTACAACATCTTTTTCTTTATCTGATTTGCAGGAGTTCAATGTATTTTCTAAATATTTCTGTGTCAGTTGTTACCACTTTGTCATCTCCAATCCATCGCCTGTCTGTTCACTTTGTTTATCGTATCAGAAATCTTTAATTCAATTGCCATTAACTCCATCAGCTGTCTACTTTATGGTTTTCACTTTTTGGCATTGTAAGAAATCTTTCTTCTTTCTGATGTCACAAGAAATATTCCACCCTTTCTTCTAATAGGTATATAGCTTTCCTTTTCATATTTGACTTTTCACGGCCAAAAAGTTTTTTTTGTTGTTGTTGTTTATAGAACAAGGTATAGATCCCATCTTAGTTTTCCCCATGTAGCGAGCCAGTTTTCCAGAGACAACTGAAGAATAATCCATCTTCCCCTCCAGGCTATGATGTCCACACATACAGTATCTCTCTTGCACAGAACGGGTAGCTAGAGTCTATCCATTTGGCATTATTCAGTTCTTCAGGGCTTCCCTGGTGGCTCAGAGGGTAAAGAATCTGTGTGCAATGCAGGGGCCTGGGTTCAATCCCTGGGACAGGAAGATCCCCTGAATGGCTACCCACTCCAGTATTCTTGCCTGGAGAATTCCACGGACAGAGGAGCCTTGAGGGTTATAGTCCATGGGGTCACAAAGAGTCAGACGTGACTGAGCAACTAACACTTTCACTGACTCATTTGAAAACACCCTGATGCTGGGAAAGATTGAAGGTGGGAGGAGAAGGGGACGACAGAGGATGAGATGGCTGGATGGCATCACCGACTCAATGGACATGAGTTTGAGCAAGCTCCGGGAGTTGGTGCTGGACAGGGAGGCCTGGCGTGCTGTGGTCCTTGGGGTCGCAAAGAGTCAGACATGACTGAGCGACTGAACGGAAAGAAATGGAACGGAATTTAGGGTTAAGATTCCCATTCGCGCCTGTCAGTCGTCTCCTCTTACTGCTCTGGATGGTTCTGTGTGTGGTTGTTCCCTCACAGTACTTGTCTTCTTAAATTGCCCCGTGAGTTTTGGCTGGGCTTACCTTCAATCCTTTGAAACCATTGACCACCTCCACTTCTGAGCTCTAACTGGGAGAAGTAGCAAAAGCCAAGGCCTGGTGGGTGTGGGGAATGGGTGAGATACATCTTTCTGTGGATGGCCAAGCTTAATGACACCCAGAGTTCCTTTGAGTGCCTCCCCACGGACCGCCCCTTCCCTCCTTCCAGGACCCTCCTGGGACGCCTCCCGGTTGGGCCCACAGAGGCCAACCGCATCCCAGCCAAGCTGTCCCTTATCCTGCCACCTCTGTCTGCCCACACCCCGTCCCCACCCAAGACTTTTTTCTAAACAAAACATCCCAATATCCTCCAATAATTCCTCATGTCGTGGCTTTCAAACTCCTGATTAACACCAGTGGGCATATTTTAATGCATCGCTGTCCTTCTCAAGATGTGGCATCCAGACCAGAATACAATGCCCCAGGGGTTCGTAAGATTTAATATTTGGCCAGGTAAATATCAAGGTAAGGAGGTAAAAATTCTTTCTGTGTCCCTTCTTCAAACCAGCAAGTTTTCAGTGTATACTTTAAGTCTCAAGTCTCTGAGAGGAAATTGTAAGATGTGAGAAAATTATCCTAACAAACAAGAATGAGATTGTTCTAATCAGAGATTGAAGAGCAAGGAAAGAATAAATGGAGACGGGATGGTTAAGAGCAGAATACGTAGCAGCCCTCACGGGCGTGTGTGTCATCACTAATGCCAGCCACCCTGGGGCAGAGAAGCCATGAGGATGCCGAGGAGGAGACACGGCGAAACGCGTGGGCTTACGAATGGGGAAAGGGAAGATTCTGGGGTTTGGAACATTCCAGAAAGAATTAAATTCAGAAATGCGAAACCTTGAAAACAAAGTGGAAACATTCATGAAATTTTCCCATTCATTCCTGAGGGCAGTTTTGCTTTTTCTTATTTTGTTTGTTAAGTTTTTGGTTAGTCCCGTCTTTCTTTCTTTCCTTATTAGGTCATGTGGCGCAGCTTGTGGGATCTTGGTTCCCAGACCAGGGATTGAACCCACATCCCCTGCAGTGAGAGTGCGGAGTCCTAACCACTCGACCACTGGGGAATTCCCTGAGGGCAGTTTTAACAATGAAAAGAGAATGTATTATCTTTTTAGGTGAATGAAATTCATCATGTAAATTATTTACCTATTGCCTTCCCAGCTTCTGTTCTCTAAAAATGTCTTTTAAAAACTATATAATAAGGACATTTCCATGTAAAACTGTTAGAGGAAAGCCTTGATTAAATCAGGGACTGTGCTTTTGGCAGATAAAACTGACCTATTTTGAAATTTACGAATGTTTCCATTTTCACTTGGAGGAGGAGACAAGATGGAAAATTTTATTTTAAAAGGGAAAGGATGTTATTGTTGGCTAATTCACGCCACCCTCTTGTAGATTCAGGTTTCAAAGGTGTGGGGGCTTACGTGTTTGTGGAATGAAAGAGGAAAAAACGAGTAAATATGTGAAAAATGAGATGAAAGAAGAAAGTAAGAGGAAGAGGAAGGAAGAAAGGAAGCTCGTGAGCAGCACGGCCAGGACTCAGGCTGTCGGGGCTCAGGAGGCGCCCTCAGGGCCGCCCTGCTGTGCCGTGGCCGGAGGGGCAGCCCACAACCTGGGCGGACGCTTCCCTGACCCTTCCGTGCCTCCAGCTGCCCGAGCGCGGGAAAGGAGATGGTCAATGTTTGCAAAGATATCAAAATGATGGTGAGATGTTTTTCTCTGCTCTTTTACCAGGATTCCTTCTTAAAAAGGTATTTGATGTGTTCTCCTCTCCTCTGTGAGCTTCCCTGGTGGCTCAGGCAGTAAAGAATCCGCCTGCAGGGCAGGAGACCCGGGTTCAGTCCCTGGGTCGGGAAGATCCCCTGGAGGAGGAAATGGCAACCCACTCCAGTGTTCTTGCCCGGGAAATCCCATGGACGGAGGAGCCTGGCGGGCTGCAGTCCGTGGGGTCCTGAGAGTCGGATACGACTGAGCGACGTCACTTTCGCTTTTCCTCTCCTCTGTACCCACTTCTATAGCCACTCCAGGTCCTCTCTCCTGAAGCCACACCAGCCAGACACCCCCTTCTTCTTAAGGGGAGTGTCCTTAAAAGGGGATAGAGGGCATTCCCACTACCATGCCACCCGATAGGATACCCAGTGATCTCCACTTCGCTAAGCCCAGCCTGTGGTCAAGTCTCGCCCTGATCTCTCTGCCCCACTGGCAGCAGTGACACCCGGCTAACCGTCTGGGATTCCACGCTTGCTGGCTGTTCCTCCTGCGGCTTCTTCACCGGCTCCTACTCATCTCCTGACCTCCAACCCTGCCCCAAGGCTCAGTCCTTTGTCTTTTCTTTTTGTATCAACATTTGCCTCTCTCTACATATTGACTTCCTAATTTTCACTTGACTGTAAGTCTTTAGAGAGTGCTAAAGATGACAGAAGTTATGCGTGCCCGTGGTAGAATACAGCTCCCCTCTCTGAAAACGTCCCGGTCACAATGCTCAACACCCATAAATATGTCACTGCTATGAACTGAATTGTATCCACCCCCAGGGGCTTCCCTGGTGGCTCAGAGGGTAAAGAATCTGCCTGCAATGCAGGAGACCCAGGTTCAACCCCTGGGTTGGGAAGATCCCCTGGAGGAGGGCATGGCAGCCCACTCCAGTATTCTTGCCTGGAGAATCCACGGACAGAGGAGCCTTGAGGGCTACAGCCCATGGGATCACAGAGAGTTGGACACGACCGAGCAAGGAACACTTTCTATATTATAGCAGCCCGAGCAGACCAACAGCCACCTCACATAACAAAAGGAACTTTGCAGGTGTGATTAAACTGAGGACCTCCTGGAACAGTCAAATGGACCCAGTGCAGTCAAGCAAGGGAATGGCGATTCCCTCGTAAGAGGAGAGGGCTTCCCAGGTGGCGCTAGTGGTAAAGAACCCGCCTGCCAATGCAGGACACATGAGAGACACGGGTTCGATCTCTGGGTGAGGAAGATCCCCTGGAGGAGGGCATGGCAACCCACTCCAGGATTCTTGCCTGGAGAATCCCATGGACAGAGGAGCCTGGCGGGCTACAGTCCCTGGGGTCACGAAGAGTCAAACAGGACTGAAGCGACTTAGCACACAAGGGAAAGGCAGGAGGGCAGGAGCTAGAGACGATGAGAGGACAGGAACAGAGATCAGAGAGATCTGAAGGCGTGATGGTGCTGGCTTTGGAGACGGAGAGGCATCTACAGTGAAAGGCAGGTGTCCTGGGCAGATGGGGGCAGAGAGACACTGAGATGCGTGATGAAGCCAGGACCCCAAAATGTTAGTGGTAGGATTTAGGCGGTGGGTAAATGCGCGCTAACTTAAAGTTCTTTCAACTTTTCTCTGTGTTTGAAATTAAAAAAAAAAAAAAAAAAAAAGCATGTTTTGGAAAAGCAAACAAATAGGTAGTTATTATGATTTTTCCAAAATTTCTGTTATTTAACTTTCAGAAACAACACGTCTTCTCCTTGCCTCTTCCCTCACAAAGGCTTTGAATTTCTGTGTAAGTTTTTTGTTTGTGCCTATTTCCAATGCCTGGTCCCACTGGTGCTCGTAGTTTAGAAAGGGCCTGAACGCCGAAAGGTAATCAGAGCCTGCAGAGGCTGAAGTCTTAACCTTCACATCAACAGCAACAAGGATAAAGGTATGTAACCCATGGAATGCTAAATGTGGGTTTGCCATGAACCAGCTCATAAGTTCTTAAGTTGGAAAACTGATCACTAGCCTGACTTCAATGGAAAAAAGGCAGGGGGTGGAGGGAGACAGAAACTGATGTGACCTTTGAGAAGAATTAGATTCTACCCCTACCTTTCTGAGAAGTATTCCCATGGGGGATACTATTGGGCGATGAAGAAAACAAGCCATGCCTGGGGGCCTTTCCATCCAGTAGGGAGAGAGATCAGGAGAAAATCTGCTGCTGTGACTTCTTGAGTTAGAAGGCTGCCCTTTTGTGCCTCTCGATAGCTAAAGAAGCCGTCGTGGGGAGGATATGGGAAGGACCGGCTTCTCTGGAAAGTTCTCTGATGCCGGCGTGGGGGTGGGGTGGTCATACGTTCATATATTAGCTGCTGTTTCCCATAGCCCGTAATGATGTCGGTCAGTGGAAAAATGTAGCCGGCTGTATCAAACAAAGGATGTTACAGCTGCCCCAGTGGGGAGCCCTGAGGAAACTTAGGATGCAAACAGGATGCCTGCCATCTAGCACTCAGCTGCTGCAGCCGCTCCCAAAGACGCACCTGAGGAGACAGAGAAAAAAAAGGATCCGGCCCCAGAGGGCTGAGATGCATGTCAAAGGAATGACCTCAGGGAGCCCAGACTCTTGTGTCTTCCCACATACCCGCTGTTGTTTAGTCCCTAAGTCGTGTCTGACTCTTTGCCACCCGTGGACTGTAGTCCACCGGGCTCCTCTGTCCATGGGATTCTCCAGGCAAGAATTCTGGAGTGGTTTGACGTTCCCTTCTCCAGGGGATCTTCCCAACCCAGGGACTGACCCCGCATCTCCTGCTTGCTGGGCGGATTCTGTACCACCGAGTCAGCAGGGAAGCCTTCCCATATTCACAGAAAAGTGATAAATTCATTAACCTGTGATTCTGCTTTTCTTTAATTAGCGGCAACCTTCTGATATTCTGATGACCTGGTCTTTGTTGCAAAAATGCCTGTGAACCCACCCTGCTCCTCCCTTCCCTCTTTAGAGCAGTCCCTGTCTGAGAGGCTGTGTCCCGGGCTTAAGCTCTCATTTTGTGTCCACCAAACAAAACATAAGTCTCAGCTTTTGGGTTGTGTAATTTTTTTCCTGCAGACACTTCCTTACTCTGCATTTTCACTATTGCTGCCTGGTGAGGGCAGGCTGAGGCCTGTGGGTTTCCTCCTGAGGAGAGAGACTACAGAGAATTTCCAGTCCAATTCTGGGCTGTTTGGATTTCTAAGCAGGCCTTTGAGATGGTTGGATGGCATCACCAACTCGACGGACATGAGTTTGAGCAAGCTCCAGGAGCTAGTGATGGACAGGGAGGCCTGGCGTACTGCAGTCAATGGGGTCGCAAGGAGTCAGACACGACTGAGTGATTGAACTAAACTGAACTGAAGCAGGCCTTTGAAATTCATGACAGAATTTTCATTTACAAAAGCTGTGCTTTTTGAGAGAGAAAAAGTTTCGAGGTGCAAACTGTTGCTTGGGGTATCAAAAACAAAGCCCTGAAGCAATCAGGGCAGGCAGTGTTTTCAAACCCCCGACATTTTGCCAGGAGCCGAGACACTGCCCACCCTCTTTGGATAAGGCTGAGCCTTCACTACACACTTGCCCTCCCGGCCCCTTGGAAACGGAATGTAAAGCACTGACCTGGCTGCCTGGCTGACGGGACTAGGGGTGCTTCTGGCACAGCCCCCGGCTCCCATCGTGTCCTTCCCTGCATGCCCAGGGCCCTTCTGAAAGGAAGAAAGCCAGACTCCATCTTGGCCATCTCATAGTCTGTATGTAATGAAATGAGGAAATTGCATTCTCCCAGCCACTGGTAACTAGAGTTCATCTTGAACAGAACTTTATCTTTTTTTTTGAAAAAACTAGTCTGACTGGTCCTTGGGGTGTGTGCTGTTCACTGATGTAGTTGGTTCTCCTCCTTCCGGCAGATGGTGGGATATGCCACCTGCCCTTGAACTTGGGTGTGGATACGTGAGTAGAAGTGACCTGTGGGGGCCTTATGAGCCAGAAAATCATGCTCCACGTTTTCTTTTCCCCGCCACGTTGACAGCAACTGGTGGGGTTCTCAGTGGGGTGTCCATCGGCTCATGGCCTCGAAAGATGATGACACAGAGCAAAGCTCCCTGCTGAACTGTAGTGAACGATGTCACAGACAGGAAACGACCTTTGTTGTTTAAAAGCACTAATTTTTGAGGTGGGGGGCTGTTTGTTACCACAGCATAACTTAGCCCATCCTAACTACCCCGTCCTTAAGGAGTCAGAGGAGGCTCCAGGGACTGGGTGTAGATGAGATGGCCCTGGATAGGACAAGAGGGAAGACTGTTTTCCCTGCTGATAGAGGAAGAGCAAGACCATAGAAGTGACACCAGCAAATGTGGAAAAGCTGGCATATTCTTTCCATTTTTGCAACATTCTCCACTGAAATGAGACTTCAGCTGGTCCCTCACAGCAAACTGTCCTGCCTTTCCTGAGCAACACCAGATGAGGCTGAGAGGATGAGATTACCCAGGAAAACCCAGGGCACTGAAGAGACTTTCAGATTCGGAAACTGTTCCGTTCTGATACTCAGCCCCATTGATGAACGTCACCCTTTGGCAGCTACGAGGGCTTGCATTTCTGTCATGTTGCCACCACCACGTAATTAAAAAGTCACGAGAGGGGACCTGGGGTCGCCCCCTGTAGGTTGATCAGACCTAAGGTGCAGGTAAAAAGAAGCAGAAGGGGTTCTGGGGGCAGCACTCTCCAGCCCCGTCACACCAGGACCCGCCTTCCTCATGACCCTGCCGACTGCAGACCCGCAGGCTGTGACTCACGGATCACCAGAGACAAGCCCCGAGGTTCAGAGCCTGCACGCTTCGACTCTTTGCCACCATCTAACTGGGTGGTTTAGCCAGTAACTTAACCTCCCCGAGTTTCACATTCCTGTCTGTAACATATGGAAACCACTGTCCACCTCATAGGGTTGGTATACAGAATAAATGAAATATTACATGTAAATTGCCTCCACTTGGTGTTACCTGGCTTATGCTAAGCTTTCAATAAATGACAGGAGTTACCTCTTTGGAGAATTACTTGTTATGACATTTCTTTCTCCTTGTTGATTTTATCACGATATCTTTATTATGGAGTTTTACTCATAGAAAATCAACTAATTGAAGTATTAGGTCCATTTTTAAATTGGTATAGGCAACATAAAGTGAGATTTGGAGAGAAAGAAGGAACTGATTTCCTGCAGGTAACAGACCCTCTGCCCTAGTTAGAAGTATTGCAGGTCGTCCAGCATCCACTTTCCCCAAGCGTACGTTGAAGCGTGTATATCCTATGCGATCCAGCACCTTCCTACCTGCCACCACCTTACTGCATACATGCCTCCTCGTGAGCTGTGCTCAGCACACACTGGACAGGCTTCATGCAAAACTTGCTGCTTCCCAGGCCTCTACTTTGTATCTCAAATGTTCTTCCATATTCTCTGTCCTTTGCTAAACCTGCGCATCCTCCAGAACGCCGCTTAGCTCCCAGCCGGGGTGTGTGGGTACCCAGAGGCTGACAGAGCCAGAGATGAGCGGAGCTGGACGAGTGAGGACTTTCAGTCACCCAGACTGGTGACCCCTAAGGCCAGTTCCTCACCCTCACTAAACCTCATTCCTCCTCTACAAGGTGTGAACGTGTCCGTCGCTCAGTCGTGTCCGACTCTTTGTAACCCCATGGACTGCAGCCCACCAGGCTCCTCTGTCCACGGGATTCTCCAGGCAAGGATACTGGAGTGGGTTGCCCTGCCCTTCTCCAGGGGGCCTTCCCAGCTCAGGGACTGAACCCAGGTCTCCCGCACTGCAGGAGGATCTTCAGCACCTGAGCCACCAGGGAAGCCCTGCAAGGCGTGAGGACTCTGCCTCTCCCTGGAGTCGCCACGAAGATTAAATGAGACCCTGAGAGGGGCGAGCCCGCAGTGCGAGCACATCGCAAACCCCTCCCAGTTCTGTCCCCACGGATTCTCCCACGGGGCTGACACCCTCACCGCTGAGTGCAGGACAGAGGCAGCGCTTCCAAGCAGAAGGGCTCCCAGCCTGAAGCGTGGTCTGTGCTCCCAAGGGAAGCCCATATTCCCAGCTGTTCCTCACTAACAGGAACCAGAGCAGAACATCCTCACGCTCCCCGACCCCTCTCTGGAGTCCTGTCCTCCCAGATGAGCCCCGGTTCACTACTCACAGTAATCCTCACAGCCGCCGTGAGAAGGGAGCCAGCTAGGCTTTCTGGTGGCCTCAGGGGCACTTCGTTACTCTCTTGACAGCTATCTGTTTGGGGCCGTGCCGCTCAGCTGGTGGGAGTCTTAGTTTCCTGACCAGGGACCGAACCCATGCCCCAGGCCGTGAGAGCTTAGAGTCTGAACCACTGGTTGCGGTTCAGTCACTCAGACATGCCTGACTCTGTGCAACCCCATGGACTGCAACCCACCGGGCCCCCCACCGTCCACAGGATTCTCCAGGCAAGAACGCTGGACTGGGTTGCCATTTCCTCCTCCCGAACCACTGGACCACAGGGAATTCCCTTGATGGCACTTTTAAAGAACTTCATCAGGGGCTCTCAGGAGAGCAGCACGAGTGTGGTTCTTAAACTTAAGTGAGCGTCAGAATCAACTGGGGAGGGGGCCTGGTAAACCACAGACTGCCGGGCCCAGCCCCGACTCAGAAGGTGCATTTCCCAGGCGTGCCGACGCAGCTGGTGTAGGGCCGCACCCAGAGCGTCTGCACTGGAGACTCAAGCCCCCTTCTTCCTGCCCGTTCCGCTCCCCTGAGGGTCCCAGGCAGGCCCCGGCCTGCCCTCCCGTGGTTCCTGCTCCTAGGACCTGCCTGGAGCTCTGTGCCATCTGCGTTCTCTGGTTCCCCGACGGAAGCGCCCCTCACCCTCCTCCTGTTCTCTTTCCTCTTCGCTTTCTCGACACTCTCTCCCCCTGGGAACCACGTCTGTCTTGCTCACCATGGGAACCCCAGCACTTAACCCAGCGCCCGGAGAGCAAGCGTTCATAAGTGAACCGACTCGTGCTGAACCGTGCAGATGAGCTCCTTGTGCGTGCGACTCCCGTATCAGTCAGGACGGACCGGGTTGCGTTGCTATGACAAACGGCACCCGGGTCTCAGTGGCTCAAACGTCAGTTGAAGGCTTACTTCGTCTTCACTGTGCCCGCTGCAGGCTGGCAGGGTGCTCTCCTTGTGCCCACTTCGGGAGCTGCTCTAAGACATTCGGGGTGTACCATTCGGAACGCTGCTGGTGAAGCGTGGAGAAGCTCGCACCAGCTCTCACGTGCTCCCACCCAGAAGTAAGGCACATATCTGACTCGGATTTCGTTGGCTAATCCGGTTACACTGCCACGCCTGGCTTCAGAGGGGTAGGAAGTCAGACACCCAGCGCTGCCGTCCCAGCAGGGAAGGATAACAGGAGCCTGGGGGAGCAGCCCGAGTCTCCCACCCCCGTCTGTAGCCCCCATTCTACCCTGGCTTCCAGACTTGTGTGTCCAAATGCCTGCTCGACATTTATAGCTGGTATGTTGATTTTAAGACTGAATATCCTCCTACCAAGTTCCCGTTTCTTCCTTTGTCTGTATTACTGGTTTATTCCCAGGAAAAATGCATGGGTTCTATCTCTTGGCCTTGTCTTTGCCCTTGCACAATCAGTTGTCATATCTAGCCAATTATATGCCTTATATATCAGTGCTTGAATCCTATCTTACACCCTGTCCTAAGTTACCCACTCATATTCATTCGTCCACTGCTGCTGCTGCTGCTAATAAATACCCGCCACGTGCCAGGAGCTGCCTGGGCTCTGGAGACACAGCACCGAAGCAGCCCCAGCACTGGCCTCACGGAGCTTCCAGGCAGGACAGTGACGCCTTGACTGTACAAGGGGCAATGTAATTATGGTTGTTACACAAGCTGTGATGGAGAAAACGGAGGCCGGGGGCCGTGTTCCAGGGTAGGCCCGCGCTGCCTCCTGTCCAGAACTGCTGCGGCAGCCTCCTCCACGGTCCTCCTCCCCTTCTCCCTTGGTCTGCCCAGCGCAGCAAAAGACCGGGAAGAGCAGAAGCGATCCTCCTCTGCAAAGGACTCACCGTGGAACCCCTCACTCAAGTGCTTTCGGTGAGTCTCCATTGCCTCTCAACAAAGGGACCTACGAGGCCCTCCAGCTTCAGCCTAATCCTTCTCTCTGCCACGGTTTCCCACTTTGCTCCCCTCACCGCTGGTCAGGGCAAACCACACTCGGACGGTTCTCTTCACACACCCTCCACACTTTCCAGCTCCTCGTCCTGTTCTCTGGAATGGCTCCCAATTCCCTGGGTCATGATCCCACCCATTCTTCAGACGCCACATCATCACCCATGACGTTTTTCCTTGTAAACCCATCTGAAATGACTTCCCTCTCCAGTTAGCGCCGACAACCCTTGGTCTGACTGTCCCTAAGTTTCTTTTCTGAGTTGTGTCCTGTGCCTGCCCTGTCCTTCCAGGAGACTGTAACTTCACTGAGAAGGAGATCTGGCTGTGTCGAGCTCCTGTTTCGCCCCAGACTCATCAGTCGCAGCTGCGTGACTGTGGAATCCATCAGTGTCCACAGGCTCTGGTCTCAGGAATCCAGGGGTTTGCTGCCCTCTGCCCCCATTCTCCTTTTCTCCTAGCAGGAGCACCTCTGGATGACTCGAGAGACCCCCTCGTTTCTCAGAGGGAGATCTGTGAGCTGTCTTCTATTGCACCTACTCTCTGGAACTTTCCTCAACCTCTCGGTAAACTTTTCTGCCGAGCAAGATCCCTGCTCCTGTCTCCTCCCCTGCCTAGCCCCCTAGATTTGTTTCCCCTTTGCTGGATTTGAATGGACATATTTCCACTTCTCTGCATGGGTTAAGGGACTATGAACTGGTGGGTGAGTGGGCTCATCGTGGACTTGGAGACTGCCCGGCTGTGGTTTAAATCCTGGCTCTCCAGCCTACTGCCTGAAGCTCCGTCAGTCAGTTCAGCTGATCAGTCGCTCAGTCGTGTCTGACTCTTCGCGACCCCATGGACTGCAGCATGCCAGGCCTCCCTGTCTGTCGCCAGCTCCTGGAGATTACTCAAACCCATGTCCATTGAGTCAGCGCTTCCTTAAGCTCAGGGAGATGCTTTTCTTTCACCTGAGTATTGGGGGTAATCACGCTCCTGCCCCAGACAGAGCGGGAAAATACACAGGAAGAGCTTTGTGCTTTGATTCTTCCTGCAGACACCTCAATCAACAGGCATCACTATTCCAGTCTGTCTTGCTCCCCTTGCTTTGCTCCCTCCCCACCACTCTTAACCTCTCTAACCTCAGAACCGCCAGCCTGAGCCCACTACAGCCCCACCTCCCCCTCCTCCTCTCCTGCCCCCCTGTCCCTACCCCCTTGACCCCCACCGTGCCCTCCGAGGAAGGGAGGAAGCAGGTGCCCGAGCGAAGTGAAATAGACACACGCCAGGGCCGCCTAGCTAGACCCAGCCGGTTCAGTTTGCAGCACCTCTTGTCTGGAGAGTGGAGGGCTTTAAGTTTAGGGTTTACACGTGGGCTCTTCGGCTCCTCTGGGCCACACCCGGTCCAGCCATCACTCTCGCCCTGCTGCCTGCCGCCACAGAATGGCCTGTGATCCTCCCAGCCCGTCCGTGGCCTCCTGTTCCAGCCCAGCGTGCTCCCCACAGGGGCCCCCAGGAAGGAAGAGCCCCCCTCCCCCTTGCCCACAGTGGTCCAGCCAAAGCTGAAGACGGGAGCCTGGCAGTGTTCCAGTGTGCCACATTGCAAACTTCCTGCTAAAGTACTGCACAGCGACAAGGAGGGTCCCTGGAAAGTTGCGGCAAAGGTTTTAATGGGCAAACTGTAACCGGCTCTACTTGGTCTCGGCCTGACATTGGAGGGACAGGCTGTGGGACCTCAAACTGCTAGAGCTCCAGGGGCCTGGGCTGGAGCTGCAGGAAATGTTCTCGGGTTCCCCGCAACACAAACACTCTGGGAGCCTCGAAAAGGCGTAGATTTTATGAAACCTTTAGACACAAGGTTTCCTGGGTGATTTGAGGACAGGTCAGGACTGTGACCCAACACTGAAGATGCTCTCGAGTCTAAGCAGCTGAAAGCACCAGTTATAATCAGTCAAGGGTTTCTAATAGCCAGAATATTGGGAATAACGGATAACGCACGCCAGCCACTGAGCTAAGGTTTATATGCACGAGCCCTTTAGTCCCTGTAACAGCCCTAGAAAGCACTTTTACAGAACAGGTATTCATCGCAGAGAGGGCCTATTCTGAATGGATGCCTGGACAGCTCTCCCTCAAACCTGGCTCCATAGGGGGATTGACTTTTTAATCCAACCAGCAGCAGCCAGCTACATTTTGTACGATATGAAAATGTTAGGAGTCATTGATTTTATTCATACTTGCTATTTTAGTAGGGGAAGAGGATCATGGTGTGTGTGTGTGTGTGTGTGTGTGTGAATTAAGAAGCACACTGTTCCTGTTCTTGGTTATCCACATCTAAGCAGTGGTCCATTGACTGGTCTTCATGCCTATTAGCCAAGCTATAGGCATATGGATATAGACTGTTGAGTGCCCTATGCCAAAATAAGTGAGTGTGGCCTTCTGATGTCTGTGAACTACAGACATGCTTATTTTACAGTTTGTTCCTTAAAATTGTACCTGATTTTTAGAATTGTAATAATAGCTATTCAACAGTATGTGAACTGTTAACTTCCAGATATTCAAGCTGGATTTTAAAAAGACAGAGGAACCAGAGATCAAATTGCCAATATTCGCTGGATCATTGAAAAAGCCAGAGAGTTCCAGAAAAACATCTACTTCTGCTTTATTGACTATGCCAAAGCCTTTGACTGTGTGGACCACAACACACTGGACAATTCTGAAAGAGATGGGAATACCAGACCACCTGACCTGCCTCTTGAGAAACCTGTATGCAGGTCAGGAAGCAACAGTTAGAACTGGACATGGAACAACAGACTGGTTCCAAATCGGGAAAGGAGTACGTCAAGGCTGCATATTGTCACCCTGCTTATTTAACTTATATGCAGAGTACATCATGAGAGACGCTGGACTGGAGGAAGCATAAGCTGAAATCAAGATTGCCAGGTGAAATATCAATAATCTCAGATATGCAGATGACACCACCCTTATGGCAGAAAGAGAAGAACTAAAGAGCCTCTTGATGAAAGTGAAAGAGGAGAGTGAAAAAGTTGGCTTAAAGCTCAACATTCAGAAAACTAAAATCATGGCATCTGGTCCCATCACTGCACGGCAATTAAATGGGGAAACAGTGGAAACAGTGGCAGACTTCGTTTTGGGGGGGCTCCAAAATCACTGCAGATGGTGACTGCAGCCATGAAATTAAAAGACGCTTGCTCCTTCGAAGGAAAGTTATGACCAACCTAGATAGCATATTAAAAAGCAGAGACATTACTTTGCCGACTAAGGTCCGTCTAGTCAAGGCTATGGTTTTTCCAGAAGTCATGTATGGATGTGAGAGTTGGACTATATTGAACACCGAAGAATTGATGCTTTTGAACTGTGGTGATGGAGAAGACTCTTGAGAGTCCCTTGGACTGCAAGGAGATCCAACCAGTCAATCCAAAGGAAATCAGTCCTGAATATTCATTGGAAGGACTGATGCTGAAGATGAAATTCCAATACTTTGTCCACCTGATGCAAAGAACTGGATCATTGGAAAAGACCCTGATGCTGGTAAAGATTGAAGGCGGGAGGAGAAGGGGATGACAGAGGATGAGATGGTTGGATGGCATCACCGACTCAACAGACATGAGTTTGAGCAAGCTCCTGGAGTTGGCGATGGACAGGGAGGCCTGGCATGCTGCGATTCATAGGGTCACAAAGAGTTGGACACGACTGAGTGACTAAACTGAACTGAATGATAGCTAATACTCCTGAGCACTGCCCGTGTTCCAGACCGTCACCCCGCCAAACAAGTGCTACCTCCACCCTTCCCACAGCCCCCCAGGGTCTTCAGAGGCCATCAGAAGAGCTCTCCCTTAGAGGAGGAAGGAGGCTGGGGAGTGGGGCTGCTCGCTGAGGTCACACAGGCAGGAAGCAGCAGGCCTGCCCTAGACCCTGGCTTGGTCTGCCTTGGGAACCCATCGGCTTAAGCGCACAGCTACTGCTGCCGCTGCTGCTAAGTTGCCTCAGTGCGACCGCACAGCACCCTGGGGTAAAAGTAACCGATAAGATGTCGATTTAAAAATACAGAGCATTAGGGGCAGAGAGGACAAAAAGAAGGAAATTCATGAACTAATGGGGAGCTGGTCTTTCCAGCAGAAATCTGCTCTGATTCATATGAAAGGCTCAAGCCACAGGGAAGCGGAGGCCTGCAAGGGCCTGGGGGCCTTATTCGAAGGCTTCACGGTGTGGGGAGGGAGCTTTGGGCCTCACCTCCACGCTTTTCCTTCCCTCCAATTCCCTTGTCTCTCTTGAGCCCACACCATTCTGTTCCAACAATGCCCATTCTCCGTCTCAAAATCCCGCTGTCATAGGGGAGGATTTTTATTGACACTCTCTTCTCTTTGAGACTTCTGACTAATAGGAATGCATATTAGGAATTCATAAACTTGCTTTCAAAGACGCCCCACAGGAAGCAATACAATTTTTTCACAGGCCGCTTTGTCCCCCTTCTAAGAAAAAAAATAAGCCTACAATGGAATATAGGGAGTTAAAGAAAGGGTCTTAAACGAGAGCAATTGATTTTCTGTAAAGTCTTTTCTTAGAAGGCCTTTGAGAGAGCAGCAGGGGTCACCCCCCACACTCCCCCGGGGTTCTCTTCCTTCTCATCTTACAATTCTGAGCTGGCAGGGAGGTGTCAAGCCACACCGCAGAGCCGAGGGCCTGGCCCAGCCTTCAGTGTCTATTCGGGGAGGACAACGCGGGGCTGAGTCGCCTGAAACCAGCTCTTAAATCACAACCAGCAGGAGTCAGACAATGTGGACGTAATCACCGCTTTTCATCTGCGAGTTGCAGGCGGTGGGGGGTGCGGGGGGCAGGGTGAGAATAGCAATTTAAGACCTTGCAATACAGGTTTTGTATTAGGACTGGTTTCAGAGCCTCCTGGAAGATACAGCCCGTGTCACTAATGATTTCTGCGTCCTCTACACGACGGAAAAAGCGTCACCAACTGCAGGCATATCCAGGTACGCCTGTTCTTTCTTCCTAAGAAAAGCCATTTGTTTCAAAAAGTTTAAACCCTAAGAGATGTACTTTAGACTAGTGATGTACAAGAGATATGATGGGGACCATATCAAATTGTCTAGTGGTCATTTTTAAAAAGGTAAAAAGAAATAAGTAATAGGTGCATGATTTTAATAATGCATTTTATTTAACACAATATACCCAAAACATCCTAACATGTAAATCAATATTTTGAAGATTATTAATGAGTTATTCTGCATTCTTTTTTTCGTAGTAATCTCTGACCTCACATGTGTATCTACCCATCTCAGCCGGACCAGTCACATTTCAAGTGCTCCTTGAGGGGCATGTGGCTCAAGGGCGTGTGGCTGAATGAGGCAGACACAGATGCTGTCTGATCTATAGGTGTTGGCGCATGTGTACACTGCTTTAAACAGGTCTTAACAAAGTTCAAGATTCACATACAAACAGGGAGTGCAACTCTGTCCTAATCTTCCCACTTGCTCTCAAACAAACTGCGTGCATGTTGGAGGAAAGGATCCAACTCAGAGCCACCATATATTTCTTTGTTAATGAGTAATGTGGATAATTTATAATGATTAGATTTATCTGATTGTATGGTTTCTAATCCAATTCCTAGCCTGTCAAATTTTATCTTATTCTATTTCCAGACACTTGATTTCTTTTAAGGAATTTTCACATTCATATCAACCATCTATATCCAAAGTGAAAGTTGAAAGTCACTCAGTCGTGTCCGACTCTTAGGGACCTCATGGGCTATATAGTCCCTGGAATTCTCTAGGCCAGAATACTGGAGTGGGTAGCCTTTCCCTTCTTCAGGGGATTTTCCCAACCCAGGGATCAAACCCAAGTCTCCCATATTGCAGGTGGATTCTTCACCAGCTGAGCCACAAGGGAAGCCCAAGAATACTGGAGTGGGTAGCCTATCCCTTCTCCAGAGGATCTTCCTGACCCAGGAAGTGAACTGGGGTCTCCCACACTGCAGGCTGATTCTTTAGCAACTGAGCTATCAAGGAAGAACTTTGGGTCTATATCCAAAGTGTCCATTTAAAGACATCAAACTCAACTTGTCTAAAACTGAATTAAAAAAAAATTTTTTTTGAAATGTAGTTAACAATGTTGTGTTAGTCTCAGGTGTTTGGCAAAGTGATTCGTTATATATGTTCTTTTTTCATATAATGGAAAAGAATATGAAAAAAGAACAGATGTATACGGTAGGTTCTTGTTGTTCATCTATTTTATATATAGTACTATGCATATTTTAAACCCAAACACCTAACTGATCCCTCCCCACCTTGTGATTGCCTCTGGTTTGTCTTCTGTGTCTATGAGTCTATTTCTTTTGCACATGAGTTCATTCCTATCTTCTTTTAAGATCGCACGTATAAGTGACGTCATAAGATATGTCTTTCTCTTTCTGACTTCAGTTCAGTTCAGTTGCTCAGTTGTATCTGACTCTTTGCAACCCCATGAATCGCAGCATGCCAGGTCTCCCTGTCCATCATCAACTCCCAGAGTCCACCCAAACGCATGTCCGTTGAGTCGGTGATGCCATCCAACCATCTCATCCTCTGTCATCCCCTTCTCCTGTCTTCAATCTTTCCCAGCATCAGGGTCTTTTCAAATGAGTCAGCTCTCTGCATCAGGTGGCCAAAGTGTTGGAGTTTCAGCTTCAACATCAGTCCTTCCAATGAACACCCAGGACTGATCCCCTTTAGGATGAACTGGTTGGATCTCCTTGTAGTCCAAAGGACTCTCAAGAGTCTTCTCCAACACCACAGTTCAAAAGCATCAATTCTTCGGCACTCAGCCTTCTTCACAGTCCAACTCTCACATCCATACGTGACCACTGGAAAAACCTTAGCCTCGACTAGACGGACCTTTGTTGGCAAAGTAATGTCTCTGCTTTTGAATATGCTGTCTAGGTTGGTCATAACTTTTTTTCCAAACAGTAAGCGTCTTTTTAATTTCATGGCTGCAGTCACCATCTGCAGTGATTTTGGAGCACAGAAAAAGAAAGTCCGCCACTGTTTCCACTGTTTCCCCACCTATTTCCCATGAAGTGATGGAACCGGATGTCATGATCTTCGTTTACTGACTGTTGAGCTTTAAGCCAGATTTTCCACTCTCCTCTTTCACTTTCATCAAGAGGCTCTTTAGTTCTTCTTCACTTTCTGCCATAAGGGTGGTGTCATCTGCATATCTAAGGTTATTGATATTTCTCTTGATTCCAGCTTGTGTTTATATTAGAAGTCTCTTAATCATATTGTTAAAGGAAGAGAACCAAGTTTCAAGATGTATACAGTATGATATCATTTATGTTAAAAACATACAACAAAGTACTACATATAAATATATATAATCTACAGTGTGTTAAAAAGCAGAGACATCAGTTTGCTGACAAAGGTCAGTATAGTCGAAGTTAGTAGTTCCATGTCCAGTTCTAACTGTCGCTTCCTGACCTGCATATAGGTTTCTCAAGAGGCAGGTCAGGTGGTCTGGTATTCTCATCTCTTTCAGAATTTTCCACAGTTTATTGTGGTCCACACAGTCAAAGGCTTTGGCATAGTCAATAAGGCAGAAATAGATGTTTTTCTGGAACTCTCTTGCTTTTTCCATGATCCAGTGGATGTTGGCAATTTGATCTCTGGTTCCTCTGCCTTTTCTAAAACCAGCTTGAACATCTGGAAGTTCATGGTTCACATATTGCTGAAGCCTGGCTTGGAGAATTTGGAGCATTACTTTACTAGTGTGTGAGATGAGTGCAATTGTGCAGTAGTTTGAGCATTCTTTGGCATTGCCTTTCTTTGGGATTGGAATGAAAACTGACCTTTTCTAGTCCTGTGCCCACTGCTGAGTTTCCAAATTTGCTGACATTGAGTGCAGCACTTTCAAGCATCATCTTTTGAATTTGAAATGGCTCATCTGGAATTCCATCCCCTCCACTAGCTTTGTTCGTAGTGATGCTTCCTAAGGCCCACCTGACTTCACATTCTAGGATGTCAGGCTCTAGGTGAGTGTGAGTGATCACACCTTCGTGATTATCTGGGTCGTGCAGATCTTTTTTGTACGGTTCTTCTGTGTATTCTTGCCACCTCTTCTTAACATCTTCTGCTTCTGTCAGGTCCATACCGTTTCTGCCTTTTATTGAGCCCATCTTTGCATGAAATGTGCCCTTGGTGTCTCTGATTTTGACTCCACTTAGTATGATAATTTCTGTGTCCATTTATGTTGCTGCATATAGCTTTATTTGTATATAGCATTATTTCATTCTTTTTTATTGCTAATGTTCCATGGTATGTAAGTACCACATCTTTATCCATTCATCGGTCAAAGGACATTTAGGTCGCTTTCATCCAAGCCTGGATTTTTGATCCTCCCTTCCCCACCAGAACAGAAAGCCCTTGCTCCACCTATAGCCTTCAACATCAGCTGACAGCAACTCCACCTTTGAAGTTCCTCAGGTCGAAAACTTCAGAGTCATCTTGACTCCTCTGTTTCTCTCACACCACACATCCAGCTATTCAACCCATCCTGTTGACTCCACCCTAAAGTTCATCCAGAAAGCACCACGTCTCACCATTAAGCCACCAGCCTCTCAACGCGGTCCAGAAGACTCTTTTAAACCTAAGTCAGACCCAGCTGTCTTGCTTTGAAAGCTCTCTGCTGACTCCCTATTTCACGCCCACTAGAGCCCAGGACTAAGAGCGCCCTATAAACTAAGCGGGATCCTCCCGTCCCCGCTGCCTCGCAGCCCTGTCCTTGTCCCTCCAACCCCTTCCCAGTCTCTGCTTCTTGGATGCTCCAGCACAGCCTGGCCTCAAGACCTGTGCTCTAGCAGGCCCTCTTCCTCGTCCGCTTCACGGCTTCTGAGAGTGCCTTCTCCAGCCGATCAGTTTACTCCTACCCTCTCTCCAGCCTACTCCCTGCCTCCGTGTTCCCGGTCCCCCTCCCGGCCGACCTCTTACACAGCCCCAGACGCTCTCCTGCAGGTATCCACACGGCTTGCTTCCCCCTACCTTGGCACAGGGGAGGCACTCAACAAATACGTGATGAGCAAGGGTATCTCTGCTATGCAAAATAACGTACTCCAGTAAAATTGCCAAAAGCTTATAAATATCCATTATGCTTTCCTTCTCACCCTCCGCAGACCATTTCTGGGCAGTTTTGTTCGTATTTATAGTGGTTTTATTACAGCAGAATGCTGGACCAGTTCTTCACAAATTTATGAACTCAATAAAATTTCTCTTTATCTTCCCACCCTGTCTTTCAATATGGTGTCCCCATCTCTTTGACTTTCTATCTCGGATTTATTTAACACCGATTTAAGCCAGTTATCAAGGATACCACAGAACTGCGATGGGTGTTCTATATTCTCTTCACTGCCCGGTATAGTAATCAGTAGCCACATGTGGTTATTGAGCCCTTGAAATGTGACTAGCTCAAGTGAGGAAATGAATTTTTAATTAAAAGAACAATTGTAATTGATTTAAATCTAAATAGCCACTTGCGGCTAGTGGCTACTGTTTTGGAAAGTGAAGCTCCATCTTTAAAGAATATTTATAAGCTCTTTGAGGAAAATGTATCTTCTCTCATTATATAATTATAAAGAAAATCAATATCTCCTTTTTTATTATTTTGAAGTATAGTTGATTTACAGAGTTCTATTAATCTCTGCCGTGGGTGAGTGTACTCAGTCACGTCCGACTCTTTGCGACCCTGTGGACCATAGCCCGACAGGCTCCTCTGTCCATGGGACTTTCCAGGCGAGAATGCTGGAGTGGGTTGCCATTTCCTTCTCCAAATTTCTGCTGTACACCCAAGTGATTCATTTATCCATACGTGCACATTCTTTTTCACTGTGGTTTATCACAGGATATTGAGTACAGTGCCCGGTGCTGTCCGGTAAGACCTTGTTGTTCACCCACTCTATGTTCTCGTTTGCACCTGCTCATCCAAAACTCCCAGTCCATCCCTTCCCCACGTCCCCCTTGACAAACACAGGTTTGTTCTCTATGTCTGTGAGTCTGCTTCTGTTTTGTAGATAAATTCCTTTGGGTCATATTTTAGATTCCACGCTTGCAAAATGAAATGTGAAATCGCTCAGTCGTGTCCGACTCTTTGCGACCCCATGGACAGTAGCCTGCAGCAGGCTCCCCCGTCCATGGGATTTTCTAGGCAAATGATATCAAATGGTATTTGTCTGTCTCTTTCTTTCTTCCCTTTATGACAATCTCCAGGCCCAACCATCACGTTGCTGCAAACGGCATTATTCATTCTTTTTCTGGCCGAGCAGCATTCCACTGTATGCGTGCCGCATTTTTATGAATTCATCTGTCCATACAGGTTTAGGTTGTTCCCATGTCTTGGCTATTGTGACTAGTGTTATGGACATAGGGGCACATGTTATACTGCTTTTTAAATTATACTGTTTGAATATACTGTTTTTGTCCAGACAGTTTAGTCCAGATATATGGCCAGGAGTGGGGTTGGTGGGTCACCTGGGGATGCTATAGCTTCTTGAGGACCCTCCATTTGTACTGTTTTCCATTGTGGCTGTACCAACTTACATTCCCACCAACAGTGTAGGAAGGTTTTCCCTTTTCTCCACAGCCTCTCCAGCATTTGTTATTTGTAGACTTAAATTTTTTTTTTAATTTATTTTTTTTATTTTTGGCTATACCATATAGCGTGCGGGATCTTAGTTCCCTGACCAGGGATCAAAACTGCACCTTCTGCATTGGAAGCCCAGAGTCAACCCCTGGACCTTCAGGGAGGCTCATCTGTAGCCTTCTGAATGGTGGCCATCGTGACTGGTGTGGGGCAGCACTCGGTGTAGTTTTGATCACATTTCCCGAATAATCGGTGACTGCTGAGCGTCTTTTCACGTGCCCATTTGCCATCTGTATGTTTTCTTTGGAGAAACGTCTGTTTAGGTCCTCTGCCCATTTTTCGCTTGGGTTGGAGTTTTTTGTAGTTGAGATGTTTGAGCTGTTTGTATAGTCTGGAGATTAAGCCCTTGTTGATCACATTGTTTGCAAACACTTTCTCCCATTGTGTCGGCTGTCTTTTCATTTTGTTAATGGTTTCCTTTGCTATGCAAAGTTTGATTAGGTTCCACTTGTTTCTTTTTCCTTCTGTTTCTACTGCCTAAGAAAACATTGATATTATTTATGTCAGAGAACGTTTTACCTACATTCTCCTCTAGAAATTTTATGATGACTTATCTCATGTTTAAGGCTTTGTTTTGGGTTTATTTTTGTGCATAGTGTGAGGGTGTGTTCTAACTTCATTAATTTATGTGCCGCCATCCAGCTTGCATAAAACCACTTGCTGAACAGACTGTCTTTTCCCCATTGTACGTTTGGGCCTCCTTTGTTGAAGATTAATTTCCCGTTGGTGTGTTTACTGTGTTTCCCACTGGTGGGTTTACTTCTGGGTTCTCCGTTCTGTTCCATTGATCTTTGTATCTGCTTTTGTGCCAGTGGCATGCCGTATTGATCACTGCAGCTTTGTTGGATTGTTTGAAGTCCGGGAGGGTTGTGCTTCCTGCTTTGTTCTTCTTCCTCAGCGTTGCTTTGGCAAGTCCGGGTCTTTTCTGGTTCCATGTGCATTTCAGGGTTGTTTGTTCTCGCTCTATGGAAAATGTTATTTGGGTAATTTGATAGGAATCACATTAACTCTGCAGATTGCTTTTGGCAGCATGGCTCTTTCTAGTTTTTCCAGTCCAATAATTACAGGATATCTCCATTTCTTTGAATCAGATTGAATTTCCTTTTTTCATATTTGATAGTTCTTAGCACATAAGTCTTTCACCTCCTTGGTCAGGCTTATTAGCAAAAATTTTTGGTATGATTTTTTAAAAGTCTTTTTTACATTCCCCTTCTAATATTTCATTGGCAGTGTAAAGAAATGTAAGTGATTTCTGTATGTTAAACTATTTCCTGCACCCTAACTATTTAGTACCTTGACTATCACCTCTTTATTAACAATTTAGGAAAGTATTATAGAAAGAAGTGACTTGCGAGTCAAATTTTAGGTCCATGAAAAGTTGTGAGTTAAACCCAAGAAGGCCAGGGTTGGGGGAAAGGGAGTATGGAAATTACTTTTTAAAATCAGTACACTCATCAAGTTCTCACAATAAGCCTGTGAAGCTGGTTCAACTCTTCCCACCTTCGAAGCACAGATGGAGAAATGGGGCCTCTCAGAGATCAACTGTGGACCGAGATGCCACCTGCCTGACCCCGGAGCCTGAGCGGAACTCTGTGTGGCCCCTCTCTCCTCTCCTAATACCCCCACAGAACGGTAGCATAGGACACTAGAGGGAAGGAGCTGGACATTCAGATAGTGCACTTGCGATTTTGTAGGGCTCATATGGAAGCGACAAAGTCAAGGGAATAGCCCTGGGTATGCAGTCGGAGGAAAGGCAGTCAAGCCAACAGCTCGAAGAACACACCCCACAGAATTAATTGGTTAAAACCAACATTTTGTCGTGGGTTCTCTGTGTAGGTCAAAACAATGCAGCAAATTGTGAACGTATTCGAGGTTTTTGTCTTTTTCGCTAGCAGGCAGACCCAGCGGAAGACGCGGCCCCCCCTTTCCTGCAGCTGATCTTTATTAGTGTTTACTGCACACTGGTATAAACTGTGCTACTCGGAATTGGATTAGGGAGCGATCTGGTCTAAATTAAAGCTGTAATAAATGAGCACTGTTTACATTTCCTCACACCCGCCCTTCTCCACACACACATCAAATTACTCTGGAAATGAAATGCAAGATAAAAATGAGGAAGGATTCTGTTTTTCATTAACGTGTAATTATAAAGTGCTGGGGAGCCCTGCTGGGTGGAGAAGGAAGGCCCATAGGAGGGGCGGTGATGCTGGCGGGTGCGACATGTCTCAGTGCTGCTAACTACAGATGGAGTATTATTTCCATATCTTTACAAAGAGATGAATAACAGTGAGGACTTCGATGGAGCTCCCGAGGCTCAAATCAAGACAGGGACGGAGCTGTGTTCCTTACTGTGGACTCTGGGTGGGGGCCACTTCCTGGTCTTTCCCAGCTTCTAGAAGTCACCTGCAGTCTTTGGCTCATGTCCACCTTCTGCCACCTTCAAAGCCAGCAAGCAGGCTGGGCCCTTCTTAAGTCACGTCTCCCTGACCTTCTCCACTTGCATCTGCCCTAGCCTGTCTACTACCCGTTTCCATTTTTAAGGACGCCGTGCTTACACTGGCCCCATTCAGACAATCTTCCTATTTTAAGATAATCTAATTAGCAACCTGATCTATCTAATTCAGATAATCTTCCTATTTTAAGATAATCTAATTAGCAGCCTTAATTCTATCTGCAACCTTAATCCCCTTGGGCCAGGTTCCAGGGATCAGGATGTGGGCATCTCAGGGTGGGAGAGATGGGGGCCACATACCCTAACTCCAGGGATCCTTCTACACTCTGGGACCTAAAATCCATTGTTCCCACAACTTAGAACCTTCTGTCACCTTGCTTCACAGCATCATTTCCGACTTTGCTCAGCCAGAGTTCTACAATCATTAAAATTGTGTCTTTCATACACTTTCCACGCCCTTGTCCCCATCCCGCGCTTCACTGTTCTTACCTGGCAAAGCCTCAGCGAGTAGGATTAAATCCAGCTCTCTGCCTGCTCTGTGCCTGCATCCATGCGGCTACAGATCTGGCCAAAGGACACTACCAGAGGGACCACCATGCTGCCCGCCGATTGTAGGACAACTCCCAGGCCCGTTCGTTCTCCCGCATGACAATTTCACACTTCTTGTCCTTCAACTCTCGGCCTGGCCTCCCCCATCGACACTTTCAGCTAATGACCTTTGTCACTGAGAAAACAGAGGCAATCAGAAGAGACCTTCGGCAAACCCTGTCATCACATCTAAGCCTGGGTCCACGTGTCCTCCGCTTTCCCTCCCGGTGCCCTGTGGCCTCGGGTAGATCCAAGGCCAGCACCTCCTCTTGTGTCTGTATCCCAGCCCCCTACCCCATCCTTCCCGGTAGCATAAACACAGGCCCGATTTCTCTTATCCTAAAATTAAACAGCAAGCGAACCCTCTCTTAACCCCGCTCTCCCTTCCAGCTACCATCCCATTCCTCTCTTACCCTTTAGGGCAAAACTCCTCAGGAGAGTTACCTGATTGGCTGTGTTCAGTCCTTCTTGCAATTCTCCCTTAACCCTCTGCAGTCACACTTTTGAGCCCAGCCCCTAATCTCAGCTGTCCCTGCTGAAGTCACCGAATGACCACCGTGCTGGCAAATCCAGGGGTCCCTTTTTAGTCCCGTCTTACTTTGCATATTAACTGTTCCATTGCCCTTGAAGCGCTTTCGTGGCACTAGACGCTCGGGCTCTCACTCGCCCCCGCGCCCACCGACTGCTCTCTTCCCTGCACCCACACAGGCCTCCTTGCTGGGCTTCCGGTCTGCTGTCCCCTCTGCCGGGACCCCTGCTTCTGCCTCGCCCCCGCCTCACATGCTTGTATGACGTGCTTCCCTGTTAAAGCCCTTCCCCAAGGGAAACTTCCTAGTCACTCAACTTAAAACCACAGGCCCTCATCCCTCCCTATTCTGCTTCCCCACCTGATTTTTTCCCATGGGATTTATAGCCTTCAAAAAAGACTATAGAATGTGTTTACTTTGTATATTGTCTGCATCACTAGCACTTAAGTGCCAGGAGAGTCAGATATGGTCTATTTTTTCACTGCTCTATGCCCAATGCTTGGTACGGAATAGCTGCTGGAAAGTATTAGTTGGGTGTGAATGAATGTGTGGCTTGTTTTAAAAAAATCATTCACAATGAGAAGTTGGACTGTTAAAAAAATTCAGGAAATTTCAACTGATTATACACCTAAGCACATCCCTCTATTGGTTTTAATTTAAAGGAATTGTAGTAAATATTACTCATTATGTGCAAAAGCCATTCTCCTCTTTCCATCTCTTTAATACTAATACAATTCTGGTTTTGTTTGGTATGTGTGTCCCTACCTCCAAGAGTGGAATTATGAAGGGTCTAAGCCAGTTCTGGCAATTCTAGAAACTCACTTTTTTCGTCACTTTGCACCTACAGGTGGCCACGTGACGAAGTTACTGGATGTGACGAAGTTAGTTGGGGCACAGTTGGGGAAGAGTCTGCTCTCTGATCAAATGAAAGCTCTCTTCAACCTTTTCTCGCCTGCTTTGAAACTCCAGATGTTTTAAGACATCAGGTTTGAAACTGTGGCAGTGATTTCTGACTGTGAGTTGACAAGCATAAGAAAGGAAGCCCTTACCACGAGGATGGCAGAGCAGAAAGACGCAAAGAGCCTGGGGCTTTGATGATGCTATTGAGCCTTTGGACCAAATCCTGGAGCTACCTACTTTCAGTTCAGTTCAGTTCAGTCGCTCAGTTGTGTCCGACTCTTTGCGACCCCATGAACCTCAGCACGCCAGGCCTCTCTGTCCATCACCAACTCCAGGAGTTCACTCAAACCCATGTCCATTGAGTTGGTGATGCCATTCAACCCTCTCATCCTCTGTTGTCTCCTTCTCCTGCCCTCAATCTTTCTTAGCATCAGGGTCTTTTCAAATGAGTCAGCTCTCTGCATCAGGTGGCCAAAGTGTTGGAGTTTCAGCTTCAACATCAGTCCTTCCAATGAACACCCAGGACTGATCTCCTTTAGGATGGACTGGTTGGATCTCCTTGCAGTCCAGGGGACTCTCAAGAGTCTTCTCCAACACCACAGCTCAAAAGCATCAATTCTTTGGTGCTCAGCTTTCTTTACAGTCCAACTCTCACATCCATACGTGACTACTGGAAAACCAAAGCCTTGACTAGATGGACCTTTGTTGGCAAAGTAATGTCTCTGCTTTCAGACCTGCTTTCAGACTTCCTGTTTTGTGGAATATATATATCTTTTTGCTTAAGCCTCTACTTGTCAGGTGCTCTGCTGTTTTTAACCAAAAGCATGCCTAATTGATACAGACTTAGGTGAATCTTGGGGCAAACTGTGACATCAAGGAACACCATACCCAACTGAATGAATGCAGATTCATGGAGCTCTCAAACCTCAGGGGGCATCGGAATCACCTGGCCAGCTTGTTAGGGTTCCGGTTCCAGGGCCCTTCAGAGATTCCAATGTAGGAGCTCCAGGGTGTGCAGGGGACACTGGCTGTGGAGCCACAGATAAGAGCCCCTCCGATTCCTACCATGAAAAAACCTGCCTTTCAGCTGCAAGTAGCCAGTCAGCTGAAGACCTCTAGGAGTTGGCACCTGCAGGATCCACCCTCGTTTCTGAGCCACAACCAGTGTAGCTTGGCGGGGGTCTAGGACATGGTCACGCCCGCCCAGAGCGGGGCTCTCCCGGGCGGTCTTTGCTCTGCACCTCCCCACTGGCTCGGCTGAGGCTTGGCGGACCTGCGTCAGGCTCTCAGCACTCCCTGCCCAATTCCGCTTCCTTCTCTCTCACTTTCCCAGGTGCCAGGCAGGTGCCGGGGTGTGAAGGCTCCATGCCCAGTGCCACAGCTTCTTCTTTCTGTCCCTCGCAGGCACTGCTGCTCAATAAACCTCTGTGCTCCTAATTCCTCCTGAGGGTCTGCTTCCTGGAGGACCCAACTAACGTAACAAACGTTTGTAAGAAGCCCCTAGGGATGATTCTAATGCAGGTGATCTGTGGTTCAAGTTTGGACAATGCTAGCGTAGGACTTGGAGTAAGGGACAATCCTTACCCCAACCCAGGGGATGGTAAGAGATGTTGTCCCAGCCCCTTTACTCTTTGGGGATACTTCATTTTCCCCACTGGTACCTCTAGCATGAACACCGGGGAAATGGGCCCAACCGTAGCACCGGAGACCAGGCTTTGTGGAACAAACTGTTCGCTGATGAGTCACTTTACAAAACTTGTACAAAGTGGCAGCGTGTGTAAGTTCACCTTGCTCTGGGGTTGTGGCTCCTGAATAACTTGGTCGCGCCTTTACTTTTCATTTCCTGCAGCTAGAAGGCCCGTCCACGGTTCCAGCTTTCTTCTGGACACTCTTACTTCCCTCTTTGGGATAAGAGGCACTGGATAAGGGAACCGTACACCCTGGGGGCAGCATATCACGGAGGCCCTCTGGAAAGAGGCGCCCCAGCATGGCAAATGCTACTTTACCATATTCCCTGGAACCAGATTCGCCTGAAGCTCACTTTTCAGGTGTCCATCTTTCAAAACTGACTTTTTACTAAAGTCCATTTGGGATTAGTGCTGAGGAACTGCAACTGACACATAAGCCTAAATTGAATTTTTCAAATGTTCACCGAACAGAACCAACCCCTCAAAAGTCAGCAAAGAAAAAGAACAAATGGTTCCCCTGTTATTCTTGACATTCTATCCACATCGTAAAGTGCCACTTTGTAGAGTGAGTGGTTCAATACTGAGTTTGGAAGTGAAGTGAAAGTTGCTCAGCCGTGTCTGACTCTTTGCAGCCCCATGGACTATACAGTCCCTGGAATTCTCCAGGCCGGAATACTGGAGTGGGTAGCCTTTCCCTTCTCCAAGGGATCTTCCCAACCCAGGGATCAAACCCAGGACTCCCACACTGCAGGCGGATTCTTTACCAGCTGAGCCACCAGGGAAGCCCAAGGACCAGGAGAGACTTACCAAATTCGTCTGCACTCCCCGAGGAGGCGGACGGGCTCAAGGGGCTGCTGCTGGTACCAAAGCTCTGGCTCCTCGTGGAGCCCAGTTGAAGGAAGGAAGTCCACTCTGGGTCGCTTCGTCGGTCGCCGTAACTGTTGACTAAAAAGTACAGCTTGAGAACTGTGAGTTCAGCTTCATTTGGGGCAACATGAGGCCTGGGAGGCAGCATGAGTGCTCATCTCCCAGCTCTCCCGGCGTCGACGTCCCGCGACGGCAGAGAGGACGCGAAGCGCACGCACCCCTCTCGGGCCCTCCACCCGCTGGGCAGCTAAAGCCAGGAGTCTTCCTCTCGTGAATCTCTTACCTTGAAGACCGAGCTCAGATACGTCCCCCTACTCCCTGATGAGGCCTTCTTGCTGAGGCCTCGGCCACCCCTCCTATGGACTCCCCTGGACCGTCACAAGGGCACCAGGCTTGCTGCCTTCTCATTCCTTCTCGGCAGGGCTGTGAGAGAGAGCTTTTAAGATCCTAGGTCATAGCGGGCCGTTTCCTAACTTCCAGCCTTTCAGTCACTCTGCCTGAAGGCTCCGCGGTGGGCCTGCAAGTCCTGGAGCAACCCGACCCCTGCGACCCTCTGCAGCCTCATCTCCCTGCTCCCTCTGTCTGGTTCAACATGTTCCAGCCACTCTGGGCTTCTTGCAAAAATTTTTTTTGAGTGGGCTAAGTTCTTTCTCATACCTGCTTATAACTCCCTTCCATCTACTTCTCATCAGTCACCACTGCCTAAGTAAAAGTTCCCCTCACCAGCCCTGCCATCTGTATTTGGCCTCTTCTAGAACTTAGTAATGATACTTTATAGACGTGACTGTGTCTATTACGCAGTGTGTGCTTCTTCTGCTCTATTTTAAGCTCCAACATCAGACACAGGGCAGGCTCACAACGTCTTTAAAAATGAAGAGGCTTTGCTTTATCATAGCTCAATCTTACTCTCACCAATTTTTCAAGGAGAATTTTTTGTATCCCTCTACCACGAAATCAAGGCTTTAATCCTAGCTCCTGATAATCTCTGTTTTGCTGTATAAAACATTTTGGCTTTCTGGAACTAGAGACGAGGTGAACAGTAAGCAATTGTCATTGGTTCAAATAGACCATATCTTTCTTTAAAAAAAATAGGTTCCCTGCCTTTGAGACACCTTTATTTAATTTTTAAAACTTTATGCGTTTTGGCCATGCTGTGTCCTCGTTGCTGCATGAGCTTTTCCTGGTTGTGGGCACGGGGGCTGCTTACTCTTCTCTCCAGCGAGTGGGCTTCTCATTCGGGTGCCTCCTCTTGCTGCAGACACAGGCTCTGGGGCCCAGGCTCCAGCAGCTGCAGCAGGAAGGCTCAGCAGTTGCGGCTCCCGGGCCCCGGAGCACAGGCTCAGTAGCCGTAGGCACGGGCTTCGTGGCACCGTGGGATGCAGAATCATCCCAGAACGGGAATCGAACCAACGACCCTGCACCGGCAGGTGGATTCTTTACCACCAGAGAAGTCTCTCAAATACACCTTTCTGTACAGAAACATTTTGAAAAAATACATAATGAGGAGGTGCTTGAGGGCTTTAAAAACAAAGCCTGCGACTATTCCCTCTAGACTCAGATTCTCAACAAAGCAGCGAACTCTGCGGTGGCTCTCCAGCCCACCGACACTCTGCACAGCCTGCCTCAGCTCAGCCAGCTCCTCAGAGTTAACACCTGCTAACGCAATGAACCTCCGTGCTCCTAATTCCTCCTGAGGGTCTGCTTCCTGGAGGACCCAGCTGACACAGGTCAGCACAGAGGTCAGAGCTGACGTGGCCCTCGGCAGGGCTGCCCCTAGACCCTGTGAGGCAGGCCTGTTACGAGGCTGACTCTCCATCTTTCAGGTCACGTTTCCTCACTGGGGTGGGGGACAAGGAAGGAGTCGGCGTGGGCGGCTGTCGGTATAAGCGGATGAGGAAAAGGAGGGAAGGCGTCCAAGGGATTCAAGACGATTCAGCCACTAATCACGCAGTGAGGATTTATCAGGAAAGCTGAACACCAGGAGAGAGAGAACTAATGATGACTTTATTTAGGGGTCTGAGCTTTTGCAGTTCATGGCTCTGGTTACGCAGTCTCTGCGAGGCTCCATGTCTGGTGTTAGGACCTGAAGCCTACAGCCAGTTGTTGGGAAGAGAAGAGGGAGATAGGAACGTGGTTCTTTATCAGGGCCTACCCCCTTCCCGCCCCCACGCCTTTGGTCGCAGAGCTCACCGGGCACTTGGTTCACGTGTCAGGAAAGTCAAAGAGCTCCAGGGGCAGGCGGAAACTCTGCAGGCCCAGCTGGGGCGCCAAACCAATCAGGGGTCCCTCTCAAAGCAAAAAGGCACGTGATCTACATCACGCGGTGCCTCTACACTCGCCCCCACCCCCCGCAAGACCCC
>SJYQ01025639.1:0-63099 GCA_006410935.1 Redunca redunca
GGGGAAAAAGCAGATCTCTCTTCAAACTGAAACCCAGCTCAGTTCAGTACACCCTTCTGCCGACTGTCTCCCCTGTGCCGGGAGCGGGGTGGTCTGCTGGGCACAGCACTGGCCACGCAGAGCTCCACACTGACAGCAAGCCCTGTAGGGTGTCGGGGTTGGGGGGCAGGAGGAGAGCCCAGGGCAGGACAGCGATGGCCTTCAGGAGGAGAAAACAAAAGCACAAGGGAGGATGTTGTTGTGCCAGAATAGCTGACAAGTTATTTTTAGTGCTCTTTTTTGCCAAAGAACTTAATGCAAAAATCAGTTTCCGATTTTCAAAGAAGATAACATCAATCACTTTTCAGTTCCTCCTGGATGAAGAGAGACGACGCGTCCTTGGAGTCCAGCCCTAGCTCCCTCTCCAGGTTTAGCAGCTTCTCTCTGAGAGGCACACAGTCAGCCCTCCCTGGGCTCTGTGGCCTGGGCCCCCACACCACTCCTCCTCACCCAGCTCCTCTGGCCAGGTATCCTGTGTCCGTCGGCTCGCCTGCACACTGGCGCCGCCCTCGCCAGCGCAGCTGGAGTTCTGGGCTCTGCGGCTCACCTTCCTACCGCTGCCATTCCTCCCGGAGCAGTCTTGTCACCACGTGCCTGAAACGTGGCCCCGTTTCAGCTTCTCTGTCTCCAGAGCACCAAGCGGATTGTGGGAATGGGAATGCCCTAATCATTGTTGTGTCCTGAGTGTTCTTCACACGTGGTTCTAATTGAATGATTGCTTCTCGTGACAAGCCAGGGACGGGGGAGAGTCTGTGTGCAGATCTGCCTTGTGTGTGCAACTGTACACAGACAGGGTTGTGTACCCGTGCGTAGACGGGTGTGTGTCCCCATACACAGACAGGGTTGTGTGTACCTGTGCATAGACAAGTGTGTGTACACCCATACACAGGGGTGTGTGTACCCATGCATAGACGGGTGTGTACACCCATACACGGGTGTGTACACCGATACACAGGGGGGTGCGTACCCGTGCATAGACGGGTGTGTACACCCATACACAGGGGGGTGTGTGTACATCCATACACAGGGGGGTGTGTACCCATGCATAGACGGGTGTGTACACCCATACACAGACAGGGGTGTGTACACCCATACACAGGGGGGTGTGTACCCATGCATAGACGGGTGTGTACACCCATACACAGACAGGGGTGTGTACACCCATACACGGGGGTGTGTACCCATGCATAGACAGGGGTGTGTACACCCATACACAGGGGGGTGTGTACCCGTGTATAGACGGGTGTGTACACCCATACACGGGGGGGGGTGTGTGTACACCCATACACAGGGGTGTGTGTACCCATGCATAGACGGGTGTGTACACCCATACACAGATGGGGGTGTGTACCCCCATACACAGGGGGGTGTGTGCCCCCATACACAGGGGGGTGTGTACCCGTGCATAGACGGGTGTGTACACCCATACACGGGGGTGTGTGTACCCATGCATAGACGGGTGTGTACACCCATACACGGGGGTGTGTGTACCCATACACGGGGGTGTGTGTACCCGTGCATAGACGGGTGTGTGTACACCCATACACAGACAGGAGTGTGTGTATCCGTGCATAGACGGGTGTGTACACCCATACATGGGGGTGTGTGTACCCATGCATAGACGGGTGTGTACACCCATACACGAGGGTGTGTGTACCCGTGCATAGACGGGTGTGTGTACACCCATACACAGACAGGAGTGTGTGTATCCGTGCATAGACGGGTGTGTACACCCATACACGGGGGTGTGTACCCGTGTGTAGGTGGGTGTGCACTTGTGCCTCTGACGCCGTGGCGGCACTGTTCAAGAGCCCTGCCTGTACAAGAACTCACAGAGTCCGCTTGGAATGGAGTATGTTCCTCTTATCTCAGAATTGTAGCAGAGCTCAGCGGATAGGTTATTATTCAGCCAGGGCTTGGAGTCTCAGGGTGTTGGCTTGTTCCTGAGCTTTGAATATGTCTCCGTCCTCCCCTCAGTGTGGAGAAGCGGCCGGAGAGGTTCCTCTGACCCTGGATCTGCAGTGGGGGCCCACTCCTTGGCTTCCGAGGTGTGGTGCCCAGGGCCGTGGCTTTGGACGTGACGGCAGGTCCCCGAGGGTGACCATGTGCCTGGCACCACAGGCCTCACGTGCTTAAACAGACACGGAGAAGATTCGAGGCTGAGGTGCAGAGCAGGGGCCTGACCCCGGGTGGGTGGTGGGGGCAGCGCTGACCCCTGTGCCTGACGCAAAGCCCGTGTGTCCAGCGCACTGCCCTGCTGCCCCTTGTTCCTAGGATGACTTAAAGAAGCAAGGCTGTGAAAACTTTGTTTAGAAACAGGTTCAAATTAAGAGAACAGCTGTGTGCATAGAACGGTTCAGAGATCGGTCCAGCCCTTTACTCAAATGCCCTTTGTTGACGTTTTATCTCATTTCTTGATCATTTTATAGCTGTGCTGCCCTCGACTGAGCTCCCTCCCCCTCCTTCCCTGCCTCTGTGCGTGTGTATTCTATCAGAACCGTCTGTGTGTTACCTGAAAGTGTCCTGTGCCCTGGCAGAGCTCCTCTCTAGAGCCACGCTCTCTTGTGGTCTGCGTCTCGTTCCCGGCAAGGTCTGGATCATCAGTGATGCTTGTCATTTTCAGAATCTCATTCTTTTTCTCAAAGGTTAGCAGCTCTACCTTGCTTACCAGGTTAGACCATTTCTGTACTAAGTACTAGTAGTTTTTTTTTTTTCCCCACTTAATATCTTACCCTCTCAGATTATAGCTAATTCTGAGGAAGAGATAGACCTCCTCACATGATGGCAGTGTGTGTCCAGAGTTCCTGTTCTTAGACATGCTGGAGAGCCCACTAAATGTGCATTTGTTGTTGTTATTTGTTGTTATTCTTAATTTATTCAGAGTTGTAGCGGGTTTGGTCAGTGGTTTCTGAACCGGCAGTGGACAGACAGCCGCTCAGGTGTGGTGTGAGGGGAGCGGCCCTTGGAGTGCCAGTGACTGGGTGAGGGGGGTGAGGGCCAGAGGGTGGTCATGGGCACTTGTGTGGAGGGGACCCTGGCTGGGAGCCCAGCAGCGCAGGGCACGTACCTCTGACCCTCTGCAGGCTCTGGGAGGATTATATCTAATTGAGAGCATCGTTGTAAGACAGTCCTTCCCAGCACACGCCTGAGGGAGTGAGGCTCTGCACCTCAGCTGGCACACCTGTGACGGTATTAGAAGTGGCCACCATCTAGGGCTGTGGAGAGGGCGAGCTGAGAGAGAGAGGGCCCGCTGCTCGGCGCAGCCCTGGGCACAGGCAGTGTTCTGTGCGTGTCAGCTCCTGTGGCTGCTGCGATGGTGTTGCTGTGTGGTGGTGCTTAGAAAGCAGGGGGATAAGTGGTGTGCTTTTGGAACTCTCTGTCCCATCCCTGTGTGTGGCAGCCCCTGGCAGCAGAGCCCAGGTGCAGGGATCAGTATGACTGCTTATGGTTTTGTGATGGGGACTTAGGGCAACGAGTGAGTGAGTTATTTATATAGGGTAGGGTGTACCAGATGATGGTGCAGACATCACTTCTCATGTGCAGCAGTGGAAGAATTCATCTTAGATTTGATGGGGACCAGAAGTCCAAGAGGACTTCCTGGACGAGGTGGCATTTGAGTTGTACCTTGAAGAATATGGCTGACAGCCAGCATGCCGAGGGCTAATAACCATGTGCCTAAACCATCCTGAGCCATGTTGAACGTGTCAAGTCTTTCGATCCACACAGCAGTCTTAGGACAGTCCTGCTGTTGTCCATTTCCTAGTTGTAGAAACTGAGGTACAACGAAGTGAATCTGCCCAGGTTACACTTTGGAGCCCCCGTAGGGAAAGAGCAAATTAGCTGAGACGGCGGTGGTCAGGCTCTCTTGTCCCACGGCCTCTCGCCCCGCGTTTTGTAAATACGTGGTTATGTAACAGCTGAGACCACATACAGCACCACACGTGTCACGACATACTCCATGGGCCACTTTTGTCGTATATAAACTCCACCTGAAAAGCCCTTGGAGCTACGTGATGGTCTGCGGTAGGGCTGCTGCGCCAGCCCAGAGAGAGCACCAGCCACTCGTGCCTTGCCCACACTGGGTTCAGTGAACAGTGAGATAAGAGGAAGACATCCCTACCCCAGTTACCGCCCTCATGAAGAAAAAAATCCCAGAGGCGAGTCCTGGCACGTGCAGGGCTGGCCATGGGACTGAGAGGTGGAGGTGGGTGGGTGTGCGGGGAGATGAAGCCCCAGAATGCAGGAGGGGAGCTTGGGAGCCCCTGACAGAATGCGAAGCCATCAGTGTGCAAACGTGCAGGCCCCAGAGAGAGGCCGGCAGGCTGTGTGCTCCGGTGCTTCAGCTCCGAAGTGATGGGGCTGAGCCAGCGACTGCGGTCATTCAGGCCTCATGTGGCTAAAACCAACTTCATTTTTTTTAATCAATTTATTTTTATTTTTGTTTACACTGGACCTTTGTTGCTGCTCAGGCTTTGTCTAGCTACGAGAGAGCAGGGGCTGCTCTTAGGTGTGGTGCTCAGACTTCTCCCTGCGGTGGCCTCCCCTGTGTTGGGGCGCGGGGCGTGGGGTGCGGGCTCAGGGGTTGTCGCACATGGGCTTTAGTTGCCTCGAGGCGCGTGCAGCCTTCCCAGAGTGGGGATTGAACCTGTGTCCTCGGCATTGGCACGTGGCGTCTTACCCATTGTGTCACCAGGGAAGTCCTAAAATCAAGTTTTGATGCTTAAAAGGGCAAATCTTTACTTACATAGAAAACTTTACTTTCCTTAACGGCTCATTTTCGAGGGTTTCCAGTCAGTTAAGTTTTCTCTGTAATTAATGAAATGTGCTGCTGACCTTTTGTGCTTTGTTAACTGAATTTTTGTTGAACTCTCATTTGTATGACAGGTTGCTGTTGTCAAAATGAAGAACACTGAACGAATATATGCCATGAAAATCCTCAACAAGTGGGAAATGCTGAAAAGAGCAGAGGTAAGTGTGGCGCCTTAAATAAATCTGTAAAGAGGCATTGTCTATGTCAGGAAAGGTCTGACGGAGCCCAGTGGGTAAGAACTGCAGTCCTGCACGTCTGGACCTTCCTTCCATCTGTCCGTCCGTCCTTCCTTCTGTCCATCCTTCCCTCCTTGACGAGAGCCGCCACTTTCTGTCGGCAGGCCCTCAGCCCCTCCCACCCGTCCCTCTCTGTGTCAGCTCCTGGCCAGGTGCCTCTCTCTCGAGCCCCCTCGGGTGTATCTTTGGGGGTGGTGGTCCGGTGGTTAGGACTCTGGAGCTTCCACTGCATAGGGCGTGGGTTCAGCCCCTGTCGAGGAGCTGAGATGTCATGGGCCTGGTGCAGCCAGGAAAAAACCCTCAGGCATCTTATCTCAGTTCTGCTTCTGGTGCAGAAGGGATTCTTGAATCTGGGAGTATTATGCCCTCCCTCCTCTAGGGGAGGGAGGGTTATAAATAAAAGTAGGTGACCGCTGCAGGGCAGCCTGTTGCTTTCTGCCTTGTCCACCTGGGTGGCGGCTGTTTCATGGCCCTGGCCTCGCTCTCCCCACCCCCTCCATCCCCCTCACGGCCACTGCTGCCCTCTGTCTGCCCCGGGCACCCCCCTCCAGAACCACCACCTCCTCCTCTGGAAATTCCTTCTCATCCCGTCACTCTGAGCCCTCCTGGTAACTCCAGGTGGCCCTTTTGCTGTTTTCATGGATGTTTACCTGCTGATGCGAGTGGCCACGCTGTCCGTGGCCAGTACATGGCGCTGCTGATGGCCACGCGGCTCTCCTGAGCGCAGGCCGTCCCTCCTCCCTCCCTGGGGCTCCTGCCTCAGCGCCCTGCTGGTCACCCAGCTCCGTCCTCTCAAAGCACATGTGGCTTCTCCCCTCCCCTGTCCACACTCATGTCCTCTTTCCAGCTGCAGCACCCATCACAAGGTCTCACACGTGTCATTGCTCAAACGTGTGTTGGTTGACTGAGTTGTCACCAGTGTTGTGGTCACCTGGACTCGAAATGCAGGCGTCCCATGACTTGACCTTCTCTGCCCGCTCCCCGGTCCCGCCCCGTCTACTCCATGTCCCCACCTCCCCGGCCCTGCCCTGTCCACTCCGCGTCTCCCCTCTCCATCTTCACCCATCACCGACGGCCCCAGCAGCCCTTCCTGTCATCGCTGGCAGGTCGGTGAACACAGGAAAATCACTGGAGCAGTTCATGGGGGAAAAGCTACTGTTACATGAAAGTTTAGGGACCAAATAAAGTACATGGGGAAAGAAATACTAGTAGCAAATTCTATTGAAGTTTAAATTTTTATGGAAGTGATTGATTTATGAAAGAAGCTAGTTGGGCCATATGTAATGTAACTTGTTATGTTAATCTCAAGTGATGAGTGTGTAGGGTAAACGTTAAAAATTATAAAAGCTTTAGGGGTAGATGACTCACCTTATCACACTAGTCATGGTGCATGAGCACGTTTAAAGAGCTGAATATTGCTTTCTAAATTTAAACCTGGTTACACAGAACCTATAATTGGCATACTGTGTACCAAGTCCAAGTGTGAGCTGGGCTGAATCTCGTGTGTTGGCCCTGGAAGGGGCGTGTGGAGGGGTGGGTGCGAGCCCCCTCGGGGGAGGTGACTTCTCAGCAGCCCCAACACACTCAGGGTGGGGCCATGGGGGCAGGAGAGAGCAGAGATCCTACTGCTGCTGTGGGAGCCCTCATGGGGAGACGCCACGCACCTGGTCCCTGCGTCCTGGAGGTGGGGGACTGTGGCCTCGGAGCCAGCGTCTGCCCAGAGCCTCCATCCCCTGGAGGGCGGAAGCCATGGCCTCAGAGCCTGCGTCCGCTCAGAGCCTCCATCCACTGCAGGGCAGGGGCCGTGGCCTTGGAGCCTGCGTCTGCTCGGGGCCTCTGTCCGCTCAGAGCCTGCGTCCGCTCAGGGCGTCCATCCACTGTAGGGCAGGGGCCGTGGCCTTGGAGCCTGCGTCTGCTCGGGGCTGCTCCCTGCAGGCGCCGCCCCAGGGGACACAGCCTGGCTCTGTCCACTTCACAGACGGCCTGTTTCCGGGAGGAGCGCGATGTGCTGGTGAACGGGGACTGCCAGTGGATCACCACGCTGCACTACGCCTTCCAGGACGAGAACTACTTGGTGAGTGTGCGCCCCGCAGCCTGTCCCAGGACATCTTACCGGGGCTTCTGACTCCTGTGTGCCACCACTGAAAACGAGGAAGGCTCTCTGGGACTGTCGTTGCCTGAATGTGCATTTGACGATAAAACCGAGGGCTGGTTTCAGTGTGATCTCAGGTGAACTTTTTCCCTCTGATCATTAGATAGCGCGCTTATTTTCTTCACTTGGTTTATTATGAAATGGGGGTTTTCTATCTTGGATTATATGTAAGAATAGGAAACTGGGGGAATTCAGAACATTGGCGCTGTGACCTGAGTGGCTTTTCTGTCGTGTTTCCCTGGCGGTCACGTTGGGCGGCAGGTGCTGGTTTGGGGCCCTCCCCAGTGGGGCTGCTGACGTAGGTTTGGGGGTGACTCTCGGTCCCCGTGCTCTTGTCAGCTGTTGTTCTGACTGGAGCTGGGGCTCACTTGCAGTTCAGCTCATCCCTTGGTGACTCACGCATGTGGGTAGGATGAGCTTGGACGTGTAGGAGAACAGGTGCAAAAGACACACACATGGCTAACACACACACATGAAAAGATGCTCAACATCACTGTTACCAGAGAAACGCAAATCAAAACCACAATGAGGTACCATCTCACACCAGTCAGAACAGCTGCTATCAAAAAGTCTACAAACAGTAAACACTGGAGAAGGTGCAGAGAAAAGGGAACCTCTTACACTCTTGATGGAAATGCAAACTAGTACAGCCACTATGGAGAACAGTGTGGAGATTCTTTAAAAAACTGGAAATAGAACTGCAATATGACCCAGCAATCTCACTGCTGGGCATACACACTGAGGAAATCAGAACTGAAAGAGACACGTGTACCCCAATGTTCATCGCAGCACTGTTGACAATAGCCAGGTCGTGGAGGCAACCTAGGTGTCCATCAGCAGACAAATGGATAGGAAAGCTGTGGTCCATATACACAGTGGAGTATTACTCAGCCATTAAAAAGAACACATTTGAATCAGTACTAACGAGATGAATAATGAAACCGGAGCCTATTATATAGAGTGAAGTCAGTCAGAAAGAAAAACACCAATACATTATATTAATGCATGTATATGGAATTCAGAAAGATGATAACGACAGTCCTATATGTGAGATACCAAGAGAGATGCAGATAGAAAGAACAGACTTTTGGACTCTGTGGGAGAAGGCGAGGATGGGATGATGTGAGAGAATAGCATTGAAACATGCATGTTACCACATGTAAAATAGATGACCAGTCCAGGTTTGATGCATGAAACAGGGCACTCACAGCTGGTGCACTGGAACCACCCAGAGAGGTGGGATGGGCAGGGAGGTTGCGGGGGGGCGGGGCCCTCGNGGGGTTTGAGATGGGGGGACATGTACACCTGTGGCTGATTCATGTCAATGTATGGCAAAACCCACCACAATATTGTAAAATAATTAGCCTCTAATTATAATAATTAAAAAAACAAACAGGTGCAGGACAACCAGTTTGGAGTGTAAGGTAAATTAGACCTTTGGCTTGGGCCCCGAGTGACTCATGATGCCTTTGTTAGGACTTTTAACTCTGAGAAGTACTTTCCAGGTTTGCCTGAACCTGGAAATGTCCACACCATGGAGCTCTGAGTGGACGGAGTCTGCACGGACCTTGGGGAAACTGGTCTCAGCCCAGCTCCTCTACCCGGGGAGTGGCCGGCATGTTTCCCCAGCCGTGGCCGCATGAGACTTGCAGGGCAGGGCCTCAGGTGACGGGTGAGTTCACTCTGAGTAGTGGCCTCTGTGTGCTTCCGGGAAGTGGAGTCATGTAGATTTCTTTTATTTATCTTAAAATAATCTCTTTCAGACCTCAGAGAAATCCCTTCGATTCAGTAGGCCAGGACTAGGTAACACAGTATGTTATGTTAGACTCTGTTTAGGTTTTTAAAAATACGTGTTTGTTTTGAGAGGGGACAGCTGGGGCTTATTGGGCACAGCCTGTTGATGATCAGTTAGTCTTCCCAGTGGCCAGGCGACTTAGTCATCTGTGGTTTTTCATGATTGTATGAACAGTTTCTGGGTCAAGGGGAGAGGACATCATTCATCCCAGGTTACCACACAGATCCAAGGGCTGTGCTGAGACCTGTTCCCCACCCTCTGGCAGGAGAGGGGCCCATTGCACAGATCCAAGGACGGTGCTGGGACTCGGTCCCCGCCCTCTGGCAGGAGGGGGCCCCGGGGCCATCTCTCCGTTAGCCGCTGCTTCCAGATGAGTGTCGCTGCTTCAAGTGGACTGTCTCCAGTTCACTTCCTATTTTGTTAAGAACTGAATGAAGTCTCTATGGAGTACTAGGAAGAAGGAAGGCCACGTTTTTTTTCCCCCCTGATACTTTTCCTGCAACCAGCACAGCGCATTGCCGGCTTATTCTGAGTTACAATGGCCAGTTAGGAATTCTGGGTGAGTGTGGGGGGCTGCCCCTTCAGACAGGGAAAGCCGCGAGACAAGGCAGGCGAGGCCCACCGCCGTCTGGTGGGAACCCGGGGCTGCTGGCCGGGCTTGGCTCCTGCCTCCGCCACCCAGCGGCACCCTTCAGGAGCAGTTACTGCCTTGTGGGGAGGATGCGAGGAGGAGCAAGGCCGGAAGCAGGTGGCTGAGCCCCGCTGGGTGCAGGGCGCTGTGGCCTGAGGGGTCTCGTGGGGGGGAGGCCACCCTGCAGAGCCCGTGCACAGCACAGTTTCTGCTGTGGCCATGTAAACTGGGCGTTGCGTAGAAATTAAAGCTGTTTCACCAGTCTGAAAGGGCATTGCCTTGTTGACTGAAGTCAGGATCCTGTTACGTGACATGCGAAATAGCTGGTCACTTTTCTTGTTCCAGAAATGAGTTTCTGTTCGCCTGCCTATAAGCCCTTGTAGGTTCCTTTTCCTGTAAACTTGTTTTCCAGGAGCCTGCCGGTCATTTCTAGCGCTGCTGTGGTACACTTTCTGACTTTTCTTCAGATTTCTATGTGGACAGGGAAGCAGTGGAGGCTCGGCTAGCCATGGCGCTACCTGCCCCCACCGGTTTCTTTAGGGACTGAAGGTCTCGGCCGCTCATTCACGGGCTCTGCCTCATCCCGCGTGTCCAGCCGCAGGTGCCATGGCCTCTCCCCCAGGTTACCTGCCCTCTGTCAGGTCATCTCCCCTTCCACCCTCCCACGTGCCGTCACCCTCATCTCCTGCCCAGCCCACTCCAGCCCTGCTCCCCTCCCCCCGGTCTGGTCTGCTCACCGGGCGGCCAGGGGAAGCCGCGAGCAGAGTGGAGCCCAGAGCCCCGCCAGGGCCCGGCCGCCCCTTCGCTCACCTCGCTCACTGGCCCCTTTCTCTCAGGCCCTTGGTCTGGCGGGCAGCCCTGGCTGGGCTGGCTCCCTCCTGCCCTCAGAGCTCTGCCCCCAGGGTCCGCAGAGGGGTCCCTGGGCAGTAGCCACCAGTTGGGCCCTCCGACACCTGCAGTTGGGTTTTTTCCTGGCCCGTCACTCTGAAATCCTGTGTTCCCCTCCCTCCGTGTGATGTCAGCCCCATGAGGGACCCATGGCCGAGCAGGTGCCAACAAGTCTGTCACTGAGACAGGGAGTGAACGGACGTTATTCTGGTCTTTTTGTCACGGTCAGGGTGTTTGTCCCCTCTGTGTACTTTTTCTCCTGAAGAGTTGATGTCTCCTGCCTGTGCTGGTTTGCGTGTGCCTCTCAACACTATCTGTAAAGTCCTTCTAATTGTGGAGGGGGAAGATTTCTCACAGAAAGTTTGCTCTAGGAAGTTGTCATTCTGTTATATCTTCTGAAGAAGATAGTCTGTTTTTCATAGTCACGGAAGTTTGTTATTTGCACGTCTTTTAAACAATGAATAACCCTTATGATTATACAGTGGAAGTGAGAAATAGATTTAAGGGTCTAGATCTGATAGATAGAGTGCCTGATGGACTATGGAATGAGGTTCATGACCCTGTACAGGAGACAGGGATCAAGACCATCCCCATGGAAAAGAAATGCAAAAAAGCAAAATGGCTATCTGGAGAGGCCTTACAAATAGCTGTGAAAAGAAGAGAGGCAAAAACAAGGGAGAAAAGGAAAGATATAAGCATCTGAATGCAGAGTTCCAAAGAATAGCAAGAAGAGGTAAGAAAGCTTTCTTCAGCGATCAATGCAAAGAAATAGAGGAAAAGAACAGAATGGGAAAGACTAGAGATCTCTTCAAGAAAATGAGAGATACCAAGGGAACATTTCATGCAAAGATGGGCTTGATAAAGGACAGAAATGGTCTGGACCTAACAGAAGCAGAAGATATTAAGAAGAGGTGGCAAGAATACATGGAAGAACTATACAAAAAAGATCTTCATGACCCAGATAATCACAGTGTGATCACTCACCTAGAGGCAGACATCCTGGAATGTGAAGTCAAGTGGGCCTTAGAAAGCATCACTACGAACAAAGCTAGTGGAGGTGATGGAATTCCAGTGGAGCTCTTTCAAATCCTGAAAGATGATGCTGTGAAAGTGCTACACTCAATATGCCAGCAAATTTGGAAAATTCAGCAGTGGCCACAGGACTGGAAAAGGTCAGTTTTCATTCCAATCCCAAAGAAAGGCAATGCCAAAGAATGCTCAAATTGCCACACAATTGCACTCATATCACATGCTAGTAAAGTAATGCTCAAAATTCTCCAAGCCAGGCTTCAGCAGTACCTGAACCGTGAACTCTCTGATGTTCAAGCTGGTTTTAGAAAAGGCAGAGGAACCAGAGATCAAATTACCAACATCCGCTGGATCATGGAAAAAGCAAGAGAGTTCCAGAAAGACACCTATTTCTGCTTTATTGACTATGCCAAAGCCTTTGACTATGTGGATCACAAGAAACTGTGGAAAATTCTGAAAGAGATGGGAATACCAGACCACCTAAGCTGCCTCTTAAGAAATCTGTATGCGGGTCAGGAAGCAACAGTTAGAACTGGACATGGAACAACAGACTGGTTCCAAATAGGAAAAGGAGTACGTCAAGCCTGCATATTGTCACCCTGCTTATTTAACTTCTATGCAGAGTACATCATGAGAAACGCTGGACTGGAAGAAACAGAAGCTGGAATTAAGATTGCCGGGAGAAATACCAATAACCTCAGATACGCAGATGACACCACCCTTATGGCAGAAAGTGAAGAGGAACTAAAAAGCCTCTTGATGAAAGTGAAAGAGGACAGTGAAAAGTTGGCTTAAAGCTCAACATTCAGAAAACGAAGATCATGGCATCGGGTCCCATCATTTCATGGGAAATAGATGGGGAAACAGTGGAAACTGTGTCAGACTTTATTTTTGGGGGCTCCCAAATCACTGCAGATGGTGATTGCAGCCATGAAATTAAAAGATGCTTACTCCTTGGAAGGAAGGTTATGACCAACCTAGATAGCATATTGAAAAGCAGAGACATTACTTTGCCGACTAAGGTCCATCTAGTCAAGGCTATGGTTTTTCCAGTGGTCATGTATGGATGTGAGAGTTGGACTGTGAAGAAGGCTGAGTGCCGAAGAATTGATGCTTTTGAACTGTGGTGTTGGAGAAGACTCTTGAGAGTCCCTTGGACTGCAAGGAGATCCAACCAGTCCATTCTGAAGGAGATCAGCCCTGGGTGTTCTTTGGAAGGAATGATGCTAAAGCTGAAACTCCAGTACTTTGGCCTCCTCATGGGAAGAGTTGACTCATTGGCAAAGACTCTGATGCTGGGAGGGATTGGGGGCAGGAGGAGAAGGGGACGACCGAGGATGAGATGGCTGGATGGCATCACTGACTGGATGGACATGAGTCTGAGTGAACTCCGAGAGTTGGTGATGGACAGAGAGGCCTGGCGTGCTGCGATTCATGGGGTCGCAAAGAGTCGGACATGACTGAGCGACTGAACTGAACTGAAACAATGAAGTGGTGTTCTTTGTGCTTTCCGGTTTGTGGTCCATTCAAAGAGCGTCCGTCCAGTGCCGGGTGCCTGTTGCCCGTCCCTGCATACTGGCTCCCTCCCTGAACAGTTCACAGCTCTTACCACCCTTGACCCTGGGGGAGTTGAATCCCCTGTGGAGTCCAGGATCAGGCAAGTCACCAACAGCAGCTGGTATACTTCCTGCTGGCATCACTCAGATGAGCTGTGGCTGTCCCTGAGGTTCCCGGGCAGTGAAAGCAGGTCAGGCACAGGCGACAAGCTTCACTTGCATTAGCGATGGCCCAGCTTCCCAGGGAGCGCGGCCCGTGCGCAATCAGGCTGCGTCACGTGCTGAGCGCAGAGCCCACATGGGGCCAGAGCCCGAGGTGCTGTCTCTCACATGAGGGGTCCTCCCTGCACGTGTGGAAACCAGCCCTGTGTGGAGCAGACCCTCGGGAGATGGAGGCTCAGCTCATAGCCATGGGCTGGGCCCCCCAGTGAGACACCATGGATGTGTGTCTGCTCTTACCTCGGCCGCCTTTGTGGTAGGGGAAATTTCTATAAATTTCCAAAAATTTTCCTTTCGGATTTTGTATTTCATTAGACTCTCACTCTTATCTATGAATCAACAAAAACTATTTTAATTTCCAGTTCTTTATAACATATGTTGTGAGACTTCCTTCTCTTTTATTCTTCAGATACTTTGCAAATATTGTTTATTCTTCTTTAACCCAGTTAAGAAATGGGTGGAAGAACTGATTAGACATTTTTCCAGGGAGGAAATGCAGATGGCCGACAGGTACATAGAAAGATGCTCTTCATCCCTAGTCATCAGGGCGATACTAATCAAAACCACAGTAAGATGTCACCTCACACCTGTCAGAATGGCTGTCACCAAAAAGAACACATATAACGAGTATTGGCGAGCTTATGGAGAAAAGGGAGCCCTCGTGCCGTGTTGGTGGGAATGTAAATTGGTGCGCCTCATGTGGAGAACAGAATGACAATTGCTCAAAAAATAGAAATACCATGTGAGCCAACAGTTCCCATTTTAGGTATTCAGTTCAGTTCAGTCACTCAGTCGTATCCGGCTCTTAGCGACCCCATGAATTGCAGCACGCCAGGCCTCCCTGTCCATCACCAACTCCCGGAATTCACCCAGACTCAACGTCCATTGAGTCGGTGATGTCATCCAGCCATCTCATCTCCTGTCATCCCCTTCTCCTTCTGCCCCCAATCCCTCCCAGCATCAGAGTCTTTGCCAATGAGTCAGCTCTTTGCATGAGGTAGCCAAAGTACTGGAATTCCAGCTTTAGCATCCTTCCTTCCAAAGAACACCCAGGACTGACCTCCTTTAGGATGGACTGGTTGGATCTCCTTGCAGTCCAAGGGACTCTCAAGAGTCTTCTCCAACACCACAGTTCAAAGGCATCAATTCTCCAGCACTCAGCTTTCTTCACAGTCCAACTCTCACATCCATACATGACCACAGGAAAAACCATAGCCTTGACTAGACGGACCTTTGTTGGCAAAGTAATGTCTCTGTTTTTCAATATGCTATCTAGGTTGGTCATAACTTTCTTCTGAGGAGTAAGCATCTTTTAATTTCATGGCTGCAGTCAACGTCTGCAGTGATTCTGGAGCCCCCCCTACCCAAAAAAAGAGCAAAAAACTGATTTGAAAATACACACGCACCCCTGTGTTCATAGCATTTTTCTACAATTGCCAGCGTAGGTGTCCACCAACAGATGAATGGATAAAGAAGATGTTGTTGTGTCATGTGTGTGTTCGCCCTCGCTCTCGCTTACACTCACACACACACACAATGGAATACTACTCAGCCATACAAAAGAATGAAATTTTGTTATTTGTAGGAATATGGATGGACTTGGAGGGTATTATGCTAAATGAAAGAAGTCAGAGAAAGACAAATACTGTATGTGTCACTTATATGTGGATTCTAAAAAATACAATATAAACTGATAAATATAACAAAAAAGAAGCAGTCTTACAGAGAACAAACCGGTGGTTACCAACAGGGAGATTGAAGGAGGAAGGGCAATATAAGAGTAGGGACTGAGAAAGGAAGTTTTTGTGAGATTACATGAAATTATATGTAATAAACTTGAAATTTGTGAAGTACTATAGAATAAAAGAATCATTCAGTAAAAACAAAAAAGGGATTGAGGTAAAATATTTCTGAAGAATATGAAAAAATTTGTACAACTCAAACATAACACACTGCTAGTTTGCATAACAAGATGTAGCAATATCAAGAAATCAGCAGTCCGCTGATCCATTTGTAAATTGAGTGTGGTTTCTGTATTGATACCATCTGGTTGTGTTGTGTAGGCAGAAATTTTATTGACAAGAATAGATACTTACTGAGCTCTGTTCCCTGGCGGATGCGTCACTTCACACCCAGCAGTGCCTCAAGGTCCACATTCTGGGGGTGCATCCTGGGCAACAGGAACCACTCGGGTGCCGTCCCTCCAGACCCCGTGGGTCCAGAAGCTCTGCGGCAGGAGCGTGGCCTCTGATCCTTGGGTCTGGTGATGATGGATACTGTCTTCTCTGCCCATTTGCAGTACTTGGTCATGGATTACTACGTGGGTGGCGATTTACTGACCCTGCTCAGTAAATTTGAGGACAAGCTTCCAGAAGATATGGCAAGATTCTACATTGGTGAAATGGTGTTGGCCATCGATTCCATCCATCAGCTTCATTACGTGCACAGGTAATCACCTTGTTATGTGTCTTATGGAAAGCACCATTAACGTGCTAAAGCACTCCTCTCAGAGCCCCCAGCGCCAGGCTCTGCAGAGAGTTTGGGAGGTTGGGGTCCTCCCTTTGGCTGCCACGATGTGGGTGCCTTCCTGGCGCCTGCCCGGGTCGCTGCTCCGTGGCAGGTGCTGGCAGCTGAGCTCACCTGGTCCTTTGGCGTCTCCCTGCCGTTGGCTCGTGCTCTGCCCTGCCCGCCCCCAGAGCTCATTTCCCGGTCACCCACAGAGCATTGGGGTTAAGTTGAGGGGGCTCCCATCACAGCAGCATAAAGGACTCGAATGAGTGTAACTGCTCCTGCGTGGCAGACAGGGGTGGCAGCAAGGGCACCCTCCTGCTCACCACGCTGCCCCCGCCCCCCGCCGCCAGGACAGCTGCCTTAGTCGTTGCCCAGCCTCCACCTCTGTGTCCATCTCATTCTGCTATTTAAGACAGGGATTTAGTCCTGCGGGGTTGGGTGGTCGGGGGGTCAGGGGTTGTTGGTTCTTGTTTTACTTCTTTTCATCGTGTTTCATGGCGATAGTTTTAGAAATTCAAATAGTTGTACAGGGCTTGTAACAAAACATGAGTGTTCAGTCCTGCCCCTGCCATAGGTAGCTATCGTCAATTTATAGTTGTTTCTTCTGGTATTTGCCTGCATATTTCCAACTAACAGAAATGGGTTTCTATTGCTGCTGCATTTTGTGGGGTGGGGGCGGGGGTCTCGGAGCACGTTTGTTTAAGTGGAGGTTTGACTCTCTTACATAAGTAAGTCCATCTCTCTCATCCCTCCTTCCCGCCTGGTCCCAGTTAGCGTCACGCGGTTCCCCCTTGAGCACCGTGAGTGTGAACTGTGCGGGTCGCAGATTCTACACGGCTTCTTTCACTAAGTACTTTCCACGCCTCTGAGCCTGTCAGGGATTTTCCTAACCAGATGCAGTTCGTGCTTCTAGGGTGGCGATGGTGCCCAGTGTCAAAGGAACAGCCCTTCAAGCCCTGCCACGAGTGTGACCCTGTTGCCCTGGGAGGGGGCGGCTTGCCAGAGGCCCCGTGCTCCTGCCCAGGGCGCTGGTCTCTGTGCCACGGGGAGCCCAAGGTGCTGCCCCCTAGCGGGTGCTGCTTTCAGAACACCGAGATCTGGGCCAGAGCGCCCTTCTCTCTCCTGTGTCCTGCAGCACCACCATGCCTGCTTCTCTAACAGCCACTGTTTCTGTTTTCAACATCAGATTTTATACTCCTCTTGATGGAACTTTGCTTAATTCACTACAGAGAGATGAATGTCTTTGTAGTTGTCACAGATCTCCAGGGAAATTAATTTGGCTGCGTTTTGAACAGTTTATTCTTTCCTGTCTTTCCCTAAGTAGAAAGCTTTCTGCTCATTTTCTTAATTGGTTGTGTAGAAGCTTTGCTCTATTTTTTAACTTTAGGGCATAGTTCAGTTCAGTCGCTCAGTCATGTCCAACTCTTTGCGACCCCATGAATCGCAGCACGCCAGGCCTCCCTGTCCATCACCAACTCCTGGAGTTCACCCAAACTCACGTCCATTGAGTCGGCAAAGCTATCCAGCCATCTCATCCTTGGTCGTCCCCTTCTCCTCCTGCCCCCAATCCCTCCCAGCATCAGAGTCTTTGCCAGTGAGTCAACTCTTCCCATGAGGAGGCCAAAGTACTGGAGTTTCAGCTTTAGCATCATTCCTTCCAAAGAACACCCAGGGCTGATCTCCTTCAGAATGGACTGGTTGGATCCCCTTGGAGTCCAAGGAACTCTCAAGAGTCTTCTCCAACACCACCGTTCAAAAGCATCAATTCTTTGGCGCTCAGCTTTCTTCACAGTCCAACTCTCACATCCATACATGACCAATGGAAAAACCATAGCCTTGACTAGATGGACCTTAGTCGGCAAAGTAATGTCTCTGCTTTTCAATATGCTATCTAGGTTGGTCATAACTTTCCTTCCAAGGAGTAAGGGCATAGTAGGAAACATAAAAATACATAATTTGACATTGTTTTCTCCCTTAAAGTCAACACAGTATTCAGACTAAGTGCTTGAATGACCTAATCTAACAACAGAGTTCGCAGAGTTAGATAGAACAGGAAGTCAGTGCTACGCCGTCTCAGGGGTGTGCCTGAGTAAGTTAAGGCTGCCTGTGGTGGGGCCGGAGGTGAGTGACTCCCATCAGAACTGTGGACATGACGGGTGGGTTCAGACCATAGCTTTGGGCCCCTTTCCCATGGGAGGACGTGGGCCACGCAACTTCTTCAGGCAGTGCCCGCCACCCCCAAGCCAGGCTCCTGCAGATAGAGCGGCTGCGCCCCACCTTTGGCAGCTGGATCCCTGCGAGGCTCACTGCAGGAAGCAGCGGGACGTCCGACTCAGAGCCGAGCACCCCGGTGGGCACCAGCCTTCCTAGGAGGTCAGCCTTGGAAGCCAGCAGAGCAGAGACCAAGAAGCACAAGCTCCCAGGGATTGCAGCCAGGCAGGGGTTGTTTTTAATTTTAACATTTCCATCAGCTTTTTGTTTAAAAAATAATAATAATTTGTTTGGCTCTGCTGGGTCTTATTTGCGACATGAGGGATCTACTTCCCTGATCAGGGATTGACCTCCAGCCCCCTGCTCTGGGGGCCAGAGTCTTAGCCACTCCAGGGAAGTCCTACGGGCAGATATTTTTAATGTAGTAAAGTTATTGGTGGTTTTCTTCTAATGGTTTTATTTTTTACATAAATTCCATTTGGAGTTTATTCTTATATAATGAATGGATCTGATTTTATCTTTAATTAAAAGGCTCTTCGGTTGTCCCAGCACGAACTTAATTTATTTGTGTCTTTGCCCACTGATCTGAGGTAGCAGCTTTATGATACGCTCAGTTTCTGTATGAGTTTGGTCTGTCTGGAAATTTTATTCTGTTCCATTGTCTTTCCGTCTCTGCTCTGGGACCACATCGTGGAGGCTTGAAATTCCACGGGGCCAAGTCCCCCGTCACACCTCTTCCTTTTCAGTGTTTTCTAGCTATTCTCACATGTTGGTTGTTCCATATCAGCTTTCAGTATCGACTGGTCTGGCTCCAAAAAAACCAGTACACTTGTTTATTTTTAAATTAGATGAGCCTTTCAGTCTGTAGATTCAGGTCTTCTTTTTCTTTAAACTTCTGGAAAGTTGTCTTGGGCTTCAGCTTCAGATACAATGTTTTATTGTTTTGGTTCTTCAGGGACTCTTGTTACGCATATGTTGTGCCTTCTTCACCTGTCTTCCATTTCAGTCTCCAGCTGCTTTGTCCTGGCCCTTTTTAATTATTTGTCCCATTTTTACTTTTTCAGATCCTTTCCTCCGTTTCTTCACTGCCTTTCCTTTGGTTTTTTAAAAATGTTTTGTTTATTTTTGGCCGTGCTGGGTCTTGGTTGCCGCACAGGCTTCTCTCTGGTTGCAGAGCGCAGGTGGACCCCAGCTGGCTGTCTCCTCTCGCCGCGGAGCGCCGGCTCTAGGGCACGGGGCTGCAGGGGCTACAGTGCACACGCGGGCTGCATTGCTCTGAGACACGTGAGCTCTTCCCACATCAGGGATTGAGCCTGTGTCTTTTCCATTGGTGGGCGGATTCTTCACCACTGAGCCACCAGAGCAGCCCTAGATTTTTATTTAAATGGATTCTTCTGTGGCATCTTACACTTTAGTTTTCATTTCTGTTAAGATCGTCTTTTTCTCCTGTTTCTCCCCTGGGTTAAATCAAGTCTCTTTTCTCTTTTCCTTATTTTTGTCTAGTTCTGTTCTTGGTTTTGCCATGACTTGTCACATGTGGGATCTTAGTTCTCTGACTGGGCATCGAACCTTTGCCCCCTGCAGTGGAGGCTCAGTTTTAACCACTAGAACACCAGGAAAGTAGTTTTTATTTTTCTGAGTCATTGAGGGATTCTTTTGTTTTCTCTTTTGTATTCCTGAGTATTTATTTAAGATTTATTTCAGTTTGGAATGCTTTGCTAAAGGGTTTTTGGGTTTTGTTTTTTTTTTTGCTTTACTTTTTTTGGATTAATCATCTTTTGCTCACATGTGTTTATGAGACTTACTGTGTTGTTGGAAGCAGCGGGGGCTTTCGTGCGTTTGCATCAGGGTGTAGCATTCTGTCAGGCCAGAGTGGCCTGGCCTCTTTGAGGTGGTCCACACTTGAAACCCCCCTGCAGAATGTGGGCCTTGTCACAGCCCCTTTTGGTGGTTGTTACCAGCTGTGCTGCTGGGAGCATCCTTGCGGTCTTCTAGGTGAACACCTTCCTTTTAAAGTTTCTGTTCCTCGTCATGCTGTCTGTTCACACAGACTTATTCTGCCAGGAAGGAGGACTAGTCCCTTGAAGTCCACCGCACCGCCCCCCACTCCCTGCCCAGCGTTGGCCAGTACACAGGACAGTTGGTAGGATGGTGGGTTGAGTGAGACAGACTTCCCTTTCCTGCTGCGGGTGACTGGCAGACTGCTCCGCTCTGAGCTTCCTTGTTGTCTATAACATACACTTTGGGGAGGGGCCCATGGTGCTCCGGGATACACGCAGGACACTGTCCTGCCCCAGTTCCTCACCTGACCCTGCTACACATCAGGTCCCGACTCAGGCGTCTCTTCTCAGTGGCCATGGCCACCTGGCTCCCTTCACACTCTGTTCCTCTGCCTCCTCCTGTTCGCTCGTGTTTCTTCGTAGCAGTTGCTACACGGCTTATGCTCTGTGATGCCGAGACCCTGTGTGACTGTGCCTTGCGTGTTCATGTCCTGACATCCTGGCCAGAGGGAGGCTTCCTGGAGGCAGGCAGCGCCCAGCACAGGGGAGGCCTGGCCTGGCGGGTGGTGGTGGGTGGGGTCCGTGACCGGTCCCCGAAGTTAATGGGGCTTCACTGCTGCTGCAAGCGAACCACACCACCGCAGGGACGCTCTCCTAGGTCCTGTCGTGACAAACCAGCGCTTCCTCTGGTGATTCTTTACTAGTGAAGGGCTGTGACCTACCTGAGTGCTGCATGGAAATGGTTCATCTGTGCGTTTATTTTACTAACAGAGACATTAAACCTGACAATGTCCTTCTGGATGTAAATGGTCATATCCGCCTGGCCGACTTTGGATCCTGTTTGAAGATGAATGACGATGGAACTGTAGGTATTTTTGTTGAAACTTTTCCATTTGGTTTTGTGTTTTGCTTGCAGTTAGAAGGGGCTTATTTACGTTTTCAATTTGAGTTACAATTAAGAAACCAAGTGTATTAATGTAAATTAAAAAGACAAGTCCATTTAGAAAACAGTTGAAATTTTCTATTTATGGTTAAAACATCTTGATCGCTTCTTGTGTCCGCGAAAGTGATCTGCGTGCTTCTGCAGAAGCGGGGGTCAGGTGTCACCTGATCCCCGGGTGGCTCCTGGGCGCAGACCCCGAGGTGAGAGGGGCAGCCCGCCCAGTGGGCAGGCCTGAGCTGGGTGTCGGTGCCTTCTTGTTTCTGTCTGGGGCAGGACTTCCTGAATTGGGGGTACCCCCCCTCCCAAGGGCCAGCAGATGCTCCCTCTGCAGAGCGGGAGGACGCCCCCGGAGTGGCCATCCTGCCCCAAAGTGACTGGGCTTGGGCTGGGTTAGAGCCCGCTGGCCGGGTGGCCTCCGTGGGCCCCCCGCCTCCCTTGGCTGCCTCCAGCACACGGCTCCGCTGCGTTAGGGACTCATCTGCCTCCTTCCCGGTGGCCCCCGTCGCAGTTTTGAGTTTTAGGTGTTTCGGGAGTGTTTTTAAAACCTGGGCACGCGCCATAAAGTCTACTGTAACTGCTTCTCCAGAGAGAGCAGCCCTTCCCCCACCCCTGGCTGTGGGCTTCCAAGCAGCAGTAGAAGAGCAGAAAGCTGGCGGCGCGCGGCAGTGCTTTAAGCAGAGCGAGTCGGTTAGAAAGCTGGTGGCGCGCGGCAGTGCTTTAAGCAGAGCGAGTCGGTTAGAAAGCTGGCGGCGCGCGGCAGTGCTTTAAGCAGAGCGAGTCGGTTAGCTCTCTCTCTCCACAGAGCCAGTCTCTTGTTTCTAGCGTGATGTGCCTATTGGTGCTGTCCCCAAAACCCGTCTTGTAATGAGGGAGCTCCGGCCTTGGTCCGAGCCTGCACGCTGGGCACCTTTCCCCGGGGGCTGACCCGCCTCACCTCCCGGTAGCTGTCCCCTGCTGCCCTGTCCGACTCCTGAGGACTCCCCACTGAGTCCTGCCACTGGGGCCTGGGCTGTGACCAGGGAGAGGCTGGTCTTTCCGAGGACGGGCCTTCTTGGCTGTTGTCGTGTCTTGCCGACCCCAGTCCTATGGACTCCACATGCTCTGAGGCCGGTCTGTGGCCTCTCAGCACACCCAGCCCCCACATAGTCTCCGTGATGGTTGCAGCTCCCCACGGAGGGCGTGGGGACCCGGCTGGTCCCTGGACCTATTTCCAGAAGTTCCAGTTTGGAGCTCGAGGGTAGGGTGTGGGTGAGCAGCCTGAGCTTCCCCTGGGAGCGTGTCAGAAAGGCAGCATCTTAGAATCTCTGTCTCACAAGCGTGTGGTGTCTGTGCACGGACAAGTCTGAGGCGTCCTGGCCTGGACGCACGGGGTGCCTGAACCACACTTTGAGCCGCGATGGGGAATGTGGAGCTCCAGGGCTGTATGGGTCTGGGTGGGCATCTAGGGATTGAAAAACCCGGCGGGCAGGAGAGTCTGGTGCATTCTGGAAACTGCCCGATGTTTAATGCTATAAAAATAGCTCTAAGTTGTGTTTGACTCTTGTGATCCCATGAACTGTAGCCCACCAGGCCCCTCTGTCCATGGACTTCTTCAGGCAAGAGTACTGGAGTGGGCTGCCATTTCCTTCTCCAGGGGAACTTCCTGATCCAGGAACTGAACCCAGGTCTCCCGCATTGCAGGCTGATGTTTTACTGACGGAGCTACGCTAGAAGCCCCGGTTTAGTGCTATAGGAACATTTATTTGCATTGAATTTTTCATTATGCGGTTTTTAAATCGTGACCAGGTGCCAGGTTCACCTTGTGATTGTTCGTCCACTGTCTCCTAGAGACATCCCAGGTTTCCCCTCACCCTGTCTGCCCTCTCCCCTAAGGTGCAGTCCTCCGTGGCGGTGGGCACCCCGGACTACATCTCCCCGGAGATCCTGCAGGCGATGGAGGACGGCATGGGCAAGTATGGCCCCGAGTGTGACTGGTGGTCTCTGGGCGTCTGCATGTACGAGATGCTGTATGGAGAGACCCCGTTCTACGCCGAGTCTCTCGTGGAGACCTACGGGAAGATCATGAACCATGAAGTAAGCCGTCGCACTTCCACCCCGTGTGTATTCGAGTCTCTGGGGAAGAGGGGCAGGTGGAGCAGGCTGGGCGGCCAGACGGGTGTCCGAGTGGGCTGCTGACCCGGGAGACGAGGGCAGAGGGGGACGCTCCCATTCCCTGATAGAGGGTGGTGGGTCCATCGGGCCAGAACCCCTGCAGGAGACATGGGCTTGGGGAGCTAGACACAGGTCCAAGGGGGCTTGCGCGCCACTGCCACCTGTGCGCCCGCCCTGCTGTCAGGCGTCAGCTCTGCCCCTCCAGCCTGTTTGCCCCGAAGCCGTTGTCAGGAGTGAATCATGCGTCTCGACTCAGTAGTGCTCTTAGTCCTTTCTTGCCTGTTTCTTTTCCTCCTGCTTTTCCCCTTTTCTCCAGCTATTCATTTTTCACTTCTTTTCCCTCATTTTCTGTTTATTATTTCTTCTTCCCTCTGAGATGTTTGTCATCTGTGTTTTTACTTTTTACCCCTTTCCCCATGTCCTTCTGACGCCTGGGTCAGCCTCTCTGCCCGCTGGCTCACAGCACCCTTCCCCACCTGCTCGGCCACTCACCCAGACAGGCGCTCACTTGTCTGCTCTCTCCTCCCAGCCTGGCCTCCCAGGATTTGCTCAGATAAGGAGCAGATTAATGGTAAAGCCCTAAAGCGTCTTTCTCTTAGCTCAAGAAAAGGCATGCCTTAGAAAGTTGTTTTGAAAGTAGAAATTATTTTTATTTATAAATTAATACATATTATCAAAAACTTAAGACATGCTGAAGTGCATGCAGTAAGTTGATGGGGAAAGGCACCCCGTGAACTTCTGGTGGTAAGCGTGGTGAAGGGAACAAGTGGGACTTGCTTGCATTCTAAGACCTGCTGTCCCTGAGCGCCTGCCGCCTGTGGGCACCCCCCATGATGGTCTCTGATCATTTATCCTGTCTCTGCCGCAGCCCCGTGAGGCTGCTGTCCCTTCTGGAGATTACAGGTGAGGTCTGGACCGCAGGGGCAGCTCGGCACACAGGCCCATGGTGCCCTGGTGGGTGTGTGGCCTTGTGACCTCCTGGCATGTGGGAGGTGGGGCCTGTCTAAATGGTGTCATGGTCACATATGGCCAGGGTTCCGGTCATCTTTCTACTCAGTGCTCAAAGGCAGACCTTACCATGTGTATGTGTGCAGTGTATCTTGTTTTAACAAGTCCCTCTGATGAGCATTGAGGTAGTTTTCAATTTCCTCGTTCAGAGTAGAATGGCGTCATGAACGTGTCATGTGTTCTCATTGATACTGTTGGCAAAATGCATACTGAAGGGTGTGCCCATTTTCCTCCCACCTACAGCCTATTGTCAGTGTTCTTTGCCACCTTAATAGGTGAGAATTTATCACCGTTTTAGGTTACATGCAGGGCGGTAACAAGTCTGCCGTGAGTAAAACCAGCGGGACTGAGGGTTTTCTGGAATGCAGCCTCATCAGCTCCGGCTGCGTTTGGCCACCGGGACGCGGAAAGGGGCTGCAGCTGTGCAGCTCTGCCTCTGCTCTGCTCCCCATGATGTCTGTGCACTGACGGCTCCCCTGACGGCCCCCTGTTCCCCCAGGAGCGGTTTCAGTTCCCGTCCCACGTCACAGACGTGTCCGAAGAGGCCAAAGACCTCATCCAGAGGCTGATCTGCAGCCGGGAGCGCCGGCTGGGGCAGAATGGGGTGGAGGACTTCAAGCAGCACGCCTTCTTCCGAGGGCTGAGCTGGGAGAACATCCGGGACCTGGAGGCGCCCTACATCCCGGATGTGAGCAGCCCTTCCGACACGTCCAACTTCGACGTGGACGACGACGTGCTGAGGAACACCGTGAGTGTGGCGGCACCCTGCCCTCCAGCCCGTGTCACAGGCCTGCCGTGCGCACGGCTTGCTCATCAAGGGGGCGAATCTGAGAGCTGTGCCGATTTCAGAAACTGGCGGTTGCCTTGAGGAATGCACCTCTCATTCTAGCCTTCAGCTTGGTCCTTAAAGAGATGGCTTACTCAATTTTAAACAGCTGCTCTGTTTTAGGGTTCATCAGAATTATTTGATGCCTTTGTGCCTTGTGAACAGTGCCACGTACACTGTTCTGTCAGAGTGTCCCTTCTGCCCTGTCCCCCTGCCAGGGGCCTGTCTGCAGCCCCACCGTGGCGTGGATCTCTGGGTCTCCACTCCTCATTGTCCCTGTGCTCGAGGACATGTCCGCTCTTCTGCTGACATGTGTGTTCAGCATGTGTGTGACCGTTTGCTCACATGGCTGGAGGTCGGGAGCGACAGGGATGAGGCCAGTTTTGAGGTGCTGATGTCTCAGATTGTGGGTTTTCCACGTTGGTTGCTGGCCGTGGGGCCCATCTGGTATCTGACCTCGTCTCACGGGGCCGCTGATGAGCTCGTCATTGTACCTTTTGGGCCTGGAGAGTTTTGCTCATGTGTTGTGACATTATTTTGGTCTCGTCAGACTCAACATTCAGTACGCATTACTCTATACATGAGTCTTGGGGATAGAGAAACGGAGGTTTAACCAGGGAAAAGAAAACTGTGTTTGATTTAGAGGCTTTAGAGGCTCTTTCTTAGTAAAATAAGAGTGGAACTTTAGATGATGTGAGAAAAGACTGAGGAAAGTATTAATGTTATTGCTGAAAGGATTTTTCCTGAACTTCAGATAAGCGTATTTCCACACTGAAATTTCCCAGGTAAATAACTTTGCTTTTATTTTTAATAGAGAAGGATCCTCAAACTGAAAAATAGCAGTAAACCCATGTAAAACAGTCTCCCCTTGGGTTCCAGACCCCGCTTCTGCCTGCGGTCTGTCTCAGGGCAGGAACCCAGTGCCCCTGCCTGCGCCCCACGTCCCCCCTGCTCAGGGTCACGGTGAGCGGCAGCTCCTGCCGCTTTAGAAGGCTCGCAGTTGCCTGATCCCACTTCAGCCTGAGCATCGCTGTCTCAGAAGCAGTGTGTTGATCCCCTTTACGGCCTCATGCTTTGGCCCAAGCTGGGAGTGAAGAGGGCAGTGTTCTGGGAGGCCCCGTGGGGCTCCCCTGGGGCACTCTCCCCTCCTCCTCTCCGCTGGTTTGCACACGGGCTCGCTCACACCGCGTGTGTTCTCGTGCAGGAAGTGCTGCCTCCCGGCTCTCACGCAGGCTTCTCTGGACTGCACTTGCCGTTCATTGGGTTCACGTTCACCACGGAAAGGTGCGTCTGCGTCTGCCTGCCCCACGGGCGGGGGTCTTCCTGTGGGGTGGGGGAGCTTCTGTGTGGGGCTGAGCCCTGTCAGAGCCGGGGACTCTGACGTGTTCTGTGCTTGAGGGAGTTTCTCTTTTAACAACCCATTAAAAATGCAAAAGTCGTTTTTACCTCAGACTTGGGGCTCGGCCCTCAGGCCCTGGTTTGCTGGCCCTGACCCCTGCTGGCCATCAACTGGACGGGTTTGCCCAGGTGGGACACCGGGGTCCCTGGCTGGCGGCGGGGTGTCTGGCCGCCCCGGCTGAGTGCGCCCTTCATCCGGGCTCTGCTGGCTTTCGTGGGGAGTTTTGCAGCAGCCCCGGGGTCCCCAGGCATGGAGCGGGGCTGTGGGTGAGAGCCGAGCCCCGCCTGTGAGCACAGCTCCGGGAGCCCCGGCTGGGGCCGTGTGCGTGGCCTGTCCCCAGGGCCTCTGCAGAGTTGTGGTGCCCGTGGTGCTCCGACTCGATTTTAAAAGGACACTGGGCCAAGAAGAGGGGCCTGAGGAAGAAAGGCAGTAAAAGAAGACAGATGGGGCTGCCTCGGCGCCTGGAGCAAGGTCACTGAGCTTGGTTTCTGGCTGCTTCCAGCCGCGGGTGCCTGAATTGGTATAAATTTCTACGGAAGCGGCCTACTTCTGCCCAAGCTTGTGAAAGCGCTCTTCAGGTGTCAGATGCTGGAGTTAGTAGCGCTTGGGCCAGAGCGATTGCCTTCCAGCCCAGAGGAGGCCTTCTGGGTGCGCTGGGCGTGTTGACTTAGTAGCCCCTCTGTAGAGGCTCTAGACCCTTCCACCGAGTTCAGCTCACTGGTGCCTGTCACACCTGTGGACCCTAGGCCCCCAGCGAGGCTCCAGAGTTGGCAGGTTGACCCAGGGACCTCTTCCTGAATCAGACCCCAGCAGTGCTGGCTGGCCTAGCACCTTTGGGCCACCTTTGAGAAACACCAGCCAGGCCTTTCTGTGAGAGAGAGAGTGTGTGTGTGTGTGTGTGTGTGCATACGCACTCACTGTATAGAACTCAGAAACGCCCCTGACGTTGTCATCACTTTAAAAGCAAGAGGAGCTAAGTGGCTTGTCCCCAGGTTCAGCTCCGACGCAGAGAACCTTCCTTGGCCCAAATCTGTGCATCAGAGTGTGCTCATGGAGAGGCGCGTCATGAGTCGCTGCTGGTTGGTGAGGACCTTGGCTGTGCTGGTCCAGGGGTTGGACTTGAAGGAGCCATGTAGCGTGTTGACAGTTTGCGGGGGACGACAAGCCCCAAAGGCTGAGGGGATGGTTCCGGTGAGGGCAGAGCCAGCGCGCCCTCGCCCCTCATCGTGCCGCAGTCACCGCTGAGCGTCAGGGTGCCGCTGCCCGCGGCCCCGCCAGGCCCTGCCTGCCCAGGCCCTCGTGCAGGAGGCCTTCTCCTTTCAGCTCCTGGTTAGGTGTGCGCGGTGACTTAAGAGATTCCACTCTGTGCCGTCACAGTGAACTGAATCCACGTCGTTTGTTCAGTGACTAAGTCATGTCCAACTCCTTCAACCCCACGGACTGTAGCCTACCAGGCTCCTCTGTCCGTGGGATTTCCCAGGCAAGAATACTGGAGTGGGTTGCCGTTTCCTTCTCCAGAATCAACTGTACTTCAATAAAAGAAAGAAAGAAAGAAAATCATACTTCCCAGCCCTGCAGAGGCGCTCTATCTGACCAGCCCTCTCACTGCCCATTGTCACCCAGTGGCTTGCAGTAAAGAAGACTTGTCTCATTTGGCTCCATAAACAACAAAGTCTTTTTGCAGGTGATTTTGTTTGCCAGTTTGAAAAGGCTTATCTTTTACCCCAGGAAGCTTCTAAACACTAATGAAGTCCTTGTAAAGTCTCCGTGGGTGAGAACACGCTGTTGCTTTATCTGCAGCTGCTTCTCTGACCGGGGCTCTCTGAAGAGCACCCTGCAGTCCAGCACACTGACCAGAGACGAGGGCGTGCAGCGCGATCTGGAGGCCAGCCTGCAGGTGGAGGCCTACGAAAGGCGCATCCGGAGGCTGGAGCAGGAGAGGCTGGAGCTGAGCCGGAAGCTGCAGGGTGAGGGGCAGGGCCTCTGCGCGGGGACCGCCCCCTGCAGCCCGCCCCCGCAGCCCGCATTCACACGCGTCTTGTTCCCAGAGTCCACGCAGACTGTCCAGTCCCTCCACGGCTCAGCCCGGGCCCTGGGCGGCGCAGCCCGGGACAAAGAGATCAAACGGCTGAATGAAGAGATCGAACGTTTGAAGAATAAGATAGCAGGTGAGTGTTCCAAGGTCACCCTGCTTAGTCTCTGTTCTCGGATCTTCCTTTCTGCAAAAAATATTCTCGGAGTCCTTTCCATTGGAGGGAAAAGCAGGAGAAAAAGTTAAACTTTAGCAAAGAGTTCTGGTGTTTTGCCAGTTTATTTTAAATGATTTCTCTAATGTGCCTAACTTTAACACTATAGGAACTGATTTGAGCTGTTAGAGGCAATGCTTTATATATGATCTCTCAGAGTATTTGCATTTTTCCCTGTTAGTTCTCCTCTAAGGCAGAACTGCCATAACGCGCTCTTTCTGGAGCTCTCTCCCGCGGCCGGGTTTCCCCTTCAGTGTTAAATGCTAGATCTGGTGGCACCAGAGTGCATGTTCCGTGGCTCCCAGTTAGCAGAGCTTCCTGAGGACTCAAGGCACCGTTAAGTCCCAGCCCTTAGCCTGACATGTGGGTCGGCACTTATACCTGACTCATCTCAAATCAAACTGGAGTCAGTGGCTGTCTCTCTGCTTCCTTCTGGGACCCACCATCCTGATCCGAGAAAAGGCTGCCATTGAGTGCCTTACTCACCGAGGCCCTCCCGCACCGCCCAGCTGTGCTCATCCGTTACAGGGGAGCGAGGGTGAGACGGGGCCACAGGCGCCCCGGGGCTCACGTCCCCAGGGAGAGGTTGTGGACACGCGTCAGAGCCAAGTCTGGGGGGTCTGTCAGCTGTGCCGGCGGCCGTGCACGTGTAAGGGAACCCGGCTTATTTCCTGTTTTGCTCAGATTCCAGTAGGCTGGAGCGACAGCTTGAGGATACAGTGACTCTCCGCCAGGAGCATGAGGATTCCGCGCAGCGGCTAAAGGGCCTGGAGAAGCAGTATCGCGTGGTGCGGCAGGAGAAGGAGGACCTCCACAAGGTAGGCGGGCCAGCCTACGGGGAAAGTACGTGGCTTCACAGAGTGTGCGGTTGCGTTCACGGGGACGTTGGAGACTTGCAGGCCTTCATCTGCCTCTGTGATGATGTGATGACACGGGAGAGGTCGGGATTCCCGAGCCAGGCAAGCTTGGGCGCCTCACGGGCTCCCTAGGCCCCGGTGGCCTTCAGACTGTGCTGGGGCCGACAGAGGGCCTTCCTGGGGAGCTCAGTTTTCGGGGCCAAGGCTGCAGCCTTTCACCAGCATTTGCTGTCATTTCAACTCCTTGACACAGCAACAGGTGACGCTTCTCACCTTCCGGCCCTTGTTAGGCAAATGAAAACAGCCTGTAACTCTTTGTGTTCAGCAATTGATCGAGGCTTCCGAGCGGTTGAAGTCCCAGGCCCGGGAGCTGAAAGATGCCCACCAGCAGCGGAAGCTGGCCCTGCAGGAGTTCTCGGAGCTCAATGAGCGCATGGCCGAGCTGCGCTCCCAGAAGCAGAAGGTGTCACGGCAGCTGCGGGACCGAGAGGAGGAGGTGGAGGCAGCCATGCAGAAGATCGATGTGCTGCGGCAGGAGGTCCGCAGGGCCGACAAGGGCCGGAAGGAGGTAGTGTCTCAGGGCGTCGGGCCATGTTGATGGGGTGTCTGGAGGGTCCCCGTAAGGTGGCTTTGAGAGCTCGGGCTGCATCCCGTAAATCACTGGGAAGTAAAATGGATCTTAAATTTCATGTGAAGCCAAGTAAGTTGCTCTTCCAAGTGTTTATCTTGTAGTTTTCAGCCCTTCGTACATATTTGTGAAATTATTAAAACAGGTCTCTGTAGTAGTAAGATTTTAAAGTAGAGTAGAGGGCTTTGTGCCCAGAAAGTGCCATAGAAACACGTGTGACGTGAAGTGGCGTGGCTTCCGAGAACTGAAGGCTAGAACCGGGTGGAGGGCCAGTCTCAGCCCAGGGCAGCATTCTGAGACTGACTCTAGGATCCTCGACACTCAGAAGGTCACCAAGGCCCCAGGGAGCTTTTGTGTATTTGGTTACAGGCCTTAACGTTTAACAACTTAGAAGTTAAAACTGAAAAATGTTCAACATAACCAGACTGATTCAGTTCAGTTCATTTCAGTCGCTCAGTCGTGTCTGACTCTTTGCGACCCCGTGGATTGCAGCAAACCAGGCTTCCCTGTCCATCACCAACTCCAGGAGCTTGCTTAAACTCATGTCCATCGGTGATACCGTTCAACCATCTCATCCTCTGTCATCCCCTTCTCCTCCCGCCTTTAATCTTTCCCAGCGTCAGGCTCTTTTCCAAGGAGTCAGTACTTCACATCAGGTGGCCACAGTATTGGAGTTTCATCTTCAGCAACAGTCTTTCCAATGAATGTTCAGGACTGATCTCCTTTAGGACTGACTGGTTGGATCTCCTTCCAGTCCATGGGTCTCTCAATAGTCTCCAACAACACAGTTCAAAAGCCTCAATTCTTCAGTGCTCAGCCTTCTTTATGGTCTAGCTCACATCCATACACGACTACTGGGAAAACCATAGCTTTGACTAGACAGACCTTTGTCGGTAAAAGAATGTCTCTGCTTTTTAATATGCTGTCTAGGTTCTTAATAGCTTTTTTCCAAGGAGCAAGCATCATTTAACTTCCTGGCTGCAGTCACTATCTGCAGTGATTTTTGGAGCCCAAGAAAATAAAAGTCTCTCACTGTTTGCATTGTTTCCCCATCTATTTGCCATGAAGTGATGGAACTGGATGCCGTGATCATTTTTGTGCATTTCTTTAATGTCTGATTTAGTAGAAAGCACCCAGGTTCTCACATGTGTTTCTGCGTTGTCTGTAGTGATAACCTTTTCTGTATAATTTACATGAAGAAAACCTAGCTCCTAAGACAGGGAATTAGAAGAGGAAGGCCTGGCAGGTCCTCAAGGGCCTCAGGACCCCACTTTGAGAACTGCCATCCTCGATGGTTCCATATGTTCTGCTCTTAACAGGCGGCACATTTCCTGCAACCCCACCTATAAATTTGTTGGGGTTCCCTCGGTGAACTGCCGGGAGGGCCTGGAAACACCTGTTCTGCTCCATTCATGCTCAGGGCTCTTTATCCTTTGGCCTCAAGATGCCTGTGTTTTCTTCTTAGACATTTGGTTGTGCATCCCCAGGACATTTGTGTTAATAATTACAGCCAACTACAACTCTCTTCAGTGAACCCCTGGTTGGGCACAGCCCTTCCAGTTCTGGGGGTAGCCCTGCAGCCGAAGCAGCTGGGCCCGGGGTGCTCAGCTTGAGGCGGGGTCATGGTACACAGACCTCCTTACTCTTCTCCACACTTGTGTGTGTTTGGAATCTCCCCTTTGAACAATGAATCTGTGTTCTGCAGGCATCAGAAGTCCCTGTTTTCATGAACTTGTATCTTTTTTTGAAATTTAGTTTCAGTGTATCCGTTTAAATTAGAATTTAAGCTAACTAGCCATTCCAGTTAAGTCCCAAAGTGTATTTTTCAGCCATTAACTTGTGATGGAATCTGAGGGAGTGTGAAGAATCAGGAAGCTTTCTGGAGGCTGGGTTCCCTGGGACTGCCTCCCTGGGAGGGCTCCAGCCACGGTGGGCCTGGCGGGTGGCCGTAAGCAGCGCTCTCTCCCTCCTCAGCTGGAGGCGCAGCTCGAGGACGCGGTGGCCGAGGCCTCCAAGGAGCGCAAGCTGCGGGAGCACAGTGAGAACTTTTCCAAGCAAGTGGAGAGCGAGCTCGAGGCCCTCAAGGTAGCGCCGCGGGTTTCGCCTCACCGAGGGAGTGGGGTAGGCCGTGGTCCTTGGCGGCCGCTGGGTGGGAGTCCCGGGAACCCGATGTGGAAGCTCGTGGGAGCATTTCACATTTCAGAACCAGATCCTTCACTTGACCTCCTAGAGCCAGCCTATTACCCTGACACCTCTTGCTTTCTCCGGGTCTTGGTCTGTGGATTCAGTGCTGGTCATTCTGGAAGGGCTCCTCACGGCCCATGCCCTGCTGGCCATCCGCAGGGGGCTGAGGCGGGGTGGGGCTGTAGGCGCTTCCTGCTAGCTGAGCGACCTCAGATACAGGCCTCCACTTTCTGAGCCTGTCCTCCTCCTCTGTGAAATGGAGACAGCAGTCTCCTCCCTCTCACAGCTGGCCCTTCGCCTAGACTTGGTGCCATGACTGCGTCTCCCGGTCCCTCTCTTCACCTCTGTAGTCTGCCCTCTTCCAGGCAGCTTGTCACTCCAGAGTCGGAGCCCATCACGTCTCTACTGGCCGCTGATGGCTTCCCGCAGTTCTTGAATAACCCCGACCCCTCCCTTCAGCCTCCCCAATGCCCTCCTGTTCTCCAGCCTCATGCAGCTCGCCCCCTACCCTGCTCTTCTCACCCCCTCACCCCCACGCTCAAGACCCTCCTAGCCTGACAGCTCAGTGCCCACGTCACCACCCATGACAGCAGAAACCCTGTGTGACCCTGTCAGGAGGAGGTGCCTGACTCACGGCCCTCCAGAGAATGCTCTGGCGTGAGTGAACAGACCGCACGAGGAGACCTTGAGGGCCATTCACGTCAGAGTGTGAGCAGGGCTTCAGGGTCCCAGGCACATCTGGACTTCCCAGGGCAGAGTCCCCTACCCCTGCAAAGCCTGTCCTGCAGCTGTGGGGGAAGGATCGGTGCCTGCCGCTGGGAGCGCTTAACTGTGTCTGCCTTGGGCGGGGTGAGGCGAGGCCCTCGAGATTTGTGATCTGTCCCAACCTTTGCCCTCAGATGAAGCAGGGGGGCCGCGGGCCAGGTGCCACCCTAGAACATCAGCAGGAGATTTCCAAGATAAAATCTGAGCTCGAGAAGAAAGTCCTGTTTTATGAAGAGGAGCTGGTGAGACGTGAGGCCTCCCACGTGCTGGAGGTGAAGAACGTGAAGAAGGAGGTGCACGACTCTGAGAGCCAGCAGCTGGCCCTTCAGAAAGAGGTGATGGTGCTGAAGGACAAGCTGGAGAAGGCCAGGCGAGAGCGGTGAGTGTGCCAGGCGGGGGCAGGCCAGGGGCGCGCCGGCTGGGGGCCCTGACGCCTGTCCTGCTTCCTCAGGCACAGCGAGATGGAGGAGGCCGTGGGCACCGTCAGGGACAAGTACGAGCGGGAGAGGGCGATGCTGTTCGAGGAGAACAAGAAGCTGACTGCCGAGAACGAGAAGGTGATTGAAGGGCTCTGAGTGTCATTCTGTGGGAACTGCCACTCTTCTGACTCTTGAGTCTTAGAAGTTGGGTGTTTTAAGTAACTTAATTTCTAAATGATAGAATATGTTTGGTCTTTAAAGTGGGATGTTTTCATTTAGTTAAAAGCTGCTGATTACCTGTAACCACTAGCTCTGATCACTTTGACACTCATATTTCTATTGAAGCGGGGCTTAAGTTACATATGGCCAGGATCCCCACATTGGAAGTTAGGTTGGCAAACCCTCATAATGGTGAAAGAAAACGTGAAGACCCTTCAAAAGAGCCTGCAGTTTTGCGGTGCTGACGTCATGTGGAAACGAGTAACGAGTTGTGTGTTCCAACTGTTTCCCGCCAGCTATGCTCCTTTGTGGATAAGCTCACGGCTCAGAATAGGCAGCTGGAGGATGAGCTGCAGGATCTGGCGGCCAAGAAAGAGTCGGTTGCCCATTGGGAGGCCCAGATTGCGGAAATCATCCAGTGGTACGTGCCCAAGGGCCTGGTCACGGTTCCCCAGCTGCCGGCCCGCCTCCACAACTCATGCTGCTCCACTGCGGGCTCGGTACCCAGCTCACCTCGGTCTCCCCCAGATCGGTAACGTCTGGGGGCAGCAGTTCTGTCCAGTGACCGTGACATGGGACTGCAGGTGGGCGGCAGCACCCCACACGGCCCACGGGGTGGGCCGGGCTGGCCCTGCGTGCGGAGACGGAGCAGAGCTTCCAGGAGCCCAGAGAGTGAGCTGGGACCATCCTGACCAGGCGTCAGTGGTCACAGTGCCTGGGTGGTGAGGTGTGGAGCCTCCGTGTCTTGAGGAGGAACAGCGGGCAGCGCTCGCTCACAGGACGGCCCTTTCCCCTCTAGGGTCAGCGACGAGAAGGATGCCCGGGGTTACCTCCAGGCCCTGGCCTCTAAGATGACCGAAGAGCTCGAGACGCTGCGGAGCTCCAGTCTGGGGTCGAGAACGCTGGTGGGTCTCGGTCTGGAGCCGCGTCTGTGTTGCTTTGTGACTGTCAGGGGCTCCACCTTGATGTGAGTTCAGTGATGCGAGAGGCTCCTGTGAGGCCTGCGTCTTCTTTCCGATTGAAGAATCGATGGCTGTGTGGGTCTCTGTGGTGGCGCGGGCTGCTCTCTAGTTGCAGTGGGTGGCCTCTCGCTGGGGCAGGTCCCCTGTGGAGCATGGCCTGTGGGCACACAGGCTTCAGTAGCTGTGGCGCACCAGCATAGCCACTCTGCGGCAGGTGGGGTCTTCCCAGACCAGGAGTCAAGGCCGTGTCCCCTGCATTGGTAGGCAGATTCATTACCGCCTGCTGCCGGCACCTTGTCAGTTGTCGGGTTCACAAGTTGCTTCACCACCGTTCATTTGGTTGGCAAATCCCTGCTGAGCCAGCAGCCTTGAGTTAGGATGGGACTCCGCCTTTGTCGAGGGCGCTTTGTTAGTGTGATGATCCGTTGTCTAGTGGCCCGTGTGACTCTGCAAGCCCGGAGCGGGGCCAGCGTCAGGCTGGTGGTGCGGGTCCCTCTCTCCTCCTCTGTCCCCCTTGTCAAAACACGCACGTATGACTTACCTTGTGAGATTCACAGAGTAAGAGTGCAGGGAAAGAGGAACAACTTGATTAGAATTACAGCTAGAATTAAACTTCATGGACCCACAGTTTTATTCCGTGTTCTGGTTTGAGGCGGGGTCCGGGGAGACTGAGCTGCCTGTCCCAGCACACAGCCCGCAGCACACCCGGCCGGTAGATGCAGAACCTCGGGAGTGCCTCCCGCACGGGTTATAGCGCATCCTCACCTGTCACTCTTCTCTCGCTTCCGTCATTAAAACACAATACTTTGGAAAACACTGACGGTTCATAATCTTATTGAAGGAAAAAAACAGCTGTGTTCTTTGTGATTGGAAAACATTTTCATATTTACATTTATAAACACCAATTAGAATAAGCAATTTTATGTTTTTCATTTCTACTTTTTTCTTCCCATCATGTTTACAAATTCAGGTCAGTTCAGCCGCTCAGTCATGTCTGACTCTTTGCAACCCCATGAACTACAGCACGCCAGGCCTCCCTGTCCATCACCAACTCCTGGAGTTCACTCAAACTCATGTCCATCGAGTCGGTGATGCCATCCAGCCATCTCATCCTGTGTCGTCCCCTTTTCCTCCTGCCCCCAATCCCTCCCAGCATCAGGGTCTTTTCCAAGGAGTCAGTTCTTCCCATCAGGTGGCCAAAGTACTGGAGCATCAGCTTTAGCATCAGTGCTTCCAATGAACACTCAGGACTGATCTCCTTTAGGATGGACTGGTTGGACCTCCTTGCAGTCAAAGGGACTCTCAAGAGTCTTCTCCAGCACTACAGTTCAAGAGCATCAATTCTTCGGCGCTCAGCTTTCTTTATGGTCCAACTCTCACATCCGTATATGACTACTGGAGAAACCATAGCCTTGACTAGACGGACCTTTGTTGGCAAAGTAATGTTTTTGCTTCTTACTATGCTGTCTAGGTTGGTCATAACTTTCCTTCAGAGGAGTAAGCGTCTTTTAATTTTGTGGCTACAGTCACCATCTGCAGTGATTTTGGATAAAAATAAATAAATAAAGTGTTGCACTGTTTCCATTGTTTCCCCATCTATTTGCCGTGAAGTGATGGGACCAGATGCCATGATCTTAGTTTTCTGAGTGTTGAGCTTTAAGTCAACTTTTTCACTCTCCTCTTTCACTTTCATCAAGAGGCTCTTTAGTTCTTTGCTTTCTGCGATAAGGGTCGTGTCATCTGCATATCTGAGGTTATTGATATTTCTCCCGGCAATCTTAATTCCAGTTTGTGCTTCATCCAGCGCAGCGTTTCTCATGATGTACTCTGCATAGAAGTTAAATAAGCAGGGTGACAATATACAGCCTTGACATACTCCTTTTCCTATTTGGAACCAGTCTGTTGTTCCATGTCCAGTTCTAACTGTTTCCTCCTGACCTGCATACAGGTTTCTCAAGAGGCAGGTCAGGTGCTCTGGTATTCCCGTCTCTCTCAGAATTTTCCACAGTTTATTGTGATCCACACAGTCAAAGGCTTTGGCGTAGTCAAGAAAGCAGAAATAGATGTTTTTCTGGAACTCTCTTGCTTTCTCGATATCCAGTGGATGTTGGCAATTTGATCTCTGGTTACTCTGCGTTTTCTAAAACCAGCTTGAACATCTGGAAGTTCATGGTTCACATATTCTTGAACCCTGGCTTGGAGAATTTTGAGCATTATTTTACTAGCATGTGAAATGAGTGCAATTGTGCGGTAGTTTGAGCATTCTTTGGCATTGCCTTTCTTTGGGGTTGAAATGAAAACCGACCTTTTCCAGTCCTGTGGCCACTGTTGAGTTTTCCAAATTTACTGGCATATTGAGTGCAGCACTTTCACAGCATCATCTTTTAGGATTTGAAATAGCGCAAATGGAATTCCATTATCTCCAGAAGCTTTGTAGTGATGCTTTTTGAGGCCCACTTGACTTCACATTCCAAGATGTCTGGCTCTGAGTAAGTGATCACACCATCGTGATTATATGGGTTGTGAAGATCTTTTTTTGTACAGTTCTTCTGTGTATTCTTGCCACCTCTTCTTAATGTCTTCTGCTTCTGTCAGGTCCATACCATTTCTGTCCTTCACTGAGCCTATCTTTGCATGAAATGTTCCTTTGCTGCCTCTGATTTTTTTTGAAGAGATCTCTAGTCTTTCCCATTCTATTGTTTTCCTCAATTTCTTCACACTGATCATTGAGGAAGGCTTTCTTATCTTTCCCTGCTATTCTCTGGAACTCTGCATTCAACCGGGTACATCTTTCCTTTTCTCTATTCTTTTTTGCTTCTCTTCTTTTCACAGCTATTTGCAAGGCCTCCTCAGACAGATATTTTGCTTTTTTGCATTTCTTTTTCTTGGGGATGGTCTGGATCCCTGTCTCCTGTACATTGCCATGAAACTCTATCCATAGTTCATCAGGCACTCTAGTGAGAGTCTAGTCTAGTGAGATCTAGTCCCTTTAATCTATTTCCTGCTTCCACTGTATAATTGTAAGGGATTTGATTTAGGTCATACCTGAATGGTCTAGTGGTTTTCCCTACTTTCTTCAATTTAAGTCTGAATTTGGCAATAAGGACATAATGATCTGAGCCACAGTCAGCTCCCAGTCTTGTTTTGGCTGACTATATAGAGCTTTTCCATCTTTGGCTGCAAAGAATATAATCAGTCTGATTTCGGTGTTGACCATCTGGTAATGTCCATGTGTAAAGTCTTCTCTTATGTTTTTGGAAAAGGGTGTTTGCTATGACCAGTGCATTCTCTTGGCAAAACTCTGTGAGCCTTTGCCCTGCTTCATTCTTACTCCAAGGCCAAATTTGCCTGTTACTCCAGGTGTTTCTTGACTTCCTACTTTTGCATTCCAGTCCCCTATAATGAAAAGGACATCTTTTTTGGGTGTTAGTTCTAAAAGGTCTTGTAGGTCTTCATAGAACTGTTCAGCTTCAGCTTATTCAGCGTTACTGGTTGGGACATAGAGTTGGATTGCTGTGATATTGAATGGTTTGCCTTAGAAACGAACAGACATCAATCTGTCCTTTTTGAGATTGCATCCAAGTACTGCATTTCGGACTCTTGTTGACTATGATGCCTACTCCATTTATTCTAAGGGATTCTTGCCCACAGTAGTAGATATGATGGTCATCTGAGTTAAATTCACCCATTCCAGTCCATTTTAGTTCACTGATTCCTAAAATTTCAACATTAACTCTTGCTGTCTCCTGTTTGACCACTTCTAATTTGCCTTGATTCATGGACCTGACATTCCAGGTTCCTATGCAATATTGCTCTTTACAGCATCGGACCTCGCTTCCATCACCAGTCACATCCACAACTGGGTGGTGTTTTTGCTTTGGCTCCGTCTCCTCATTCTTACTGGAGTTATTTCTCCACTGATCTCCAGTAGCATATTGGGCACCTGCTGACCTGGGGAGTTCCTCTTTCAGTTTCCTATCTTTTTGCCTTTTCATACTGTTCATGGGGTTCTCAAGGCAAGAATACTGAAGTGGTTTGCCAGTCCCTTCCCCAGTGGACCATATTCTGTCAGAACCCTCCACCATGACCTGTCTGTCTTGGGTGGCCCTGCACAGCATGGCTCATAGTTTCCTTGAGTTAGACCAGGCTGTGGTCCCTGTGATCAGGTTGGTTAGTTTTCTGTGATTGTGGTTTCTGTCTGTCTGCCCTCTGGTGCCCTCTCAGCGCCCTGCTGTATTACTGGGGTTTCTCTGACCTTGGACGTAGGGTATCTCCTCTCGGCCGCTCAGCTCACTGCTCCATCCTTAGAAGGCTTTACCTACTTCCTCCTGGGTCTGGTCACCCGAGCCTCCCTGTGGCTGGTCCCTCTGTCGCCACTAGGTGGCGCCCCACTGTGGTCCCCACACCCCTGTCTCCTCTTTACTCCTATGGAGGAAAAATGAAAAGTTCTTAACAGTTTTCAATGAAAATGTAAATAAAAGCCTACCAAGACAGTCTCTCCAGATTTCTCTTATGCTCTTGAAAGTCAGTGAAATACATCTGGAGTCTCAATAAGAAAGAATGCTGTCCTCAACTGGCTTATTTCCCTGCAGCTTTCATCCTTCAGTTCATCCCATCGCGCCTCCTTTCTCTTATTATTTTAGTCTTTTAATGATGTAATTACTAAGATGATAAGGGCACGATGTTTCAGGATGTAGAAAAATGAGAGTAACTCTGATCCTAGAATATAGCTTAAATTGGTAAAAGAGTGTAGTGGAGCCATGTAGAGAAACTACCCTCTCAGCTCAGCTTTATTTTTAAGAAAGTAAATTTTATTCTTTAGAAGACCTCTAAGAGAGAAGTCACAAAATACCAAAACTATAATTGGGTCCCATGGACTTTTTTTTTTTTTTTTCCCCATGGACTTTTAATAACATCTGAAAGTTAATATTTAAATATAATAATAAAGTCTTAAGATTCAAAGAAGATAAAATTACCTGTTAGCGTTAATGTTGTTAAGGAGCGAGTTGGTTCAGAATGTGTTTTAACATCTGAAACCACCTCTGCAGGACCCCCTCTGGAAAGTTCGCCGCAGTCAGAAGCTGGACATGTCTGCACGGCTGGAACTGCAGTCAGCCCTGGAGGCGGAGATCCGGGCCAAGCAGCTCGTGCAGGAGGAGCTGAGGAAGGTCAAGGACATGAACCTCTCCTTTGAAAGGTGCCTGCCGACCTGGGGCTGGTGGGACGAGCAGAGTGCTGCTTCTGGTACTCGGTGCTCAGGCCTGGGGCACGGATGAGCACGTGCAGGGTTTTCAGGACAGAATGAGCGTGTGTGAATCTGCAGTGTTGAAGCGTCTGTGTTTCTTTCTGAGTGTGAATGTGGTGCTGGCCACCCTGAGCTGGGTGACAGGACCCACATGTCCATAGACACCTCTCTGGCCTTCCTGTCCACCTCAGGCCTGTCCACCTCTTCAGCTTAGCGTTTTTTTCTTTAAAAGCTAAAATCACCAACTAAAGTATTCTGAATTTTTTCCCTGTCTTCAAGCAGTCATAGAAAACACTGTTTGACAAGGCAGTGAGTTCAGCAGATGCTTGATGAGAGCCCACCATCTGCGGGTCCGTTTTGTCCCTCAGGATCTGTAATGACCTGCAGCCTTGAGAAAGCTGGGCCGCCCTGCCTGCGGGGGACCTGTCCACGTGGTGGACCTGTCCACGTGGTGGGCTAAGCCCTGACACATCTTCATGGGGGGTGACCTGGAAGTGATGGTGTCACTAACAGGAAATCGTGTCAGTTTGGGGCTGAAAAACTAATCATGGTAACAGCTGCTATTTAAATACACTGCCTCTGTGCTTGGAGCTGCTGTGAGACCGTTATTTTCTGAAAGCATGTGACCCTTCCAGCATCCCTGTGAGGCGAGCGCATGTACTACCCCCGACCTCACAGAGCTGGGTGAGGGGCGGGCGGTGACCGGTTCTCCTGGCGTCACCTCTGAGCGAGGCTTGCTGCCCGCCTTCCCCCTGGGGTCTGCTGGGCCCGGCGCTGGCCCGTCCTCGCCACGCTGGGAGCAGAGGCCCCACTGTGCGTGCAGTGGTGCCACTCTTCGTCATGGCCCGCTGTCGTGCTCATTCTGGGGAAGACGTTTGGGGGCCTAACAGCTGAGTGACTGAGCCGTGCATCCTCAGAGGTAGGGGCCGTCGGGGACCCCATTAGGGCCTCATGAGATACACTTTGTAAACTGCGACTTTTAAAGTGACGCTCGTGTATGATCCAGGATGCAGTGAGCAGCAGCTGATGCTGAGAGTGGGCTAAGTGTCCATCCAGTGGGTCTGGGTGCTCTCCCAGACACCTGGGAGAAGCACCCCCCCTAGCACGCGCGCGCACACACACACACACCCTTCCTCCCAACCTACCTATTTTGACACTCTGAACCAGCACAGAGATGACCTGAGCTCAGGGCACTTAAAGCCTTTTATTTTGTATTTTAGCAAACTAAAGGATTCTGAAGCCAAAAATAGAGAGCTACTAGAAGAAATGGAAATTTTGAAGAAGAAGATAGAAGAAAAGTTTAGAGCAGATACTGGTAAATTAGGATCATAAGCTTCTGAATTGTTAACATATAAACTTTTTTTAATGAAATGGTTTTATGTTAGATTTAATTTCTTTTAATTTTAATGGTTTTTAGTTCTATAAGGAAAGCCCTTAACCTAATCCCAAAGCCCAAATTCTGGAATAGGGTATGTCCAAAGATGCCTTCCCGAAAAGGCAGCCTCAGTTTCCGGTGTATTCTTCCTTTGTTCCATCTTGAAAATATAAAGCAGGTGCCTGTGTCTGTATCGTTAGGCCTCACGGAGGCCTGCCCTGCCCTGTCCTGTGCTCGGGCGAGGCCACGACCCGTGGCTGGCCTGGGTCCTTCATGCAGCCGGCTCAGCACAGCACCTGCTGGGTGTCCTGCCGCTGCTGTCCCCTGCCGCGGGGCAGGCCGCGTGTGTGCGACATTTGCTGCAGGGCTGCTGGTGGAGGGTGAGCGTGCACACACTCAGGCTCAGCCGTGCCGGCTCTGGGCTCTGTCACCGGGCTGTGGGTCTGTGTCCCCAGCACAGGGCAGGCGGGTGTCCCTGCCCTGCAGCCTCGCCCACCAGGGGTGACCTCGCTCGGAGCAGGTGAGAAGTGGCACCACATTCACGTTTCTTACGAGCGAGGTTGCGCATCTTTCCATGTGTTTGAGGCAGTTTGTGCCTCACTCTCTGGTTTATGGATTTGTATTTTCTACCCATCTGTAAAAGTTCAGATTGTGACTTTTTCTTAATTCTTAGAAGCTGTTTATATGTTGAGGGCTAGAGTATTTTGTTTGACAAAAGTTGCAAATAATTTTCCTAGTTTGTCTTTTTGTCTTTTTACTTGGCTTATTGTTATTATTATTATTTTTAACTTTATCTGTCCTTGGCTGTGCTGGGTCTCCATTGCTGCAGGAGCCCTTGCAGTGGGCTTCTCACTGCGGTGGCTTCCCCTGTGTGGGCGGCAGACTCTTCACCACTGAGCCACCAGGGATGCCCGATTTTTTTTTTTTTTTTTGGCCAAGCATTAGGCGTTTTTGTTACTGTTTTCATTTTGTTTTGCTATTTTAATTTTTATGTGTCAGATTTCTTAGTTTTTCTCCCTATTTTAAGTCATAGGGAAATATTCCCCAAGTCCCCAGTTGTTCAAGTAATTCACCCATGTTTTCCTCATATACTTCTGTGACTTCATTTTTAAAATTTAGCTTACTGATCCATTGGGAAGTTACTGTGACATACAGTTTGAGGAGAATCCGTTCTGTCTTTTTTTCCGAGACTTCTTAGTTGTCTGATGCCAGTTATTAAAAAGTTCCTCTTGATGCTGACTTCAGCTGTCAGTCTCACCATAGATGAAATGAATTGCCATGGGGGCTGAGGGCTGTTGCTGGGTTTCTACCTTGTTCATTGTCCATGGGCAGGACCCATGCTCCTAATTAGAACATGTGCTTCAGTGAATCTGCGTTAGTATTTGGTAGGTCTCCTCCCCTCCCACCCCCTCACTTTTAGACTTCCCAGGTAGTCTTCCTTGGTTACTCCAGATGTCCAGCTCTGGGGCAAGTCGAATGGTACTCTTACTGTAATCGCATCAGATTTGTTAGTTCACTTACAGAGCATCGGTACCTTGATGATACTGATTTTTCCCATAAAGCTTAAGAAACAGCCTTAAATTTTGTACCTTGACAAGTCTTGTTTTATTCTTACAGGATTCAAACTTCCAGATTTTCAGGATTCTATTTTTGAGTATTTCAACACTGCACCTCTTGCACATGATCTGACATTTCGAGTAAGTGTTTTTTTAAGTGACAAATGATTTTGTGATAAATTAGAAATATTAATAGTTTAGCATGGTTTGGCTGCCTGTGACTGCAGACAAACCAGTAAGCTAACATGTGACAGTCGCCTCGGCTGTTGACCAGGGATGCTGAATGCGTGAGGTTTGAGACGGTTAAGGTACGTGAAGTGTACCCAGAGAAGTGTTCCCACTTCCTCAAATCACATTGGGTGAAGGAAGTGCTTGGCACCTTCAGGGAAGAGACCCACCAGCCTCTGCCTGGGTAGTGAGTGTTTCAGACAGGTTTTAAAACACACCTTCTCCCCCTGCAGCCGGTCACATGACCCCTGCAGCAGCTTCTGTGCAGACTCGCCGATGGAGGGGTGGGTGGTATGGAAGAACAGCCCGGCTCTGGGCCCCCTGTTGAGGTCTTGGTGGTGCAGCTCAGCGCCTCCACTCGGGGTGACCGCACCGGAGGCAGCCAGAGCCCCCGTGACCAGGAAGCAGCTCCTGGGAGTGGCTGGGCCTGTCCTCCTCGGCCGCTGAGGCTCTTCACGGCACCCCTTGCAGGTGGGGCAGTCGGTTCTTCTTCCTCCAAACTGCAGGGTGGACCCTTCCTGGCCACCCCTGAGACAAGCCAGTGAACATAGTGACGGCAGGTCTCACTAACGGGACCTCTGATGTGTTTGTCATTGCTTTTGTTTCCTTTTTCACCAGAACACTGTAAGCCTGCAGGAAGGCTGAAAGTAGCGTGGTGAACATGCATGTGCCTCTCGCCTGGCATTCTGCCCACTGCTCTCTCCCTCTCTCATGCACACTCGGAGCTTTTTGAGCACGAGTTGCAGGCATTGTGACCCCCAGACACTAAACTGTCTGGTGCTTCTTTGCTGAGGTCACTGAGCACAGGGCTGCCCCACCACGGGGACGGTTTGCACAGCTGCCCTGACCCCTGCTGCCCGCCCAGGAGCCAGCGCCTCTCTGGTCTCCTTCCATCTGGAGTCACGCTCCCCATCCCCCAACCCCCTTTATAACCCTGATATTTTTGTAGTTTCCAAACCAGCTGTCTTATAGATTGTCCTCCACTCTTCCTCTTGATTAGACATGGGTTGGACGTTTTGATGCGAACTCTGTACCGGAGATGGTGTGTTCTTCCCGCGAGTGGAGGCCGTTTGGCTCAGCACTGGGGATGCTAAGCTTCTTGGCCCTCAGGTGGAGGTGGTGTCTGTGGACCTGCCTCAGCGGGACTCAGGAGGTACCAGTGGTCATCCACGGGTTAGCGGACCACCGTGATCCTAGCCTAGCTCAGTTGTTACAAAACCCAAGCAGATCTGTGTTGCTCACAGCATTCTGGGCACCCACCTATTTACATGCACCTGTCAAAAGGGGTTTTTATTAAATGTGTGATGCCGCCTTTTCCCTAAGTCCTCAGTTTTTAAGAAGCAAATACATGTAACTGTTCACACTGGTGGCTCTTCCAGACACACGCTGCTGGTCAGCCCTGTGCCTCCTCCCAGTGCTACAGGGCCAGACAGACTCCCGAGAGGCTGAGACTCGGGTCGTGGCCAGGATAGGGTGGCCTTTCTCTAGAGCTTGTGGACAGCGGCAGGCCACGGGCCAGGTGGTCTCTACGCCCCTCCTGTCACCAGGGGCGGCCAGAGGGGCAGGCTGCGTGTGACCCTAGACCCCGTCCCCTGTAGCCAGCACTCCTGCCGTTTCTCACGTTTAATTTTCGTCCCTCGCTACCCCTGTGACTTAAGTAGGAAGAACAGTTACTGATGAAAAGCTCCTTGGTCAGAGTCGGGTATGTTAGGAGGGTTTGCAGACCTGAGAATCTTCTGATAGGAGCTCCTGGTCTGTCTTGCCCGTGTGAAGCTGTAGTTTACACTAAAATGCTGGCCACAGCACTGAACCAGTGGATTTTCCTGGAGGTTTGTATCGGGTGGGAACACTGGTTTTCATTCCTCTCATCTGTCACAGCAAGGGCTCCGTCTCTTCCTGCACATCCTCTCTGCCAGCCTCTTGGGAAGAAGTCAGTCGACTACTGCCGGCATGGGGCTCACCCTCATCGCCTCCAAGTGTGGACCCCTCCCCATCCCGTCTGCATCCTTTAGATTAATTGTTCAGCTAAATGAAACTAGTGGGGCTGTTCCTCGGCTACAGTTAAATTACGAAACATTCCTTTGCTTTTCGTTTATCTAAAAATGCAGCTCTAAGTCATTTATGTACCTCGTTTATGGGGAAATTTGCTTATATTTGTGGCTAATTGATCTGGCCTTTCCCTTATGAGTGTGCTTACAGATTTACACATCGCAATACGTAGTCACGCATGTGTTTCTGTGTGCACCCTGCTTTCCCATGGGAATTTGGCTCCTTAGGCAGCAGCCTGGTTAATTCAAGCCAGTGGAAAGTGTTTCTCTGATGTGGTTCGATGGGATTTCAGTGTGGAACTGCCTGCCCAGCTACCCTGGGTCACCTGTTGACAAGGCTACGTAAATTGTGTGTGTTCGTAAAAAACAGTTGCTTGTGATGAGAGAATGTTCGAGTAAGGAGCGCTCCTGAGGTCATCTGTAGGTGGTTTTAGAATGCGGGTTTAGCTTCAGCTTGTGAAAGTAATTTGAGAGTCTTAAACTCTTAGAACCAAGCGTTGTTTCCCTGTGTCATGGAACTTAAAGGGAAATTCCTCCTTCTGGTCATAGGTCCACAGCCCTTTTTGATGTTAGAATTTATTCTCGGTCCCAGAAAAGAGGTTCTGGCGCACGTGGCCACTTCAGCTTAGGGCTCCCGGGTGTAGAGTGAGTCACGGCCTGCGAGCTCAGAGGGCAAGCAGGCCAGGCTGCGGTTGGAGGGTGAGGCCTCGGTGGCAACCCTCCCTCACGGTCGCCCCCACCCCAGGACACTGAGGGCAGTGGTCTTGGGAAGGCAAGACAGTTGTGAGTGAGGTGGGGTCCGTGGTGGGATACTGCAGAACTGAGTCTGGGCTGGGACCCCAGGTCCCCAGTGAAATGCACTTTTTAAATGAAGAACGTGCAGTTAGCCTCTGACTTCCGCAGGATGAGTTCCCTTAACTCCAGTGTTTCTCTGCCTTTGTTTTCAGACCAGCTCCACTAGTGAGCAAGAAACACACGCTCCAAAGCCAGAGGCGTCCTCGGCGGCCGCTGTGGCTGCGGGCGCAGAGCAGCAGGAGGTGAGCATCGCCCTGTCGACCCCCGAGAGCCGGGCTCTACCCCCACCCCATGTCTGCACGCCTCGCGGAGCCTCACAGGCACTACCCTGCCAGCTTGTCCCTCTGAGGCTGCCTCGTTTGAGAATTCCTGTTGGGGCTTCAGCCCACCGAGGGCAGCTCCACGGCTGTCCCAACAGCACAGTAGATTGAGACCGCAGAACGGTTCCTGCTAATCAGTGCTGCTGAGTGAGGTGTGCACTAAGCTGGACGGCGCTCACCTGTCCCCGCTTGTCCCCAGGACGTGGCCCGGGCCCCTCAGAGGCTGCCCGCTGCACCGCTGCCCACTGCACAGACCCTCGCTCTGGCGGGACCAAAGGTAGGGCTTGCTCTTCCCTGGGGGGCGGGGGGGTTTCTTGGTTTTAGGCGACTTTGTGTAAACAAGCCGAACTTAATGTTTTCATTTACACAGTAATGTTTTGTTCTGAGGGGTGTGTTGAGCCATAAAGTGTCAGGACCCTGTGTTTTCTTAATTAAACCAGTGACACATGAACACATTTTAATTGGAAAATTTCAGAGTCTGGTCTCCCTGGTCCTCTTCCCTCTCTCCCCAGACCGCGTCTCCTTCCACGATAGAGTGCCGCTCTCTGTTAAGTGTCTGTTAAGTCCCTGCTTCACGTGTATTCCCATGTATCTGGTTGCACTTCGAGCCCTAGAGAACCATGTGGTTTATGGGAGGCAATTTCCCCCCCACATCAATGGAAAGCTGCTGAACGTGCCACTTCCTAACTTGAGCTCGTCAGTGTATCTTGGAGAGCTGAGCCCGACGTTCAGGGCGTGATGAGGCCTGGGTTCCCAGTTTAGCAGGCATCTGGCCTCATGCGCTGGGTGCTTTTCTTCAGTGTAGGCACAGCCTCTCTTAAGGTGAAAGATGCAGATAGCCGTGCCTGCTAGAGACAGGGGCTTGGTTGCATTTGAGTCTAGCCAACAGCCAGGCTTTGAGCTTGCGGCTCTCAGGGAGGCAGAGAGCAGACTGGGCTCTGGGCTTTGTGCTGGTCGAGCCCTCGTTCTGGTGAATAGCTGCACATCTGTGCCCTGAAGGGCGCTGGTCCCTCCCCTTTGCTGCCTTGAGCTTCACCAGCGCTGTGGCTCTCACTCCATTGTCCATCATCCCCTGTCTGTTCTCCCAGTGAGGAGTGTTGGGTTTTTCCAGACTCTTCCTGGGAGGAATGAGCTGCTGTTGGGGGGCTGTGCACCCCAAAATGTGGCCCAGGCCAGCCCTGGAGCCCCTGCAGGCAAGGGGCTCACGCCAATGTGTTCTCTGCGGCGCCCCGGCCCCTCAGCCCCCCAGCCTCGCCGGTGTGGGCAGCGAGGGTGCTCACTGTGGGAGGCGCGTGTGGGCTCATTCTCTGGGTCAGCCTCTCCGTGAATGGCACCCCTGGGAGCCACGTACTTCATGGTGAAAGCGCGTGATTCAGCCTCTCGAGGTCGTGCCCCAGAGGTTGAAACGTTTGCTCACAAGTAGGTAGCCCCATGCTCACCTCCCTGTCTCACCCTCGTCCTTCCTGCAGCCAAAGGCGCACCAGCTGAGCATCAAGTCCTTCTCCAGCCCCACACAGTGCAGCCACTGCACCTCCCTGATGGTGGGGCTGATCCGCCAGGGCTACGCCTGTGACGGTGAGTGCGCCCGCCCGCCGTGAGGGCCCGGGGTGGGGGTGGTGAAGGCCCTGAGCCCGGGGTGGCCCCACCGGGAGGGGCCCCGCAGTCTCCTCTGCTGGCTGAGCCGGGCCCAGCCGAGGTTGAAGTCCTGCTACAGCAGACAGTGCGCTGCTCCGGGGTGGCCAGGGCACCTGCTCATCCTTGTTTGCTGTAAAATTAACATCCACATCTGTTTTCCAAAGTAAAGGAAAGCAGAGTAAAAAGAGCTTTAAAATATTTCACTACCAAGTCGTCTAGAGAGAAGCATCTCCGTGTGGCCTCTGTTCTTCCGGGTCTGTCAGTACTAGCAATTTACACCTCTGAGTTGTGTGCCTGCCCTGTGCTGGGGCCGATGAGTGTGCAGAGAAGTTAATCGGCCCCACGTCCCCGAGCGTCCGTGGGAACCGTTCCCTTTTGGGGGTGCCACACGTCCCGCATGGCCGCTGCTTCAGGGGTGCGGGTCTCACGGCACATCCTGTGCTTTTGCAGTGTGCTCGTTTGCCTGTCACGTGTCCTGCAAAGACCGCGCCCCCCAGGTGTGCCCCATCCCCCCCGAGCAGTCCAAGCGGCCTCTAGGTGTGGACGTGCAGAGAGGCATAGGAACAGCCTACAAGGGCTATGTGAAGGTAGGACGTGGCCCGCGGCCGTGCTCCGGTGGGCAGCTAGCCTGCTGACAACAGCCACACCCGGCTGCGCTGGCGATCCATCCCTTTGCCCCCTGTGCCGGTCCCGGGTGCCCTGCTCTCCTGGGGTCCTCAGGACCCCGCAGAAGCACCCATCCAAGGCCCCTTGTCCCACCTCCTGGGCTGATGGGCTTTAAGCCCAGTGCCGTTGGAAGGTGCTGTGCCGGGCCCAGCACTCCACGACACGTCTGCTGTGAGCACACCCACGCGAGCCACCCACCTTGTCCCCTACAACCCCGTCAGTGATGGGGGGCTCCTCCTCAGCAGCGTCCCGAACTTTCCTGGGCCCAGACGCAGCTCTGCTACCAGCCTGGGCTGGCCAGGCAGCAGCGGGGGAGGACCCCAGCACGGCAGCCACCTCTAAGAATTCTCCCGGGCCTGCCTCTCCACTGCACAGCCTGTGCCCTGGCCCTGGGGGACACGGTCACTTTGATCTGCAGATCCCCAAGCCAACCGGGGTGAAGAAGGGGTGGCAGCGAGCCTTCGCGGTGGTCTGTGACTGCAGGCTCTTCCTGTATGACCTGCCCGAGGGCAAGTCCGCCCAGCCCGGCGTCCTGGCCAGCCAAGTCCTGGACCTCAGGTCAGTGTGTGCGGTCCGCCCTCATCCTGGGCGTGTCACCTGACCTGCGTATCTTACAGCGGGGGTTCGCTGCTTGGTCATCTTTAACCTTGTTCCTTCCTTCACATCCTTAGTCGTCGTACCACCCTGTAACAGGCCCGCTAAGGATGTTTCCTGCTATGGATGTTTTTGCCCTGAAAGATTTGCCAAATAGGCATCTGATGAGAAAACTGTGTACCCCGGAACAAAGAGAATACAGCCCACGCACCGCGCAGCCTGGGGTGGCTTGTGTGCTCTGCCTCCGGGAGCCCTGACTTCCTGTGGCCACCGCGTCCGTTCAGCGGCACCTCTCACAACCCCCTCGTGCCTTGTCAGCTCCCTCCTGCCGTTGACACAGGAAAACGCGGAGCCCCCTGTAAACGTCCCACTCCCTGAAATGGGCAGAATAGCAACGCTGTGAGGCCTGGGGCTGTGAGAAGACTAAGCCAGTTAAGAAACAGGGCGAGCTTAGCTCGGAGCCTGGGGGTGCAGCTGCCATGGCGGCCACATCCCCCATGTGGACAGCCTGTCGCTGTGCCACCTGCCTCAGCCACCTGCTCTGCCATCTGCCCTGCAGCTGCCTCGGCAGCGTCGGTACCTGGGGGGGCCCGTGGGGCAGGGGTGACCGGGGCACCTGAGGTTTGGAAACGTCCCCAGGTGGTCCTGCCCATCCCCCACACATGCATGCACACGTGTGCGCACACACACAAACACAGGTGTGCCCAGCCGTGCTGAGAATGCGCTGAGCATCCCGGGCGTCTGCTGCTCACAGCCCAGGGTCAAGAGCAGCTGGGGGTGACTCCACAGCTGCCACAGCAGACTTCATTCCCCTGTTTACGGCCAAGCAGAGGACACAGCAGAGATGTGGTGTGTGCCTGCCGCGCGGCCTGGCACGGCCAGAACAGTGTGGCTCGGGGAGGGTTTAGTCCCAGACACCCGCTGCCATCGAAGCGCATGTGAGAGTCTTACCCTTTGTAGGCTGGCTTTGTCAGTATCAGTGTTTCCTATCTGGGTGGAGGCAGGGAGCCGCCGTTGTGTTCTGGAAGGTTTTCCCAGAGGTATCCTCTCTCATCGTGGTCCCATGGGTGGAGGACGGGCCCCCTGTTCTGAACGTGTTATTTCTTACAGAGATGAAGAGTTCTCTGTGAGCTCTGTCCTGGCTTCAGATGTCATACACGCCTCACGCCGAGATATTCCATGTATATTCAGGGTACGTTTTCTTCCTGGTTTTTCAACACGTTTCATTAATCATTAAAGAAGGGCATGTGGCTAAAAGGAGAAGGTTAATGAGCATGTTAATAAGCATTTTCTAGTATGGTAGCAAGGGGTTCGTGTGAAGGGACCTCCTGTTTCTCTAGACTGTTGGCCTCTCCGCTCATCCATCCACCAGCCCCCTATTGCCAGGCCTTCCAGCTCCATCCTTGTCCTCGGTGTGTCTGTCCTGGCCCCTCCATCCAGGGCACTGAATGCTGAAGCTGCCTCATGGGTTGGCGTTGGGGAAGCAGGCCCTTCAGCCTCCCTCCCGGGGACTCACTGGCCATTAACCTGAGCAAAGCAGGGAAGAAAAAGGTAGATGGTGCCGTCAGCAGCCTTGTTGGCGGAGGCGGGGCGCCCCCGCTGGGCGCACCCTGCCGGGCTGGTGGTGGGTGCCATGGCTTCAGGAAGCTTCCAGAAGGATGAGTTCCCCTTGCACTGGGGATTTTCACAGCCACAGTAAAACCTGGCTGGCCACAAAACCAAGAGTGCGGGTCGCTTTCTGTTAGATCGCGCCTCTGTTCAGAGCCTGCCTCTGCGTATGGTGCAGAGAATCGCCGGCACTGCGCCCAGATGACTCTGTAGCAGCTGGAGTCTCGTGCGGCTCCTGGTGTTTGGGGAGCCCCCAGGGAGGTGGGTGTGCGCGACCCATTGTCCCCGCATGTTGTTCAGTTTTTCCCCTTTTCTTTCTGTCTTTTTTCTCTGTTTTGGCTGTACTGTACAGCTTTTGGGATCTCAGTTCCCTGACCTGGGGTTGAAACTGGGCCCTTGGCAGTGGGAGTGTGTCATCCCAATCACTGGACTGCCAGGGAACTCCCACTCTAGCTGGACACGTTCTGAGAGTGGGTTTCCCGGCTGTGACAAGAGCAGTTAGAGCGAACAGCCGGTTTTGGTGAGAGTGGAGTGCCCTGCCCTCAGAGGTCAGGCTGCTCGCGGCCCCTGCGGGCGGCTGGACCAGGATCCCAGTGGCCCTCAGAGGGGGCGCTCCAGGCAGCAGCCTCAGGCTCACCCCTCCAGGCTGCCTGGCGCTGGCTCCACGTGCCGTTGTCTTACGACTCGTCTGTCTTGTTTTCTGTCCTGAAGGTGACGGCCTCTCTCTTAGGTGCGCCTTCTAAGACCAGCTCGCTGCTCATCCTAACGGAGAATGAGAATGAGAAACGGAAGTGGGTGGGGATCTTGGAGGGCCTGCAGGCCATCCTCCAGAAGAACCATCTGCGGAGCCAGGCGGTGCACGCCCCCCGGGAGGCCTACGACAGCTCGCTGCCCCTCATCAAGGCCGTGCTCACGGCCGCCATCCTGGGTGCGCGCCCCGCGCCGCGGTGCCCGCACCGGGGCCAGGGCGGGTGGGCATGGTGGGAACTCGTAGTTACTCCGGAGACAGAGGATCGTGAATTCCTTTGCATCGTCCACAGACGGGGACCGGATCGCCGTTGGCCTCGAGGAAGGGCTCTATGTCATAGAGGTGACCCGGGATGGTGAGTGTGTGCCACTTGGGCTGTCCGCTCTGTGCCGCAGGCAGGGGTCAGTGGTGGGGACTCGTGGGCGTTAAGGTGGGTTCCCTGGATGGCAGGGTCCAGTCTCCGTGTCAGAGAGCTTCATAGAAGGGGGTCGGCCAGCGACCGCGGAGAGGGGCAGGCCACAGATGAGACAGACGGGGACAGCTGTCTGGCACTTGCCCGCCTGCCCGTGGGCTGCAGGCAGGGCCCGCCTGGTCCAGGGAGACGCCGAGGGCAGTCTCGAGAGTCCTCCCGGGAAGGACAGGGCGAAGGGAGACGGCTCCTTAATTCCCGGGCACACTGAGGCCTTATCAGACAAAACGCTCCTTCCTTGCTTCACGTTTTGACCTTTCATTCCTCCCAGAAGAAAAAGCAGGAGTGTCCCTGAGTGTCCCGGATCACTGCCCGGGCCTGGCTCCAGGGGTCTCCCTGGGGAACAGGGGGCTTCCCTGAGGGGGTGGTGGCCTGTTCCCTGGGAGCCCGGGGCCTCGGCATTCCAGCCCCAGGGAAGAGTGGGGAGCGCTTGTGGCCCTGGGGTGGTGGCTGCTCTTGCGGAGCTGTTCCCCATCAGGATCCAGACCCAGGGCTCTGACTCAAACCCCAGTGGAGGTCCTGACCCAGGGAGGGTGTCGAGGGTCCTGGGTTAGTCTGGGGCCCCCAGGAGCGGGTGGCTGCACCCTGTGAGTGTTATCTAAGGGTCCAGTGAAGCTGGTGACAGCCCTTTGTTTTCCAGGTGCAGGGTCTTGGGTTCAGGGATGAGGGGGAATCCAGGGTGCACCCTCAGGGCCTCCCTGCACTCAGTACCTCCCAGCCAGGGGTATGAGAGAGAGGATACAGCGTCGGAGACAGCGGGGCGTGAACCAGGAGGGCTTCCGGGAGCGAGGCAGGGGGCAGGGGGTGGTGGTGTCCGCAGAGCCCTCACCTCACGCTCCCGCTTTGTCCCACAGTGATCGTCCGTGTGGCTGACTACAAGAAGGTGTACCAGATCGAGCTCGCCCCCAAAGAGAGAGTCGCCGTCCTCCTCTGCGGCCGGAACCACCACGTCCACCTCTGTCCGTGGTCCTCCTTCGATGGGGCAGAGAGCAACGTGGACATCAAGCTTCCGGAGACAAAAGGCTGCCAGCTCATAGCGACCGGGACGCTGAAGAAGAGCGGCCCCACCTGCCTGTTCGTGGCAGTGAAGCGGCTGGTCCTCTGCTACGAGGTCCAGAGGACTAGGCCTTTCCACCGGAAGCTCAGCGAGCTCGTGGCCCCTGGCAATGTGCAGTGGATGGCCGCGGTCAAGGACAGGCTCTGTGTTGGCTACCCTTCCGGGTTCTCTCTGTTGAGCACCCAGGGAGATGGGCAGGCTCTAAACCTGGTAAATCCCAATGACCCCTCGCTTACGTTCCTCTCACAACAGTCTTTTGATGCCCTTTGTGCTGTGGAGCTCAAAAGTGAGGAGTACCTGCTTTGCTTCAGCCACATGGGACTGTACGTGGACCCGCAAGGTCGGAGGTCGCGCGCTCGGGAGCTCATGTGGCCTGCGGCGCCCGTTGCCTGTAGTATGTATATGTTTCCTGTTGCCGTACCCCGTCGCCGCTGCCGCCCTGCCAGTCAGCACATGTCCTCCCTGTCTCGGTCTGTCCTCCCGCCCCCCCAGCCGAGTGCTTGGGGTGGGTGGCAGGAGAGGCGGACCCCCAGCTTGCTGCGGAGGACAGGGTGGGCCTGGGGCCACTCCCTGGCCGGCTAGCTGGGCTTGCCTACCCCTCCCTTGGGGGGCCCTCAGCTTAGGAGCCGAGCAGCCAGCTAGCTGGCCTTGCGGGGGGAAGGCAAGGCGGATGGGAGAAGGACCTGCGTTGTTTCACTTTTTAAAAGATGTTCTTGGTGACGTGTACACAGTCATGACAACAAGCTACAGGTTTTCTTGGGCAGAAAGCACTCAGCCCTGACCTCTGGGCTGGGGTCTTCTCAGGACAGACACCGTGCTGTGGGCAGGAGCCGCTCCGGGTGCTCAACTGAGCGTCCTGCCAGGATGACGGCGCCGGCTGCTGGAGTCTGCTCCGCGCCCTGCCGGCCTGCCGTCTGCTCTCATGTCAAAGAGCCTGACCGCAGATCCTGCCTGCTCGATACAGGGCGTAGCAGGTGGTCTGCGTGGTCACCCGCAGGTCACACGTCAACTTCCAGCTGGCAGGCAGGAGGGGGTGTCCTGTTTTTTCCTGATTCCCTAAAAGTATCCTCTTGGGTCTACCTTGTCGCTGGCCTCACCAAATTGGCAGAACACCCATGGGCTGGGACCAGGAGCCGGGGCCCGAGAGGAGCTGGCTCTTTCCCGGCCTTGTTCACCCTTGGCTGGGGCCCGGGCACGGTGCGGGCAGCTGTGGCCTCAGCATCTCCCCTCCTGGTCTCTCTCGCCACGCCCCCTCATCCTCGTGGGTGGCCAGTGCAGGAATGGGCTCGTGGCCACCTGGTAACTCCAGCAGGATACAGAGTGCTGGGGGCTGTGCGCTCTGATCTTGGCCGTGAGGGAGCTGGCGTAGGGTTGCTACATTCTCTTCTGAGTCCAGCCCTCTCTTGTCCTCTGTGCTCGGTTCATCTCTGTGCACGGCATAGACACCAGACAGTTCTAGAGCTGCCAGGCTCATTCAGGAGCTCGCAGGGTGGGAGACTAGCGCTGCCTCCTGCTCATCGCGAGCGCCACGTGAGCAGCACGTCCTCTCACACATGCACCACCCCACCCCGACCAAAGGAGCCCCACGTTCCGAGGAGCAGCCTGGGAGCCACACAGGGTGGTGACTTGCCCACCACACAGCAGGGGCCTTCCTGCTGATTTAACCGGTTACTTTTTTTTTAACTGGGCAGCTGAGTGTGTCAGTCTGTCAGTAAACTGTCTGCAGACGGAGCCCCACGTGTTCCCGCGTGAGGGGGGCTGCCCCTGGAGCCCCCACGTGGGCGAGGTCTCTGAGGCCCCTCTGGCCCTCTGGCCCTCTTCATCATGTGCGGCACTCAGGAGCCCTCATGGTTTGTCTGAAATGTCACTTCCAGGACAGTTTGGCGGCTGCTTTCAGCATCTTTTGTTCCCTAAATCCTGTTGTATTTTCTTTTTTGTGCTCCAAAGAACAGGTGTGATCAGGCAGCCTGTTTGGAATCTAATAGCAACATAGCAGAAGCTTTTTAGAAATGCAGTTAAGTGTGATGTGGTGAGGAGTGACTACCAGCTCTGGGACGTAGGACAGGAACCTAGACTGAGCCAGAGCCCACCACCCACTCGGCGTGACAGCTGCACCCTCCAGGATGCTCTCTGGGCCGGCTCACATGTCTGCCCACTGTCCTAATGGTGGGAAAGTCCCTGTGGACCTCAGGTGCTGGCGGGCCGGCAGGCCTCTGTCTCCCAGCCCTGCCCCAGGAGGGTTTTCCATCCAGATCTCTGGTGGGAAGGGAGAGCAGCAGGTCCCCAGCCCGTGGCAGGAGGGAGATTGTCATCGTGTGTGTTCAGACCGACTACAGGAGGGTGGCCTGCAGACAGCTTCAGGGAAGGCCAGCGCCTCACTCGGAGCACATCGGTAGTTTCTTGGGGGAGATTTTAACTGTTTACTCAGAAGTCTGACTTCCTGGAATCTCAAAGGAGTTTGCCTTAAGGAAAAAACGTTGGGCCCCTGCCTGGATTTGCAATGCATTCAGCCTGAAGTAACAGTAATAAGCTTCTGCTATAACTGTATAGCAAGCAAGCTAAATGAAAAATGAAGTTTTGAGTAGCTAGTTGTCCGTGCTCAATGCGGGTGGCATTTAAAATGCTGTCAGATGTCAGGAACAGAGGTTCTCTCCTCAGTGGGGGCCCCCGAGGCCTGGGCCGACGCACCCCCGTGCGGGCGGGTGGCCTCTGGCACCGGGCGGCCCAGGCTCACCCCTCTGCTCCATGTGCGCCAGGTTGCAGCCCCACTCACGTCACGGTGTATAGCGAGTACGGCGTGGACGTCTTCGACGTGCGCACCATGGAGTGGGTCCAGACGGTCGGCTTGCGCAGGGTAAGACTCAGGGTGCGTGTGCGGTGCCCGCCGCCTACGCAGGGCAGCCACCTCACCCATCGTTCCCAACAGATCCGGCCCCTGAACTTGGAAGGCAGCCTCAACCTCCTCAACTGCGAGCCTCCCCGCCTGATCTATTTCAAGAGCAAGGCCTCAGGTGAGCCCTTATTGCGAAGGATGGAGTCGGGTGGCAGGGGGTGCTTCCCAGGAGTCGGCAGCCGCGACCCTTACCTGGCCCACAGGAACCGTGCTCAACGTGCCCGACACCTCGGACAACAGCCGGAAGCAGATGCTGCGGACCCGGAGCAAGAGGCGCTTCGTCTTCAAGGTCCCGGAGGAGGAGCGGCTGCAGCAGCGGCGGTAGGAGCCGTCGGGGCGGGGCAGGGGCCGGGCGGGGCGGGGGCCGGGCGGGGCCTCACGCCGCCTCCCTCCGCAGAGAGATGCTCAGAGACCCGGAGCTGCGGTCCAAGATGATCTCCAACCCCACCAACTTCAACCACGTGGCGCACATGGGCCCGGGCGACGGCATGCAGGCGCTCATGGACCTGCCTCTGGTGAGCCCCGGCGGCTCCCACCGCACCCCCTCCCCACGACTCCCCAAGGGTCTGTGGCTGTCACCATCTCTTACGGTGTCGTGAGGAAACCGCTGTCAAAAATGACTGCTGGCACAGCGCAGTAAGGGCAGGTAGCATACTTTACTCTCACTCACTGCTAGTTCTTAGCGCAAAGCCGACCCGATGCAGCTGTCCAGAGGGCTTTCCCCGCCTGTTTCCCCACGGAGGCCCAGGGCCTTCGCCTGGTGGTGCTGCAGGCTCCGCACTCACTGGCCTGCACACTCTGCTCGGGGCCTGGCTACCCGCCTCCGGCAGCCGGTGCGTGTTCGCGAGCTGACACACTGCTCTCTGCGCAGAGCGCCGTGCCTCCGGCCCAGGAGGAGAGGCCGGGGCCCGCCCCCGCCAGCCTGTCCCGCCCGCCTCCGCCCAGGAACAAGCCCTATGTCTCGTGGCCCTCGGCAGGTAGGAGCCCAGAGAGGGGCCTGGAAACGGGGCTGGGCTTGCGGTTCTGCTCTCAACTGTCTCCCAAGGGTGATGGCCGTCTTTGTTTTGTAGGGGGATCTGAACCCGGAGTGGCTGTGCCGCTAAGAAGTATGTCTGACCCTGACCAGGACTTTGACAAAGAGGTGAGGTTCGCCTGGTGAAGGCGGAGGCCCGGGGTCTGAGGCTCTGTCTGCCCTGTGAGTCTGTCCGGAGAAAGACAAGGGTTCTCCCCTCCTCATCGTGGCCTCGGGACTGAGGCCTCCTTCAGGCCCAGCTGCCCAGTGGCTTGGCCACCTGGCCTAGCTGAGAGTGCGGCCAAGGGCCCCCGAGGTGCTGGGGCCCAGCTTTCCTCCCGGGCGCTGACTGGGTGGGCGTCCGCGTGCTTGGAGCGTGCAGGGTGGCTGCTCCCGCCAGCTTTCTGCGTAGTCTCACACACATGGCTGGAACTCCAGGAAGTGCACAGCTGGCCTGTGAGTCTTGCCCTCTCTCCTCCTCTGACAGCCCCATGGGATCGGAGTGTTGAGGATCAACACGGTGTTCTCGGGCGGTCCCACTGCAGACGGCAGTGTCCTCAGTCCCCCCGTGTGGTGGGGGAGGAGCGCGGAAGGCAGGTGGCCTGAGGGCTGGGCCCCGGCAGCACTTCTGTGGCGGGAGGCCAGGGGCGCAGGGCTGCTGAGCTGACGGCAGAAACGGCTCCGCTGCGCGAGTCCTCCGCCTTCCTGGCGCGCCCGGGGCTCCGGGTGTGTGGGTCGGCCGTTTGCCCCTCCAGGGCCACCTCTGCACGCTTCGCCCGGCTGCTCGAGCGGCGGTCTCCCCCTCGCCCACAGAAGCTCTGCGTAGAGTGGGCATCACTGCTGCGAGTGCTTTCCCACCGCCACTGACATTTAATTTTGTCTTTAATTGTAAAGGTGTCATCATTTAGAAATACAACACACAGAGATTTTTAGTCTTATACAGTCTAATCTATCTTTTTCAATTAAGATAAATTCTCTTTTACTCTCTTTGAGAACTTGGCAGGCTTTTCCTTTCTGTCGCTGTGTTGTGAAAGTGTCTGAGGGAGTGTGAGAGCGTGTAAGCGTGTCTTAGCGCGTGTGGGTGAGATCCTAGCCGCTTCCTCTCTAAAGCACATGGCACCGCTTACTTCCCTCTGTCCTGTAGGGTTAGCCTTCAGCATTTGTTAAGTTCTTTTGTTCACGTGTTTCTATTCCTAGAGCCTCTGCTGCACCACCTGTAACCTGAGAGCGAGCACGACACACCTGTTCGTCCCCCATTTTCAGGACAGTCTTTTAGCTTCTTCCTCAGCTTTATTTATTGGTGGCTGCCGGAGTCTCGGTTGCTGCCCAGGCTTTCTCTAGTTACAGTGAGCGGGGCCTGCTCGCTGGTCGTGCACAGGCTTCTCTTCACGGTGGCTTCTCCTGCTGTGGAGCATGGGCTTAGTCGGCCCACGGTGTGTGAGATCTTAGTTTCCCGACCAGGCATCGAACTCATGTCCCCTGAATTGGCAGGCGAGTTCCTAGCCTCTGGACCACCAGGGATGTCCCAGTGGTACATTTTGAACTAGTGAGTTTGGGAAGTATGAGTCTTCCAGCTTTTTCTTATGCAGTTTCTTTGGACTCCTCTGGGTCCTCTGCTATCCTATGCGAATTTGAGGATTGGCTTTTCCAGTTCTGTGCCTCCCAAAAAAGTCCTTTAGGAATTTGGGAAGGACTGCATTGAATCAGCCCCGGGATTTCTTTGGAAGGACTGATGCTAAAGCTGAAACTCTAGTACTTTGGCCACCTCATGCGAAGAGTTGACTCATTGGAAAAGACTTTGCTGCTGGAAGGGATTGGGGGCAGGAGAAAAAGGGGACGACAGAGTATGAGATGGCTGGATGGCATCACTGACTCGATGGACGTGAGTCTGAGTGAACTCCGGGAGATGGTGATGGACAGGGAGGCCTGGCGTGCTGCGACTCATGGGGTCGCAAAGAGTTGGACACGACTGAGCGACTGAACTGAATTGAACATTGAATCTATAGGTTGATCACGTGGGGAATGTTGCCATCTTAACAGTAATCTTCCAATCCATGAATATGGGATGCCTTTTGATTTATTCAGGTGGTCTTTTAAAAATTTTTTCAGCAGTGTTTATGGTCTGAGTATACAGATCTTTCACCTCTGGTTAAACTTATTCTTAGATATACTTTTGGATGCTATTGTAAATGGAATTGTTTTCTTCATTTCCTTTTCAGATTGCTCATTGCTGGTGTATAGAAGCAGAACTGATTTTGGGGTTGACCTTGCATCCTGCAGCTTTACTGAACTCATTAAGCTCCTTAGTGTTTTTATCCCTACAGAGTCTGGTCAGCTGTGAGCAGAGGCGCTTTGCCTTCTTTCTCTCCCTCGTGGAGGCTGGACCTTGTAGCACAGTATTGAGCAGCAGTGACGGCAGCAGCCTGGCCTCGTTCCTGCTTTGAACGGGGAGCTTTGCCTCTCACCACTGGGCGTGAAGTTAGTGGGCTGCCCACTGACACCTTTGTCACCTGGAGAAAGTTCCTCTCTATCCCCTGTGCTTTTACCATGAAAGAACCTCACGTCTGTGACCTTGGGCCACTCGGCTGCCACACTGCCTGGTCTCGTCACAGCAGTTACTCCTTTCCTAATAGTTGCGTGAGTCATCGGTGGTGTTGGCCTTGGCTTGTGATCTCTCCTGCAGGGGCCACGTGAAAAGTCTGTAGAGAGTCTGTCCTCGTATCTCGGAAGGAGACAGTGGGGCTGCCCCTGCCCAGGCAGCTGCCCTCACAGGCCCAGGCGATGGTTCTCACGCTCTCCCCGTTCTGTCTTCACAGCCTGATTCAGATTCCACCAAACACTCGACTCCATCCAACAGCTCCAACCCCAGCGGCCCGCCGAGCCCCAACTCCCCCCACAGAAGCCAGCTGCCCCTCGAGGGCCTGGAGCAGCCGTCCCGCGATGCCTGAAGCCGCTGGCTCCCGCCACAGGGCCGGGGCCCGGGCGGCCTCCAGCGCCAGTGCCAAGACTGAGCTGAGCCTCCAGTGTTGTCCAAGGAGACATAGAGTCGATATGTTGATATGGAGATGGAAAAATGCTTTATTATAACGACCAGTTCCATGCCGCACTGTCTGGCGGTAGACCAGATCACCCTCTGCGCAGCTGTAAGGCGATGCGGCTCCGTTTGCACATGAAGGACGCCCCCGGCCCCTCCCGCCCACCCAGGGCCAGCCGTGGCCCCGGCGGGACACAGGCAGCTCAGGACAGCCTCGGTGCCGCTTCTGGCCCCTGTTCCCTGAAACCATTTCCTAGGCGCTTAGGAGCATCGTAGGAAGTCGTATACCATTCCCAGTGTCACTAGAGTCTTGAAGACAGGAAACGTGGAGGTTAGTTCGTGGCCTTTTTGTTCATTTAGCCCGTACATAGTCAGAGGCGGAAGTCCTCCTGCCGACCTCCTAGCCGTGGACAGAGGCCTTCCCAAGTCAGTCCATTCTAGTCACAGCCACCTGTTCACCAGTCTCTACTACTGTGAAGTCAGCTGTGCTCTGGCCTGCTCGCTGCCACCGCTCAGCCTCCTGCCCTGAAACCAGTGGGTGGTGGGTAGCTGGGCCCTGTGCCCATGGGCCAAGAGGCCGCACCCAGGGGCGCCCCACCCTGCATGGAGCCCCGTGATTCGTGCCCTCTACTGGATGGGGTAGACAACGCCACACTCCACCCCGCACCCTGCGCGCTTCTGCCTCCCCTCCCGGCGCCAGGGCCTGGGGCGGCCTCTGAAAGCTCACCGTGAGCCACCGGCAGGCTTCCCTCTGCCCCCTGCCAGCCGACGTCCTTGCGACGCTGTGGAAGACGCGCATTTCCCATGAGTTGGCACTGAGTGACGTGGGCACTGTGGCCTGCCTGCCCCCCCGGGCCTTCCGCTGGGGCTGGCACCTGCTGGGGGTTCTGGTTTTTACTTTTTTAATGTAAGTCTGAGTCTTTGTAATTATTGAATTGTGAGAACATTTTTGAACAATTTACCTGTCAATAAAGCAGAAGACGGCAGTTTTAAAGTTCTCGCTGGTTTGTCTGAATGGCACGCGCAGTCAGCTGGTGCCTGAGGCCCCCAGCACTGGAAGGCCCATCCTGTGCTGGAAAGAACCATCTTGCCTTGGAGCGGTGGGGTATGGAGTCAGGGCCGGGACCTCTCGCCTGCGCAGATCCCGGGGGGCCTCCGGGGATGCCCTGCGCGGTGGTAGGCAGGGTAGGGGTGGGCTTCTGGCTAGAGGGAGGGGGCTGTCTGGCAAGTGTCCCTGCTAGGCTTCCAAGAGAGAAAACAGGATCCTGCCTACCACCCCCAGGAGGGGGCGCTCACGGGGAGGTGGGAGTGGGTACATGGCAGTTGGGGGCCCTGGGGGCCCAGGAGCCTGTGGAGGGCTGGGTACACTGTTGACCTGCGGTAAGCTCTTGGTGACATGCAGGCAGGGGGCGCTGAGGATGGACAGGATGCAGAGAGCTGGCACGCCATGCCTGGGGAGCACCCGGGCCCCCTGCAGCTCCGCCAGTCAGCGCGGCCAGCGGGTCAGCCACCGCCCCTGCTGGAGCAGGGGCACCATGAGCTGCCTCCCCGTCCCCACACAAGGTACAGACAGACGCCCCCGAGGCAACTTCCAGCACCTGGCAAACCAAACCCAAGTGCAAGCCCACAGTGAGCAGGTGGTGGGCATGGGCAGCCAGGTCAGAGAGGGCATGGGGCATTGCCCCCCACCCCACCCACCCACCCGGACATCTGCCCCACAGGAGCACCTGTTGTCGGTCTGAAACAGGTGCTCAAGTGTGAGCAGTTTTTCAATGAAAAACTAGCTATTGTAAGTAACCACCACCCACAACGTGGGCGAGCTTCACAAGGTGCTGGCCGCGGAGCACGGAGCCATGAGAGCTTAAGAGTGAATTCACTGTCAGAAGGTCACGGGTGGTCACACTCGGGGGGGCAGGTGTGCCCAACACAGGTCACACAGGTGTCTCCCTGACAGTTCAAGCTGGGCACGCATCCGTACACACACACACCCCATCCCATGCCGCCCCGTACACACACACACACACACACACACACCCCATCCCATGCCGCCCCGTACACACACACACACACATCCGTGCACACACACACACACACCCCATCCCATGCCGCCCCGTACACACACACACACACACACACACACACACCATCCCATGCCGCCCCGTCACACACACACACACCCACACACACACACACACACACACACACACACACACACACACACCATCCCATGCCGCCCCGTCATTACCTACCAAGTCAGGGTCCTACCCAGAGCGGCTCAGCCCTCACCCACCGTGGACCTGGGCCAGGCCTGGCCTCAAGGCCTCCGACACCAAAGAGCCCCCACCCAGCAGGACACACGCCAGCGCGCCTACACCTGTGACCACGTCGAACGGGCAGCTCTGCCCCCGCCCGCAGAGGGGCAGACCCACTGTGCCGCTGGGCCAGCCTGCTGGGCGGCCCAGTGCCCAGCCTGTCGGAAGTCCAGGCCCAACTGTCTGGCCCCGGCACAGCCCATGCAACCTGGGCCTGAGCAGCTGGCAGCCGGCTCTGCCCTCCTCTTGCGTTCAGCGCCGGACTACCCCCCAATCCCCCAGAGTAAGGGCTTCTTCCTGGGCTTCTGCGGGACACAGCAGGCCATCCTAGTTCTGGGAGGACCTTCTCAGGCCAGAACCTTGGGCCACCCCAGCCGATAGGCAGCACCCGGGACCGCCCTGGGTGGCTAGGCGTCAGCGGGCACGGGCTCTGAGGACCACCCCTCACCATCCCACCTGGCCCTCCCAGCTCCGACCAGGCAGGGACAGACAGGCGCGGGAAAGGGGGCGGGGGGTGGTCCACGCTGACAGCAGGTGCAAGAAATCGCTTTATTGGGCCAGGCCACCCCATCCTAGGCCAGCAGAGGGTGGGGGATCCCGCGGGGTCCGCGATGCCCGCTGAATGGGCCTGGGGTCGGGGTGCGACGGGCCGGTCACGCGGCCACTCAGGCCTCGGCCTCCCCTTCGCCAAACAGCGGATTAAGGAAGTAGCTGCGGCTGGAGCTCCTTTGGTCCGACTTCGGGGTCGGGAGCTGAGGGAGCACAGAGTCAGGGAGCCCGGCAGCAGGGAGTTCCCGCACCCCCGACCCCGGGCGCCCCT